>CM077095.1:164408110-164929533 GCA_039513925.1 Platanthera zijinensis
TGTTGACCCTCTGTGGGCCCCCTGTGTGGCGGAATATCCCCGCGTTTCTGTGGTTTGGATTAGTCCCACATCGCCCGCAGCGCCTGCTCCTCCGTGTTATGTACCTCGCCACCCTTCATCTCAACACCTGGATTTTGAGATGCGATATGGGTGGGCGGGTTCTCACATGGTATCAGAGGATTAACGTTGTCCTGCTGCGGGGTTGTGTTGAGAGTAATTGCCAGCAGGACCGTGTGTGTGGGACCGCCCCCGTGGCTCTCCCCATCGCGTTCCTGGTCTGGGTGTTGACCCTGGTGGGCCCCCTGTGTGGCGGAATATCCCGCGGTTCTGTGGTTGGGATTAGTCCCACATCGCCCGCAGCGCCTGCACCTCGTTCGGGTTTATGTACCTCGCCACCCTTCATCTAAACACCTGGGTTTGGAGATGCGATATGGGTGGGCGGTTCTCACAATTCAGACCACCAAGGCGGGTTATTCGCAGACCATCCGAGATAATCTATAAATAGGACCCAAGGGGTACTTCAGAGCGCACGCTTTCGGTTCTCAAGTCTTATAGCGCCTCTGAGGTACCTTAGCCCGGCAACTGGTTAAGGAGGGGAAGCGCTCTAAGATCTTCCGGGTGTGTGGTGGGACCTCCGAGCCGGGCCCTTGGTCCTGTCCTTTGTTCTTCTCCCCCTCATTGTTTCTCCTGCAGGAGCGAAGTAAGTGCGAGACCACCCCTTCCCCAAGGTCGAACTCCACAGAGGCCGGTTTCCGGTTTCAACATTTTGGTGCGGTGAGCGTGGAGCGTGGTCAGCAAGGAAAACCTTCAGCAGGCTCGATGACTGGAGAAGAAGGACAAGGATCAGGCAGGCAGGGGCCACTCGCCACCCCCTCCCCCACCCCCAGCGGCGAGCGTGTCGGCGGAACTTAGGGAGGAGATCCTCGGGCTCGTTAGGACCGCCCTCGGCATGCGAGCGGAGAGCGCGACACCGGTAGTTTCCAGTAGTCGCCGCTCCCGCACTCGGCGACGACGCGCCGCTCAGGCGACCGGGGAAGGAACCCGCCGAGAGAGGCGAGCGCGAGTTCCAGGGGCGAGTTCTGTTCCCCGGCTCGGCCGCAGAATACCATTTTGGCGAGACGGCGGGGAGAGAGGTTCCCCCCCCCTCGCCCCGCTGAGGGAGGAAGCCCCTTCAGCGAGTTCGTCTCCTCCGCCCCAGTCCCAGAGGGGTTTCGTGAGCCGGAGATGACCTACTACTCCGGGAAGGGAGACCCCGTCCACCACATCCAGTGGTTTGAGGACATGGTCTCTATTCGACAGATGTCAGACGGCTTCAAGTGCCGACTCTTCGCCATCAACCTCCGAGAGAAGGCGAGAGAATGGTTCCACCAGCTCCCCCGACCGGGTCCATCTACTGCTTCAAGGACCTGCGTCGGGGGTTCATGTTGAGGTTCACCACTTCCAAGAAGAGGAAGAAGGAGGTGGAGTCCTTGTTCCGTGTCAAGCAGAGGGTGGGAGAGACCCTGGGGAGTTACCTGGATAGATTCCAAGAGGAGTTGTCCCAAGTGCAGGAGATGCCAGGGCACACCATGATGGTGGCCTTCACCCTGGGTCTCCAATCCGGGTTCTTTGCAATGGAACTCAAGAGGTCCCCCCCAGTATCTTTTGAGGCGCTCCTGGAGAGGGCAGCTCGGGAGGCCGATATGGAGGCGGCGCATTCGGAGTTTGCCCGAAGGTTGGCCATGGGCCGTGGAGGAAGAGAGGCCAAGGGTGGCCGAGGGCAGGAAGAGAGAAGGGCTGAGCCCCGGCAGAGGGAACAGCCGCCGCCGCCGCAGCATCAGCAGCAGCCCAAGCAGGGGCGACATGAGCCGAACTTCCGGCTGGGGTGGAGACCCGAGTGGCAGGAGCCCGGGGCAAGGAGAGGGTTCCGTGGAGGGGACTACCTTCAAGGAGGACAGGGCCAGTTTTACCCTCCAGGCGGGATCAGGGCCAGAGGCCGGCCCTTCCCGACCAGGAGCAGGCTATGGCCATAGCACTGGGGGAGAGGAGAAGAGCGATACGGAGAAGGAGAAGGGAGGTGAGGGGTGGAGTTGCCTTACTGCGACTTCCATCAGGAGGAGGGGCACGCCACAGCCACGTGTCCGGAGTTCCTCGAGATGAGGGGCAACCGGGAGCAGTAGCAACAACAACAGCATCCGGAAGTGCGGATTGAGGAGATCCGGCCTCGGGCGGAGGAGGGTCGGTGCGAAGACCGGGTGGATGTGGGCTCCCGAGGAAGGATCGGAGCGATCCATCCACGGGGGGGGGGGGTGGGGGGGGGGGCTGGGATCGAGGCTTCCCGCAAGTCGAGCCTCCACACTATGTACCGCAGGAGCGTTGGCTCCACGTCCCGTCCCCGCCCCCGGACGAGAAAATCACCTTTTCCAGGGAGGATATGCTGGGTCACGAGGACCCCTTCTGCGATGCGCTGGTCATCCAGACAGCCGTCGAGGACTTCACCGTCCCCCGGATCCTCGTCGACAACGGGAGCTCGGTCAACGTCATCTTCAAGAAGGCGTTCGACGCAATGAAGGTGGAGGCCCGAAGGGTGTTGGCCCTCGACGGACCTCTGTTTGGCTTCTCAGGGGAGAGGATGGAGGTTGAGGGAGGAGTGGGACTCCATGTCGTCCTGGGGGGGGGGGGCAGTCCCGCAACTGCAAGTTCGTCATCGTGGATGCCCCCAGCAGCTACAGCGCCATCTTCGGGAGGCCTCTCATCAGCGCCTTCCGCTGCGTCCCCTCATCCTTCCACCAGTGCTTAAATTTAACGTCGATGGGGTCCAGGTCCGGGTCCGCGGAGATCCCAAAGAAGCGAGAGAGTGCATGTCACGGCGGTGAACTCCATCTCTTGGCTGGAGGGAGCCGAGGATAGGGGCGGAGGCTGAAGGGGTGGAGCCGGAAGCTGGCGGGGATGAGATGGAGGTGGAGGAGAGCTGCGCCCAGGAGAAGGTCGCGGAAGAGACTCAAGAGCCGGCCGAGTCGATGGCCGTGACAGAAGCTGAGGAGGAGGTCCTCGCCTTCGATGAGGGGAGGCTGAAGTGGGGGGCGCGGTCCCGTCTGGAGGCGGCAGAGGAGGTGGCGGAGATGGAGGTTTCTAACCACCGGAGGCAGGTGGAGAAGATCCGCATCAGCGGAGGATTGACCCCCGGAGGCTCAAGGCAGGATGCTGGAGTGCGTCCAGAAGAACGTGGACATCTTCGCATGGAGTGCCGCGGAGATGCCCGGGATCGATTCCAACAATCGTCTGCCACCCCCAGCCTCAACCTAGACCCGAAGGCTCCCCCCAACCGACAAAAGAAGAGGCCCGTTGCGGACAAGCTCGCTCGCCGAGCCCATCAGGGAGGAGGTAGCAAAGCTCCTCAAGGCCGCTTTGTATCCGAAATCCAATACCCCGGCTGGGTCTCCAATGTTGTAATGGTTAAAAAGGAGACGGCCGGTGGAGGATGTGTATCGATTTTTCTCTTCTTAATAAATCATGTCCTAAAGATTGTTACCCCTTGCCTCGGATCGACGCGCTGGTTGACTCAGCCGTCGGTTTCCCTTTGATGAGTTTTCTGGATGCCTTTTCAGGTTATCACCAAATCAGGATGCACCCTCCCGACGTCAAAGACGTATCATTCATCACAGGAGATGGGTGCTATTGTTATAAAAATGATGCCCTTCGGGCTGAAAAATGCAGGGGCGACCTAACAGAGAATGATGGACAGGGTCTTTCAAGGGCAAAAGGGAAGGAACCTGGAAGTATATGTAGACGATCTCATGGTCAAGAGTCCGGACCTCGACTCCCACCTCCGGGACCTAGAAGAGACCTTTGCCAATCTCCGCGGGTGCAAGATGAGGCTGAACCCCCTCAAATGCACCTTCGGGTCAGGCAGAGGAAAATTCCTGGGGCATCTCCTCACCCCTGCCGGCGTAGAGCCCAACCCCGACAAGGTGAGGGCAATCCTAGAGTTGGAGTCTCCGCGGAATGCGAAGGAAGTGCAGCGATTGACTGGGAGGCTGGCAGGACTAAGCAGGTTCCTCTCCCGAGCCGGGAAAAGTGCTCTCCATTCTTTAAAAGCTTGAGAGGAGGCCGAAATTTGAGTGGACCTCGGAGTGCGAGGAGGCATTCCAGGCCCTAAAGAAGCAGTTGACTCAGGGCCCCCCTGCTCCAAGGGCCAAAGGAGGGGGAGGACTTGTTCCTGTACTTAGGGGCTGGGCCCGAGGCCCTGAGCTCCGTTTTAGTTCGGGAAGAAGGGAAAAGACAACTCCCGGTTTACTATGTAAGTCGGGTCTTGAGGAAGGCCGAGCTTCGGTACCCCATCCTAGAGAAGCTGGCCTTCGCTCTCATCATCTCGGCCCGGAGGCTCCGGCCCTATTTCCAGGCACACTCGATCCGAGTGGTGACTGACCACCCTCTCCGCAACATCTTCGAGGGGGTGGAGCATTCCGGCAGGTTGGCCAAGTGGTCGGTGGAGCTGAGCGAGTTCGACATCTCCTTCTTACCTCGCCTCTCGATCAAGGCCAAGCCATGGCCGATTTCCTGGCTGACTATATGGTCGAGGTGGCGGAGGAGGAACTCACATCGCCCGGTCCCCTGGAAGGTCATGGTGGATGGTGCGTCGGGGAGACACTCCCTGGGGGCTGGGGTCATCTTGGAAAGCCCCCAGGGGGCGAGGATCGAGCAAAACCGTGGTGGTGCATTTTCCCATCACCAACAATCAGGCTGAGTATGAAGCCGTGATTGCGGGTCTACGCCTAGCCAGGGAACTGGGGGTGCATGATGTGGAGGTCCTCACTGACTCCCTGGTGGTGGCCTCCCAGATCAACGGGGAATTCGAGGCAAGGGAACCCACCCTGCAACGTTACTTGACGAAGGTAAAGGGAGTCATCGGCACCTTCCAGACTTTCTCCATCCGGCACGTGCCTCGGGAGGATAACGAGCAGGTGGATCAGCTGGCAAAGCATGGACCCCGGGCGGGGGGTACCATCACAGACCTCTTTCGCCCATCCATCGAGGAGGGGGAGCTGATGGAGGTGGAACAGCACCCCTCCTGGATGGACCCATTCGTCACTTTCCTGACCATCGGGGAGTATCCCAAGGGATGGACGGAAAGAAACTCAAGTACAAATCGGCATACTACCTCATGCGAGACGGCCAGTTATATCGGAAAACTCTCTCAGGGATGCTGGCGCGTTGTGTGGGCGAGAGGGAGGTCCCGAAGATTTTAGAAGAGGTCCACTCCGGGAGTGTGGGAGTCACTCCGGAAGTCGAACCTTAGAAGGCCGGATCGTCAGGCAGGGATACTTCTGGCCGACTCTGGGTCTCGACGCGGCAAAATTCACAAAAGAATGTCATAAGTGCCAGCTATTCGCTCCCCTCCAGCTACAACTAGCCCAGCGCCTCAGGAGTATCACCGCTCCCTGGCCATTCGCCATCTGGGAATGGACTTGGTCGGGCCCTTTCCCCAAGCCAGCGGCCAGAGGAGGTTCCTGCTCGTGATGATTGATTACTTCTCCAAGTGGCTAGAAGTTAAGGCGCTGGCCAAGGTGACCTCCCAGGTCGTCAGAAACTTTGTGTGGGGGGAGATCATCTGTCGCCACGGGTTGCCCCAGGCCATCGTCACGGACAATGGCCCTCAATTTGCCAGTGCCGAGTTCACCAGCTTCTGCGAGCAGCTTGGGATCGATCTCAGGTTTGCCTCAGTTCATCACCCCCGAAGCAATGGGCAAGTGGAAGCGGCAAACAAGATTATCGTGAACCTCCTCAAGAAAAAGGTGGAGAACTTGAGAGGAAGCTGGGTGGAGCAACTCCCCTCGGTTCTCTGGGCCCTCTGAACCACACCCAACACAGCAACAGGGGAGACGCCTTTCAAACTCTCCCACGGGTGCGAGGCAGTACTTCCGGTGGAGTTTGAAGTCCGGACACCTCGGGTAGTCGGGGCCGGAGAGCACAAAGAGGAATGGAGAGCTAATAATGAAGAAGAGCTGCGGCTCTCTCTCGACATGGTCGAGGAACTGCGGGACCTTTCAGCCGTGAGGCAGAAGGAGATAAAGAGAAGAATGGCCAAGTATTTCGACAAGCACGTCAGAGTCAAGCAGTTTGCCGAAGGAGACTTGGTCTTGAGGAAGGTGGATGCGGCAGGGAGATCAGCCGCAGTGGGAAAGCTCCACCCCAATTGGGAGGGACCATTCATCGTGCAGGAGGCATTGAAGTCGGGGGGGGGGGGGGTATCGCCTCCGGAATGTGGAGGGCGAGACCCTAAGTCTCACTTGGAGTGGAGACGACTTGAAGCGTTTTTTTCCCTAAAATCATGTAAACCATGCTAAATCTCGAATGGAATTTCTTGCAATAAACTTGTTTCTTTCCCCCCCTCCCCCCCCCCGCGAGGAGAGATGAATGTCACTGCCTCAGACCCCGAGCAGATCCCGCTGCCAGGCTCTCACCAAGCTGGCAGGGCTGGATGTCACTCGGAGGAGTCTGCCTCAGACCCCGAGCAGATCCCGCTGCCAGGCTCTCACCAAGCTGGCAGGGCTGGATGTCACTCGGAGGAGTCTGCCTCAGACCCCGAGCAGATCCCACTGCCAGGCTCTCACCAAGCTAGCAGGGCTGGATGTCACTCGGAGGAGTCTGCCTCAGACCCCGAGCAGATCCCGCTGCCAGGCTCTCACCAAGCTGGCAGGGCTGGATGTCACTCGGAGGAGTCTGCCTCAGACCCCGAGCAGATCCCGCTGCCAGGCTCTCACCGAGTTGGCAGGGCTGGATGTCACTCGGAGGAGTCTGCCTCAGACCCCCAGCAGATCTCGCTGCCAGGCTCTCACCAAGCTGGCAGGGCTGGATGTCACTCGGAGGAGTCTGCCTCAGACCCCGAGCAGATCTCGCTGCCAGGCTCTCACCAAGCTGGCAGGGCTAGATATCACTCGGAGGAGTCTGCCTCAGACCCCGAGCAGATCCCGCTGCCAGGATCCCACCAAGCTGGCAGGGCTAGATGTCACTCGGAGGAGTCTGCCTCAGACCCCGAGCAGATCCCGCTGCCAGGCTCTCACCAAGTTGGCAGGGCTAGATGTCACTCGGAGGAGTCTGCCTCAGACCCCGAGCAGATCCCGCTGCCAGGCTCTCACCAAGCTGGCAGGGCTGGATGTCACTCGGAGGAGTCTGCCTCAGACCCCGAGCAGATCCCGCTGCCAGGCTCTCACCAAGCTGGTAGGGCTGGATGTCACTCGGAGGAGTCTGCCTCAGACCCCGAGCAGATCCCGCTGCCAGGCTCCCACCAAGCTGGCAGGGCTGGATGTCACTCGGAGGGGTCTACCCCAGACCCTGGGCAGGATCGGGCCGTCGACTTCTCGCCGAGCAACCAGGGATTGGATACCATCCCCAAGGAATGCCCGGGCGAGTCGGCGAGCCAAGAAGGTTGGTCCCGGCGCATAAAGGGACGAGCCTTAAGCGCAACGCGCGAGGGAAGGGGTTAGGCTCTCGCGGCGTAAGAGATTGAACGAAGCGGACCGGCCAAGATGCCCAGGCAAGACGGCGAGCCAAGAAGGCCGGCCCCGGGGCATAAAGGGGCGAGCCCTAAGCATGGTGTGCGAGTGGAGGGATTAGACTCTCACGTCGCCAGAAATCGGGTGAGCGGGCCGATTAGGATGACCCTATGAGGCCGCAACACCGGCCCCAACCTACAGTCCGGCGGGTCCCCGGTGTAAGTTAGAGGCAAAGGAACGGAAGCGCCAAGACCCCCCCGAGAAGCCGGCCCGCGCGAAGTCTTTACGCACGGAAGACGGGCCCAGTCCACTCTAAGATATGGTCAAAATGGTGAGCCCGAGCGGAAGGCGCGACTCGCCACTCGCGTCGCGCCAGCTTTAGTGTCCCTCGAACCTAGATCTACGTCCTGAACCTCAAACGGGCGGGCGGTTTCACTCGCTCGCTCGCAGCAACGAAAATCAGAGAATCAACAAACAACGCACAGTAGCGATTGCGAGGCGGGAAATAATTGACAATCGAGAAAGTAAATGCAGTGAATATATTCTTTTACAAAATTGTAACTGCGGCCCGCGGAGCAATCGCACAACAATAAACAAAATACATGTCCAAAAAAGGGGGGGGGGAAGATAAAAGCCTCAAGGCGGCGAGCCCTTCATATGCGGTGGTACTCGCCTGACTTAGGTACTGGGAGGAACAGCTCCGGTACCACGTCGGTCACCCGCAAGCCAGAACACTCGTCCTTGAGGAGCCTGGCCCGCTGCAGCGTCTTGAAGAGATACGTCACCGCGTCGGCCCCGTTCTGTTGCATCAGAACCGCCAGGTCGTACTCGCTGTGATGAACGAGTTGACAGCCGCTCGAAGATGCCGGCGGGACGGCAGCAGCAGCCTCGAGCTCACCCACCCGCGCCTGCAGGGTCTGGTTCTCCAGCTGGAGGGTGGCGATCTCGGTACCAAGTCGGTTGGCGGTCGCCGCATCCTGCAAAGAAATTTATTAGGACGAATCGCGGGATAGAGGCGGGTGCGAGTCAGATGGCTTACCGCGCCCCCCTGATATTGCGCGAGGGCGGCGTCAGCCGCTTCGAGCCGCTTTCGCAGGTCGTCCGCCTCCTCCTGGGCGAGCTTGCGGGCCTCCTCCTTCTCATCGATCAACTTGTTGAGCGAAGGGACATCCCTGTCCAGCCGGAGGCATCGCCGGCCAACCATGTTGGCCAAGGCGAGGCTTTGAAATTGCGCCCGCGCGCTCTCATAGATGAGCACCCGCGTGGCCTCCTCGCCGTAGGTGGAGGCATCCTCCCGCCCGTATACGCCGAAGGAGAGATTGAAGGCGTCCCTGGAGGCGGTGTCCTGCTCCGCCCAACTAGGCAGCAGCGAGGACATCGAGACGCGGTTGGCCTCCTTGTCCCACTGAAGCATTGGGGCACCGGATCTGTCCGTGGGCTCCTCGCCATAGCCAAAGTTGGGATGCCCTCGGGGAACCGGCTTCTCGGCGGGCCGAGTCGCCGCGAGCGGCCGCGACGACCCTGCCGCCCCGCCGGCGGGATCAGCGGCCGAGGGAAACCGCAGGGGCGGGGGCAGAGGACAGTTGATCCGCGGGGGCCTTGCCCTTGTCGCCGGCTGAAGGAGCCTGACCGCTCATTTTATTCGGCTTCTTAGAAAGGGGAGGGCCCTGAGTCAGCTCACCTCCGGAGCGCTTCTGGCCGGCGGGAGCCGAGAGCTCGCGGTGAGCTAAGGCTGCCGCTTCGGCACGGCCAAGCTCGCTCAAAGCGGACCGCGCGCTCTCGTAAGGCGGGCGGAGAGGGACGTCGCGCTCGCCTGCAGAAACAAGAGTTAGAAAAATCAAAGGTACGATTCAAGCAGAGGCGAGCGAGCCGCCTACCTTCACCGGGCGGGACAGGGACGAGGTCATCCAGATTCCGACGGAGGAAGGCGACCTCGAAGTTCTTCCCGACGAAGAACTCATATAGTTTCGCCTCATGGCCCCCCAGGCTAGGGGGCCGATAGCTCGCCTCGCCGAGTTGCACCGGCGAGAAAGGAATGTTGCCGAAGTCGCCCTTGACGAAGACGAACTTCTTGAGCCAGTTGTGGCTCTTGTTGACCGTCTCCCGCACCTTGGCATGCATGCTCGCGAAGCACGCGGTCCCGTCCTTGTTCGCGCGGAAGGAGAACAGCTTGCGGAAGACCGCAAGGCTGAACTCAATCCTCTTCTCACGAAGGTAGCAGGCGAACCCGACGACGACGGCGATCGAGTTCGGGGTCAACTGCCCCGGGACAACCCCATAATACTTGAAGACCTGGCGGACTTCCGGCCAGAGGGGTAGCCGGAGCCCCGCCTCAAAGTGGGCCGTCGGGAGAGCCAGCTCATCACCCGAGAGCTCGTTGATCCGTTCTTCCTTCCCGGGCCGCCTCGCCACGAAACCCGGCAGAATGAAGTTGCCGACGGTGTCCAAGAACTCCTTCTCCGAGTTTTAAAATACGGCGGGAGGGAAGCTGTGGTCGGCGAAGATCCAGGCACACTTGCCCCTCCCGTCCGCTTCGCCGCTGCCGCCCGTCATCTCGCGGAACTGATAAGCGAGCCGAGCGAGAGGAAAGAGAAAAGAGAGAGTTCTCGCGAGGTAAAGCTGGAAGGGCTCTTGAATGCGGTAGGTGAAATAATAAATAAGGGCCTATTTATAGGGCCGGGAAAAGAGCGGGAAAAATCGGAAAAGGCGGGAAAGCGAACTGACAGCAGGGCCAACCCCGACGCTTCGATTCCCGAGCCCCGCCCGGGTCCGCGTCAAATCGCCGGTCGGCCGCGAGAGTCTCCCGGCCGCGAGCCATCCCTCCTCCCGCACAGAGCAGATTTTGAGAGGAATACCCAGTCGAGGGGCGACGAGCGAACCGCCCGCCTCTTCTAGGCGGGCCGGCCCTCACCCGCCTCTCCTAGGCGGGCCGACCCTCGGTCGCATCTTCTAGGTGGGCCGGCCCTCGCTCGCCTCTTCTAGGCGGGCCGGCCCTCGCTCGCCTCTCCTAGGCGGGTCGACCCTCGCTCGCCTCTTCTAGGCGGGCCGACCCTTACCCGCCTCTACTAGGCAGGCTCTCCAAAGTTGAAGCCAGGAGTCCAGCAAATAATAAGAATAATAATAAAGGTACAATAATAATAATAATAATAATAATAACAGCATGCGCCCTGGAACGGGCGAGAAGAACCCTGAATTATTATAGCAATTGTTCTTAGATAGTATCCGCCTCTGATAACCTGGGACGGATCGCATCGAGACGATTCAGACCCCGCGAGCAACTGCGGGCACGGGCGGGCGAGGCAGGTGGCTTAGTACTCAATCCATTTCCACCTACCCCGCCTCTGCGAGCCGGTTCGAGGCGGCACGCGAGAGTCATGATACTCTCGAACCGCCGCCAGCTCCCGCTTGGTCTGATCGTTCTGTTTCGAAATGTTTGTCAGCCGCTCCTCTGCTCGCGTAATATGTGCGCCCGGAGATGCCGGCTCATCATCCTCAGCCGAGCCCCTTGCCCCCTCCAAAGCAGCGAGTCGCTCCTCCGCCCTGACTCTGTCTCTCTCCATCCCCACGAAGGCCTCTTTGAGCAGCATCGTGTGTTTCTGAAACATTCGCGCCACCTGCGCCTTCATCTTCTCGCTATCATGCGGGTGGCCCAAGAAGTCCGCAATGTCTTCCGGCTCCACGGGAGGCGAGTACCCCTCGCTCATCTCGACATCAGAAGAAACGACGCGATATCCTGCAGAAGCAAGGTCAGAAACAGACGAGCGGCGAGCGGGTTAGTTTCAGGGGGGTTACCCGGCGTCTGCACGTCTCCCGCGTCATCAGCTGGCCGAGAAGAACCCGGCCGACCTTGGAATGATTTCCCTCCCGGGGCGACGAGCGGCTTCCCCAGACCCTGGACTCTCAGCGGGGGAGGAGTCGCAGGAAGGCTGCGCGCGGGAGAAAGAGGACTAACTCCCAGGTCGATCATCTCCACGGAGAGATCCGCGAGGTTCCCGGAGCCCCCTTCCAATGCGTCTTCAGGGGGCGTCTCCTGCAAAGGGAAAAGTCAGTGGAAAGCACAGGTCGAAGGGCGAAACCACGTACCCAGTTTCAACCTCGGAGCCGCCGGAGCCCTGGTCATCACTCGGCGTGGAACGGCGGACAACCTTTCCCTTTACCGGCTTAAACTGTGGGCCGGATGATCTGGGCGCCAACCACGGGGCGGCCGCGAGGGCCTCCTCCCGACTCTCCTCCCTAGCGGCTGCCAACCGAGCACGTATCTCCTCAGACGCAGGCATCTCCTGGCCTCAAACCACGCAGGAAGCAAGGGGAGAGGGCCAGTCATCGAAGGCCCGGTGGCTTATTTATAGCTAAAAGGTGGGTCCCACCAAAAGATTCCCTCCAGCTCAGCAAGCTCGTCGCCGGACACGAGGGTTGGACGTTTCTTTCCGAGCTTCTGCAAAGCGCGCAAAGATCGGGGATTGTGTACAACCCCGTGTCCGCCGAAGGGGCCCAAGCAGGCCAGCGGATCGAGCCCCCCGCTTGCCTCTCCTAGGCGGGCCGGGCCCCAGCCGCCTCTCTCAGGCGGGCCAGCCCCCGCTCGCCTCTCCTAGGCGGGCCGGGCACCAGCCGCCTCTCTCAGGAGGGCCAGCCCCCCTCTCGCCTCTCCTAGGCGGGCCGGGCCCCAGCCGCCTCTCTCAGGCGGGCCAGCCCCCGCTCGCCTCTCCTAGGCGGGCCAGGCCCCAGCCGCCTCTCTCAGGCGGGCCAGCCCCCCGCTCGCCTCTTCCAAGCGAGCCGGCCCCAGCCGCCTCTCCCAGGCGGATCGGCTGCTGCCCACCTCCCCCCAAATGATAGGAGGTGACCTGGCAAGAGGTGCGTATAACCAGCCAGAACAGCGGGGTTTGGCTATTGGCAGGCCAATCCGAGGGGCTCTTTAGTAAATTCAGACCACCAGAGGCGGGTTATTCGCAGACCATCCGAGATAATCTATAAATAGGACCCAAGGGGTACTTCAGAGCGCACGCTTTCGGTTCTCAAGTCTTATAGCGCTCTCTGAGGTACCTTAGCCCGGCAACTGGTTAAGGAGGGGAAGCGCTCTAAGATCTTCCGGGTGTGTGGTGGGACCTCCGAGCCGGGCCCTTGGTCCTGTCCTTTGTTCTTCTCCCCCTCATTGTTTCTCCTGCAGGAGCGAAGTAAGTGCGAGACCACCCCTTCCCCAAGGGTCGAACTCCACAGAGGCCGGTTTCCGGTTTCAACAGTAGGCACATCCCCGACAACGTGATTTTTCACCTCTTTCCAAGGTTTTCCACATTAAAAAATTTCTCTTGTCAGTCGTCTCTTTTTATTGACTGTCTGTGTGCTCGACCACTCCCGGGCTAGGACGGCGAAACCTAGACCAGTCTGCAGGAGCTTCGAGTTGGTCGCAACAGTTTGGCATCATCTATGAGAAATTAGTTCTC
The DNA here is from genome assembly GCA_039513925.1 of Platanthera zijinensis. NCBI lineage: Eukaryota > Viridiplantae > Streptophyta > Magnoliopsida > Asparagales > Orchidaceae > Platanthera > Platanthera zijinensis. Next base: position 164,421,024 of record CM077095.1, read on the forward strand.
GAAGTTCTAAATATTAATTTTGATGTCATCATCCTTCACACAACAATACTACTGGCATGACAAAAAGAAGTGCCCGCACAACCGAAGGATCGGTTCCTGAGGGACACATGGATTCTGATCCTTCCCATTCCCTCATCAATGCACCTCGAATGGAGGACGCAGTACTCATGCACGTGAATGCGCTAGCAGGGCACGTTTACTAAATGGAAGAGCAACAAACAAAAATGTTGGATCTCGTAAGGAACATCGGCGATCTTCGAAGGAGTCTTCGAAGACGAAGAAGATCTCCAAGTGACACATGAAGGAGATCACACGTACTTAAGAGATGAAGTCGGAGGAGAAAAGGATATCGAAGCGTCTATAGCGCAATGCTCCCCACCACAGCAAAGAAAAACTTAACTCCGTGAGCGGTGGCTTGTCACCCTCCGAGCCCATCTCTTTTTCTCTCCCTCGATAATTGTAATGAGGTCCGACCTGTCACCCTTGTCTTCTCTAAAAAGCATTGTATAACATCAGCAAATAATGAAATTTGTAGGCACATCCCCGACAACGTGATTTTTCACCTCTTTCCAAGGTTTTTCACATTAAAAAATTTCTCTTGTCAGTCGTCTCTTTTTATTGACTGTCTGTGTGCTCGACCACTCCCGGGCTAGGACGGCGAAACCTAGACCAGTCTGCAGGAGCTTCGAGTTGGTCGCAACAGTTTGGAATCATCTATGAGAAATTAGTTCTCGAAGTTTTAAAGATTAATTTTGATGTCATCATCCATCACACAACAATACTAGTGGCATGACAAAAAGAAGTGCCCGCACAACCGAAGGATCGGTTCCTGAGGGACACATGGATTCTGATCCTTCCCATTCCCTCATCAATGCACCTCGAATGGAGGACGCAGTACTCATGCACGTGAATGCGCTAGCAGGGCACGTTTACTAAATGGAAGAGCAACAAACAAAAATGTTGGATCTCGTAAGGAACATCGCCCCCCCCCCCCCCCCCCCCCCCCCCGCACTAGACAATTTGCCTCCTCCATCCTCAAGTCCCGCCCCAAATTCATCCATGCATAGCAGGAGACAAGCTATAGATGCCGAGATGCGCAGAGCTCGCCCCTTTAGCTTCTAAGCACCAACAGAGAACATCGAAGAATTCAGAGTGTGGATTCTCTCCACCTCAACAAAGAAAAGACTTAGCTGCACGAGCGGTGACCTGTCACATTCCGAGCTCATTTCTCTTTCTCAACCCCGACAATTGTAATGAGGAATAACCTGTTGCCCTCGCCTTCTATGAAAAGCATTGTACAACACCGGTTGATAGTGAAGTTTGGTTTCGGCACAACCTTGACCACATAGTTTTCACCTCTTTTCGGGGTTTTCACTTTCAAAAAAAGTCTTTTGTCGACTGTATCATTTTCATTGACGGTTTGTGCGCTCGACCGCTCTCGAGTGTGGATGCTCTCCCGGCCGAGCGGCCTCCAGGCCGCTCAGTTTCTGCCGGACGACCGGCCTCCAGGCTGCCCGACCCCGCAGACCGAGCAGCCTTCTGACCGTCTGACCCCACCGAACAAATGGCCTTGAGGCCGCCTAGTGTCCACCGGCTGAGCGGAGGTATGACATGATTAGTCCCACATTCCCTATCTAGACAGTTCACTCGTGCTTATAATTGACCCCGTCTCTCCAATTTTTGAAAGCACAACAACATTTCCGGTCCACCCATAACCCTCATTTCCTCCTATTTATCCAATATATGTTTATCTTATGTTAGGCTTTACAATATTTACTAAAATAAAAATTAAAATAACAACAAAGCTTACTGTGGAAATACTCAAAAAATAAGAGGTGAATCTACTACATATAACCTCACCTAACTACTGGCAATTAGTGTCATAACTGACATCAATTGGTAGAGCTGGCCACCAACATCAGTTGTAATTCATAGAAGTACTGATTTTCTAAGCAAATGTCTCAAATCCCAATTATACCTCCATAGCTCCTCTAAGGACTTGCCTGTGCCCCTCCTGGAACTTGTCTGCAGAAATTTGCAGTAGAGTTGAGAACAAAAAGTTCAAGAGGAATCCAAAAATTAATAGGTAAAATTGTAATGTTACATGGTCTATGATGAGAAACAACACACTTTATGATTTCTCTTCTCCTCCTTTGCCCTGTGAAGGAAACAAATGAGAGCAAAGCAGTAGACAGTGTGCAATCCAGTGTTCGTCGAGTGGGTCCGCCAGACAGACGAGCTTGTCAGGACAGTTTTTTGACTGCATCTTCTAAGGCTTTGAGCGAAGCCTATCCTGTCGACGGCTTCTGAGCTTGGTGTTGAGTGAACTGGCTTCACTCAACGCTTAACGTTGAGTGAACTAACTTCACTCAACGTTATTTGTCCTGTCGACGCATTCTGTGTTTGGCGTTGAGTGAGCTGACTTCACTCAACGCTTGACGTTTAGTGAGCTGGCTTCACTCAACGCTTGACGTTTAGTGAGTTGACTTCACTCAACGCTGTTTGTCCTGTCGATGCCTTCTGAGCTTGGCGTTGAGTGAATTGACTTCACTCAATGCTTCTTGTCCTGTCGACGCCTTCTGAGCTTGGCGTTGAGTGAACTGGCTTCACTCAACGCTTCTGAACATCCAGATTTCTTCTCAGTTTCTCTGGGTCCGCCAGGCAGGCGAGCGAGCCAGGACAGCAGGCCCGCTTCCGCCAGGCAGGGCGAGCGAGCAGCGCGAGCCAGCTCGACCAGCCCGCGCAAGCCAGCTTGACCAGCCCGCGCTCGCCTAAGTGACCATCCGGCCGAGATCGCCGGTCCGCCTCCAAATCATCAAGCCATTGCCATATGAAACTCACTATCTTCTGATCCATCTTTAATCTTCCACTCTGCCTAATCCAACACGGTAGCCCACCTTCCTAACAACGAGGCATAAATATCCTTGCAATACAACAGATCTTCCATCCGAGGCTTCGAAATACTTCAGTTCTTTCCACTCATGCTAATCATTCTTGTGCTCTGCTCTATCTTCTTAAACAACTTGACGATCCAAGTCAAATTTGATTAATTCACAAATCAGATTTAGGAAGGTACGGAGCGGACCAATGTTGTCACCTACTGTTGACCCAAATTTGTTGAAACCGGGAAAATCCCTACTCCAAAATTTAGATCAATGCAGCCTAAGGTTACCGGTTCAGTGGTCGAGCTCGACGACTAACAGGCTTGGACGTAAAAACTGTCAGACAACAAAATGGACCCCAGGTGCTGCGGTAGGGAGGTCCCACACTACGTACCTGAATTCTTTGAAGAATCTTCTCCTCCATAACCAAAGATGTTCAAGCAGGATACGAGGTAGACTTTAGTTGGTGACTAAGTCAAGACGGCGACTAAGATGTATAGTTGCTAACTCGTGACCTATCCCTCTGAAGAAAGGATCCAAAGGCTCATCTCGAAGTCTAGGAAATTAGGTGCTTGAGATCTTTTACGAGATTTTGAAGTCCATATCCTCAGACGCTTGGGGTCCTATTTATAGGGAAATCCAAGAAGAGGGGGGGGGGGATCTTATTTATATCCCCACCCCTAACGACTAGCGACTTCTTGGCGGAGCTCGATCAGGTTGGGCGAGTAACTGACCTAGTCGCCTACCTGGCGAGTATGAGAGGAGAGCTCTCCATACTCGTCCAGGCCTTCTACTGTCATGCATGTTGACTCTGACTGCTGTCTTAACTTGCTGACTTTGACTCTTGCTGACCTGGCTCTGTAGGGGTCCACCCTCGACGAATATAGGTTGTACAAAATCTAAAATAAAACGTCCAATCAGACACATATGAACCTAGCATTGATACCACTTTATTGGGAAAGAGAATATCTCACTATACAACATAATTCAGGCACACACAAAAGATATAACACAAGAAAAACAACAAAAAACTAAAACATAACTAGAGAATACAAGAATTTACGTGGAAAACCTTCTCCCCCACTGAATTCACAGATTGAATCCCCCTCTCAGAACTCATAGTGAAACTCTCTTCAAGAAAAAGGATCACAAACTCTGATCTCTTTTCCCAAGCCCAAAAACAATCGAAGAAAAAACGAGCAAAAAATACTTTAAAGCGAAGACGAGACATCGATCAAAGAAACTTTTGTTCTCCTTGACGAAGAACACTTCTAGCAGCAGGAGCAATGTTGGACACACACAGTAACTCCTTGATGATCAAAAACTGGAGAGCGTAATCCTCTCGGGAATAGGACGAAAGCTATTTAAGCTAGGTAAAAGCCGATGAAATTTTGGCCCTTGGATCAAGCACCAAGCAATATGACCACAATAATTGTACCCAATTATGAACCAACAATCGTTTGCCACCTCATCACAGCGTCACCCAGCAGGTAGCCACCTACACACTGATATCGCTGAGAGTCTGAGACCGGTCTCGACGATACCGGTGAGAACGCTGAGACCGATCAAGCCGATACCACTGAGATCGTTGAGACCCATCATGTCGGTACCGCTGGGATCAAGACTGATCCAGTTCTGATATGCTTTTTTGAGTTTTGCGACTCTTTAAGAGCTGGATCCCAATAAATTTTTCTCATCATGTCAACCCTAGATAGCTTGATTATATATTTATGCATTCTTTATGTTAAGAAGATGAATTTATACATATTTTTGTATGTCCATAATAAGATACACATGCAGAAGACATATGATGAAAGTACTTAGGGCTAAAATTGGAGCATTGACAAAGACATATGTTGAAAACAAGGAAACGCATGCAAAGTCACATGCCCGTGCATGTGTTTCATACATAGTTCACTTCAGTACTTGTGTTTTGCATGGATGAGGTTTTTCACTTCGGTGAACCATGCGTGAATTTTTTCGGGCATGCATCTGGGCGTATGTTTCCTTGTTTTGCACCTATGTACTTACCAATGCTCCGGTACTCCAAAATGCCCAACATGAGTATGTTATCACATAAATAAAAAAATATGTGCAAATCAATCTTCCTGACATAAAAATACATAGAAAATCAATGTTAAGTAGCGTTAAATGATGAGCAAATAGCCACAACTTAAACTTCCCTATTCCAAATAAAAGAGAGTTTAAATTAAAAAAACTAATGAAGGATGCATAGCTTCCCTAGGTGTTCTTCAAAGAAAATTCTTTTAATCCTTTCATGTATAATTCAGGTGATTCACATATTACTTAATTCAATTTAATCTTTCAAAAAACATAAATAATAGAAACAAATTTAAATATAATGTAGCTCATCCCAATTGACTTTCACATTACCAAATGTATTCATGTGGAGAGTACAATAATGTAGCTCATCCCAATATGATCATACTAATGATATTATGTCAAATGATAAATTTAGAATGTCTCCTCTAAAATTCATTTGAGCCATCATCCATAGCTATGCATGACTTTCAATACTTTCTGCCCACTCATACTCGTAGGATTCAATTCAATCTAAAAACAAAATGACTTAAATAAGATGCAATTGTTTTGCTTGGGTTGTGGATGCAATAATAAGAATATAATGATGTATAACACAACTTGGGTACTACAATAAATATATGAAAACAATGATACTTTGTTCAACCTCTTCTTCATTTAGTTTCTTCTCCTATGCACACACATATTCCTATAAGAATATTTTCTTCTTCTTCTACATGTATATATCACTCCTCTTACATTTCATTTAATAGCACATACAAATATAAGTTTTTTTTCTTTAACCAAACACCACATAGTGCTTGCTTTTTTCATCAATCACCTTGTTCTGTCTCGATGTATAGTACTACAAAGAGTGTCCCAAGATGTGTAATAGAATGAAAAATTTGGCTAGGGTGAATAATATACTGGTTTGTCAAAGAAATAAGTGATTAAGCATATTGGGTGAACTAGCTAGTAGTATAATTGTTGTGATAAGCTATACAAAATTCATATATAGTGAAAAACAATGATGGCCTTAATAGTTTCTTTGAATTAAAGAAATCCTTGCACTACTTTATCTTTGAGAATAAATCAAAAGATTTATAAATGACAAGAAAGGCAAGCCAATATAGCAATTGGGTGATTTTGCGTTCCTCGTTGAATTGTCAGGGAAACTAAGGGATGTCTTTCGAATTTCGCAGCCTGTGTCGTTTTTACTATGTCATTAGGGAGTTTTTCGCATCAAATACAAATGAAATATAGAGATGAGTGAAGAGTAGTTAAATAAGAGAGTTATTAGAGGAAAATCTCATTTGACTATTAACAAATAAAATAAACTTGGTTTATTCTAGTTAGGTCATTTTCCTCGTCCCCAAAATTCGTTAACACCCACCTAAGGAACTTCATCCACTTTTATGTTCAAACGGATGATGTTTGCATGCTAGGTGATCCTTAATGAATGACGGTTCAACACATGCATTTACGACCGTCACCACCCTGCCAAATGGAGCCTAAAAGTTAAATTTACTAATAATGAAAAGATTTGTAAATATTTTCAAATAATTTTACCCCTAACAATATATCCTTTTAGATATAGTTCTTTGATGAACAAAAGACTCTCTTTTTTACTATAATAATTAATATAATTTTCTTTCATTTCTACATTTTTACATATAAAATAAGAACATCACTCCATACAAATAAATCATCCTATAGTTTCATAATAATTATATATTAGTTATTTTTTCTTTCCCTAGTTTACTGTTTCCTCTCTATATGAAAATTACAAAAATAATTTAAATAATAAAAGTAGAATTATGAATGCTAAATTAAAATAAGATTTTTTTAATAAACAATCTATTATTTTATTTATTTATGGCTAGTATCGAATATGATTTGCTTATATTTTATGTATTTTCCACATTTGGTTGGCACGGCCTGTAAGGCTGTAAAGCTGGAGTCTTTGAGTTTCATTAAATACTTTATAATATTTGCCTTATGCTTTCACTACCAAGCACCAACCAATCACCAATCAAAATTAAATGCATACAAAATAAATAATTATGCATAAGTTATTAATCACTTAAGCAAACCAAATTATCATTTAGTTTATTTAATGACATACGTATAAAGTTACATTATGTTTAATAAAGCATGGTAGCATGGTGCCGGATACGACAGCACTCGCGTTGCTCGTAGCTCTCCAGGCGCATTAGAAAAATCAAGCGAGCTACCAGAATCCTACGATTGGAGGGACTGCGAAGGCCGTCGTGTCGGAGCATTGTCGTGGCTGGGGCTGTTGGTAATGAGTAGATTTAGTATTATTGAGCTAAATCACTAGCTCATTACTGTTATGAAAAACCGGATCCGAGTGCAAATGAGTAATTCTTTTTCAAATCATTTTTTTCTCTAACGGGCAAGCGACGAAGAGTGATAAGCACAAAAATTAAGAAAAGTAAAAATAAAATAAAAACAAACACCATAAAATAAAGAACAGCAAATTTAAAGTGGTTCCCCGAAATTGGGTACGTTCACTGTGCCGGCAGAGGTAAATTTACTATTAATTTCTCAAACATACAATACGACTAAAATGAAGGAGAAGAATATACCGAGAAAATGATGAAAATATCTAATCCTCCAAGGTCCGATCGTACACGTTGCGACGAGAAAATAGTTCTGGCGGCGAGAGAAGAACTTGACAGCGAGAAGAACTCGCCGGCTGAGAGGAAGAAGTCAGCCGAGAGGAATAAGTTGGTCGAGTCGAAGAAGCCGAATATTTGTCTGCTTGAAAACTGCTGCTCTGCGCTCACATGGATGACTGACCACTTCTTTTATAGGTGAGAAGAGCCCTAAAATCGTGTAGAGGGGTGAGACTGGCTGGATCCAATCAAGGAAGGAGAAAAAATCTTTTTCCGAAAAATCACCTCCATCCGCGGAAAGAAAATATATTTTGTCACCAATGCTCCTCCATAATTGCCGGAATTTGGGGAATTCCAAAAAGATGAGCTACGAATTGAGCGGTCTCCAAAAAAAGAATTGAAAGGTTTCCAAAAATCCAAAAATGACACCGCCAAGAATTTGATTCCAAAAACGACGACATCATAAATTGTGTGATTTCCAAAATTAGCCACGTCCATATGAAAAAATGCAGCAATTACTGCAACAATCTTCACCATGATGCCTTTTTCATGACATGCTCCACCTGTCTGAGATAACACCAAGATGCGCCAACGGTCACCAAGATCCAAAGTCAAAGGACCAACAAAATGAACTTTGGCCAAGAACGATCATAAGAAACTCCTTCAATCCTGAGTAACACACAAATTAGACTTACGTAACTGTGTCAGAAACGCTCCACCTTGAAGCAATATTAACTGCTCCACCTCCAGCGGTGATCTCTAGTAGCAAAAATTGAACCTGTTAAGATTTCTGATGTTTGATGTACGCGTGGGAGAGAAAATGATAAATACAGGCACATCAAAAAAAAATGCAAAAAACTGATCTCAGCATGGAAAAATGAACCCCTATGAGAACTAATCAAATGTTGATTAGACACACTCTAAGCTCATGAAGAACGAATGAGTAACAATGAAAGAGCTTTAGATAATAGAGAATGACAAAACTGCTTGTTGAAATCGAGAATTCGGTTACTGTGGAGATCACCCTTGGGGAAAGGGTGATCGCGCACCTACTTCTCTCCTGCAAGCAAAATGACAAAGGAAAAAGAACAGGGAACTGACCTAAGGGCTCGACGCGGAGGACCCACCACACACCCGGAAGATCTCTGAGCGCTTCCCCTCCTTAGCCAAATGTCGGGCTAAGGTACCTCAGAAAGCGCTAGAAGGCCGGAAGACAAGTGAGCATGCCTTCTGAGGTACCCCTTGGGTCCTATTTATAAATTTCTGAAAACGGCCTGCAAATAGCCAACCTCACTGTTCTGAACAGCTATGTGCATCCCAACTGGGCCTGCCAACAGCGCAACTCCGCTGTTCTAACTGGCTATGGGCAGGCCAGCGGGGTAAAATGGAAAAAATACCTCACAGATCAATGGGCGAGTAGCCCCGAACAATCTCAGCTCGGCAAGGGCGGCGAGTGCTCGATAGGGCTGGCACTCGCCACTTCCGCTCGGCCCTTGGCGAGTACGGGCTCGGCCTGCCCTGCTCGCCTGCTACTCGCCTGAGGTGGCGAGTGCTCGTTGGGGATGGCACTCGCCACTTCTGCTCGACCCTTGGCGAGTACGGGCTCGGCCTGCCCTGCTCGCCTGCTACTCGCCTGGGGTGGCGAGTGCTCGATAGAGCTGGCACTCGCCGTCTATCTTCGACCTTGGGCGAGTACGAGCTCGGCCAGCCCTGCTCGCATGCCGCGGGTTTGTTGAACGGTCCAAACTCGGCGAGTGGCCCAGAGCTCGACAAAAGGCCCGGAGCTCAGCGAACATCCCAGATCTCAACAAACAGCCCAGAGCTCGACGAAAGGCCCAGAGCTCGACGAACAACCCAAAGCTCAACGAACAGCCCAGATCTCGACGAAAGGCCCAAAGTTCGACGAACAGCCAAGAGCTCGACAAAAGCCCCAGAGCTCGACGAATAGCCCAGAGCTCGGCGAAAGGCCCAAAGCTCCACGAATAGCCTAGAGCTCGACAAAAGACCCAGAGCTCGACGAACAGCCCAGAGCTCAACGAACGGGGCTTGACGAGTACAAGCTCGCCTCCCAAAAGTATCTTACCCCGCCTGGGCGAGCCGGAGACTACCGAGCTCCCCCTGCCGAGCTTGCCCACGGGCTCAGACTGCCTGATTTGGCTGGTCTGGCTCCTGCTGACCCACTCGCCGGATACGGGATTGTACACAATCCTCACTCTTTGCGAGGTTGGCTCAAGCTCGGAAAGAAACATCCAATCTCACGGGATTCGACGAGTGTGGCAGGAGCCAGATAATCATTCGGTGGGGTGCACCAGCAGCTATAAATATGCACCTGCGTAACTGGGTGACCTTTGCCATTCCCTTTGCTCTAAACTTGCTGAGATGCCTTTCCCTAAGGAGTTCCAAGAGAGGCTTGCGAAGGCTCGCGAGGTCTTCTTTGCTCGTGTCGCTAGCTTGACGGCTATTCCTCTTAACATCCCGCGAAGCGTCTTGGCAGAGTCTAATTTTGTTAAGAGGGCGTAGCCTAGTGCAGAAGCGTTCGAGGACATTTTCCAAGACTTAAAAACGACCCTGGAGCCTGAGACCGACTCCTCTACTCTGCCTGCCCCTGAGAAGGAGGGAAACTTTATTGACCTCTGCACTGACCCGGACAGCCGGTGGGAGGACGGCGAGGTCGCCTCACCGCGAGCCGATATCCTTTCTGTCGACCCACAGTTTAAGACTCCGGAGGTTCGTCGATGAGACCCATCCCCACCCTTTGGGACTCTAGGGTTGGGCTCGCAAAGGCCGGGCTCGCCAGCCCGCATTCCCTTCTCTCAGCTCGCTGAGAATTTGAGGGGAAGCGCTGGAACTATCCCCGTGCCGGGATTCAGCCTCCTTCCGCCTAGAATACACCCTCCGAGCCGCGGTAAAAATATGAAGATTCCTCCACCCCACCTCTCCTTCACGGCGCCGAGCTCGTTAGGCAAGTTGACCTTCAGTGGTTCTTATCCCGTAGTCGTCCTGGCGTGCTCGCCTTGCATACTAATGTTCAATTACCTTTGCAACCTTTCCTAGTCAATCTGAGGCTGACGAGTCCTTGGAGCGGGCTCGCTACTCGCCCCTTCCTTCTCCGAAAACTTTAGATTCCTTCTTGGACTCCGAGCTGTAGGGTCCCGAGCTGACGAGGCAAGGAATTGAGGTCCTCAAGAAGTTGGTACGCGAGGAATTGAGGTCTCCGACAACGAGGTGCTGCAGCGGGAGTATGCATGGCTAGTAGGCGAGGTGAGGGATGACCCGGCAGGCGAGGCGATGTCTATTTCCCCTCTTTTGGATGAGCTGGACGAGAGCCTTCAGGTCGCTTACAGGAGCTTGGTACGGATCCGCAAGTTCCGCGATTCGTGCCGACCTGTAGGGAAGGAGACGCGAGGCCGGAGTAGGTAGAGAACGGCCCCCCTATCGGGCCTACCGACACTCGCCTCTTGCCCCCTCAGCCCGCGCGTGCATCGAACTTGTCGCTTCTTTCTGCTGTATTTGATTTCCTTGAACAATATCTTTCCCTTGTTCTGTAATAACTTAGAATATTTTAGATTTTATTGCTTGCTATTCAAATATATTATCCTTCAGTTCGGCACGTGATTGGATAGGTCTTGGAAGTCGGCGAGCTGGGGTCGGCGAGCGGGGTTAGGCGAGCGGGACCGATCGCTCGACTCGACCCTGGACTCTTTTTCCTATAAATAGACCCCCTCACCTACCCCCGACTTACTTCTTTTATTGCCTTCGCACCTTCCTTCCCTTCTCGTCTTCTTCCTACCTGTATTCACGCTCTAAATCTTCCGCGAGTATGTGTAAGACCAATCTCAATTCTGACGGTCGCTCCAAGTGTGCTCAGCACTTCACCGACTACTTCTTCTTCGATTGGAACATGACGGAGGAGTTCGCAGAGTTCTATGCCGACTTTGTGTCCCCTGGCTTCGAGGCGCGCCGGCCCAAGGAGAGTGAGGCCATCAACACTTTCTACTCCGAGGATCTCACCTTCCCCATCTCGCATTTCGAGGTGGGGTTGCGACTACCGCTCTGGCCGGAAATCTGCCAGATCTTAAAATACTACGGCGCGGTTCCCGCACAACACAACTAGAATGATATCACCATGATGGTGGCGTTCGCGTGCTTCCTTCGCAGGGAGCGAGTAGAGTTCAACCTGACCGTGTTCAGGAAACTCTTCACTTATAAGGCGACTCCCGACGGCGTCGCCTACTTCGGGGGCTCCTTCATCAGAGTTCGCGAGATCGCGAACAAGAACCATAATTGGATGTCGAAGATCGTCTTCATCAATGGTGATCTCGGCAACATCCCCTACTCGCCACAACAGAAGGGCGAGGAGGTATACCGACCCCCCACCGTCTCTGGCAACGATGCCGAGCTCCACATGTTCTTCCTCCACAAAGACTTCGAGGTCGTCTTCCTCCGAAGGGGCCTCGACTCGCTCCTCTCCGTCCATCCCGGCGAAGGTATACTTCATACTCTCCTCTTTCCGAACTCGCCGAATCAATAAAATTTTTTCTGACATGTTTCTTGTGTAGGAGAACGACTGGTCCCCGAAAATCCGCCCTTCGCGGACTCGGGGCTACTCCCTGACCCCCTCGCCCACGAGAAAGCGGCTGCAGCCGCCTGTCGAGATGAGCCGTCATCGTCCAATCCCTCATCTGGCAAGAAGCGGGTTGACCCCACAGGGTCTAAATCGCCTCGCCGTCATCCGCCGTATAAGAAGTTGAAGGTGGTGGTGGTCTATCAAGCGAGACAACAAAAACATCAAAAACCAAAATACATGAGCTCGCCCGAGCCCTCTCCGGATGGATTGCCGGAGAGCCCTCTAAAGGAGACAACTGACAAAGGGCAGGAGTGAGGCGAGCCCGCGAGCTAGGTCCGCTGAAGAGTCACCCCCTCTTCGGCCTTGGGGGGAGGTGGAAAGATTCGGCCGGCGAGCCCGTGGTCCAATGGGACGAGTCTGCCCACCGGATCTTCGTCTCCAACCTCCAACCCTCCTGGACTGACCGCCAGCTTTCCTCCAATCACGCCTATGCGCTCGGCTTTGGCCTCTACGGGCGCGAGGATGTCGTGGACTACAAGCGCATGACCTTGCGCCAACTCGGCCATGAGGGCTTGCAGGCCCACATGCGGGCACTGGAGCTGTACCACATGGTGGTTCATCGTGGCTTCAACCTCAGCCAACTCCTGCAGAAGGCTGAGCAGAAGCGCGACGTCGCCCAGGACAAGGTTGTCGACCTGGAGAGGAGGCTCGACATTGCCAAGGATTTGCTCGCCAAAGGCGTTGGCGGGCTGGTAAACACTGATCACCTCTTTCTTTTTTTAATTGGAACTTCTCCGCTTTAGATTTACTTACCCGTTTTTGACTCACAGGATTCTGAGGCCGCTAGGGAGTTGCGGACTCGCGCCATCGGGCTGGAGGAAGAAAACAATCAGCTCCGTGCTCGCTCCGCCGCGCTGGAAGCTCGCACCACCGAGCTAGGGGCTTGCACCGCCAAGCTGGAGGGTAAGAACGCAAAGCTGGGCGAGGAAAACATGGGTATCCATGGAGAAATCATCCGTCAGGTGGAAGCCTTCCTCCCTCCAAGCGGCAGCGAGCCCCCCTTCCCCTACAAGTGCCCGAGGATCTTCGGCGAGGCTGAGGTCGTGGAAAGGCTGCGGGTCAACTCGATCGAATCTGCTGAATGCACCCTGCAGATCATGAAGGATATGCGGGTGCTGGTAGAGGGTTGCGAAGAAGTCACAGCCCGAGACCTCATGCCGAGTCTGTTCCTGCCCACACCGCCCAACGAGAAGGAAGGCAACCTCGATCTGCTCTTTGGGAAGGATTTCAAGGACGATCCCTCTGGTGGGGCATGCAGAGATCGCCAATCCGGGGAGGAGGTGAGAGATGACCCTCCATTTTTCTTTTCTTGTGTAATTCTCTCCCCCTCCTTTTTGTAACCTCGTCTAAGCGAGCTCCCTTTTTGTAACAAGCTTATATTTAATGAAAAGTGGATTTTTCTATCTTCTTTTTTTTTTGAACCGTCTTTCTATGGTGCACGTGCACGCGAGCTCTCCTCCTTGGAAAACCTCGTTAGGATAGAACTTGCCGTTAGAATGGATGTTAGGACTCATACCTGTGAATAGAACCTGTGAGCTCGCCACCTCTAGGCAATCCGGGAGGGGACCGCTCGCCACGCCGGGCTCGCCGCCACCTAGCTCGCTCGCGAGCTGCCTACTTTCTCGCCATTGTCTAGCCAGAATTGTTAAAAATTTCATAAGTAAAATTGAAGGGGGGGGGGGGGGGGAACTGCTGGAGCTCGCCTTCTTCAATGAATGCTGAGTACTCGGCTCGTTACTCCTCTGTCGAGCTAAGTCTGCGAGTCCTGACTCGCTCGTGAGGATTTTTCTCCCCTATACTTGGGGAAGGGCCCAATCCTTTCATGTAACACCCGGGGAGGGTAGGGCTCCCTCAAGTGATATCAAGCCCTACCAGCTAGGTGAGAGTTTGACAGCGGGATCTGCTTGGGGCCTTGGTAGATTCTCTCGAGTGACATCTAACCCTGCCAGCTAGGTGAGAGCCTGACAGTGGGATCTGCTCGGGGTCCAGGTAGACTCTCTCGAGTGACATCCAGCCCCGCCAACAAGGTGAGAGCTTGACAGCAGGATCTGCTCGGGGTCTTGGTTAGACTCTCTAGAGTGACATCAAGCTCTGCCAGCTAGGTGAGAACCTGACAGCGGGATCTTCTCGGGGTAGACTCCCTTGAGTGACATCCATCCCTGCCAGCTAGGTGAGAGCCTGACAGCAGGATCTGCTCGGGGTCTAGGTAGACTCTCTCGAGTGACATCCATCCCTGCCAGCTAGGTGAGAGCCTGACAGTGGGATCTGCTCAGGGTCCAGGTAGACTCTCTCAAGTAATATCCAACCCTGCCAGCTAGGTGAAAGCCTTACAGCGAGATCTGCTCGGGATCCAGGTAGACTCTCTCGAGTGACATCCAGCCTTACCAGCTAGGTGAGATCCTGACAACAGGATTTGCTCGGGGTCCAGGTAGACTCCATCGAGTGACATACAACCCTGCCAGCTAGGTGAGAGCCTGACAATGGGATCTGCTCGGGGTCTGGGTAGACTCTCTTGAGTGACATCCAACCCTGTCAGCTGGGTGAGAGCCTGACAACGGGATCTGCTCGAGGTCTGGGTAGACTCTCTCGAGTTATATCCAGCCCTGCCAGCTGGGTGAGAGCCTTCCAACGGGATCTGCTCGGGGTCTGGGTAGACTCTCTTGAGTGACATCCAGCCTTGCCAGCTAGGTGAGAGCCTGACAGCGAGATCTACTCGGGGTCTGGGTAGACTATCTCGAGTGACATCCAGCCCTTCCAGCTAGGTGAGAGCCTGACAGTGGGATCTGCTAGGGGTCTATCAAATGAACACTTCACCCATTCACATAAATCACAACGAGAGCACTGACACTTCAAGTTTCATTAGGAAAAGAACGTTACTTACATGGCTTCAAGGGAAAAAACGTTTCAAGTCATCACTGCTCCATGTGAGACTTAGGGTCTCTCCCTCCACATTCTGGAGGCGATACCCTCCTGACTTTAGTGTTTCTTTTACAATGTACGAACCCTCCCAATTGGGGTTGAGCTTTCCCACAGCGACTGACCTTCCCGCGACATCCACCATCTTCAGGACCAAGTCCCCTTTCTGCAAACTGCTTGAACCAAACGTACTTGTCGAAGTACTTAGCCATCCTTCTTTTCACTTCCTCTTGGTGGATGTTAGAGAGGTCGCGTACCTCCTCCACCATGTCAAGGGAGAGCCACAACTCTTCTTCATTTTCAACTTACCATCCTTCCTTACCTGCCTCTGCTTCAACCACCCGGGGCATTCAAACCTCTAATTCGATTGGAAGCACTGCCTTGCACCCATGGGAAAGCTTGAAGGGGGTTTTTCCCGTGGCGGTGTTGGGGGTAGTTTTAAGGGCCCAAAGAACCGAGGGGAGCTGCTCCACCCAGCTACCCTTCAAGTTCTCAACTTTTTTCTTCAGGAGGCTCACTAGGATTTTGTTTGCCACCTCCACCTGCCCGTTGCTCCTAGGGTGATGGACTGAGGCAAATTTGAGATCAATCCCGAGCTATCCGCAGAAGCTAATGAACTCGGCGCTGGAAAACTGAGGTCCATTGTCCGTGACAATGGCTTGCGGCAACCCGTGCCGACAGATGATCTCTATAGGATCAAGCGCATACCCAACTTTTCCAAAAGCTCGGACTGTTGGAAAGGTCGCTACTTAATTTCTTAAATAAATAGCAGAGCGTCACGGGTCAAGTGAAGGAACGCTGGACCCAACAATCCCCCCCGACATCCAGCATAACCTGTTGGCTCAGAGGTGGGGTTACCACATGGCCTATATAGCTCAGAGATGGGGTTACCATATGTCCACAGTTGCTTGACCCGTATGACCCACATAGGTAGAGGGGAAAAATCGGGATTTAATAGCGTCTCCCCCGGTCTTGTACCCGCGACACCCTCTGATACCAAATGTAGGATCAAGCACATACCCAACTGTTCCAAAAACCCGGACTGTTAGAAAGGGCGCTACTTAATTTCTTAAATAAGTAGCAGAGCGCCACGGGTCAAGTGAAGGAACGTCAGACCCAACAATCTCCCCCCAAACAAAATTTCTAATAACCTGGGAGGTCACCTTAGCCATCACCTTCACCTCCACCCACTTAGAAAAATAATCTATCATGAAGAGCAAGAACCTCCTCTACCCACTGGCCTGGGGGAAAGACCCTACCAAGTCCATTCCCCAGATGGCGAAGGGCCAGGGGGCCGTAATACTTCTAAGACGCTTGGCCGGCTGCAACTCGAGGGGGCATATGACTGGAACTTATTGCACCTTTTTGTAAACTTGGCTGTGTCGTGGCCCAGGGTAGGCCAGAAATACCCTTGCCTGACAATCCTTCCTTCCAGGGTCCGACTCCCAGAGTGACTCCCACACTCCCCGGAGTGGACCTTCTCTAAGATCCTCTGGACCTCCCTCTCGGCCACGCAACGTGCCAACATCCCTGAGAGGGTCTTTCGGTACAGCTGCCCATCGCGCATGAGATAGTACGCCGACCTGTACTTGAGTTTCTTCTTATCCATCCCCTCCGGATATTCTCCCGTGGAAAGGAAGGTCGTGAATGAGTCCATCCACGAGGAGTATTGATCCACCTCCACCAGCTCTCCTTCTTCAATGGAAGGGCAGAATAGGTTGGAAATGGTGCCCTCCACCGGGGACCATGCTTTGCAAGTCGATCCACCTGCTCGCTCTCTTCCCGGGGCACATGCCGGATGGAGAAGGTTTGGAACGCGCCGATGACCCCCTTCACCTTTGCCAAGTATAACTGAAGGGTAGGCACCCTTACCTCAAACAATCCGTTGATTTTGGAAGCCACCACCATGGAGTCAGTGAGGACCTCCACATCATGCACTCCCAGCTCACTGGCTAGGCGGAGCCCTGCAATCACTGCCTCGTACTCAGCCTGGTTGTTGGTGATGGGAAAGTGCACCACCCCCGTTTGCTCGATTCTCGTTCCCTAGGGGCTTACTTAGATCACTCTCACCCCAAGGAATGCTTCCCCGATACGTCATCTACCACCATTACCTTCTAAAGAATCGGTCGGGTGAGCTCTTCCTCTGCTATCTCGACCACATAGTCGGCCATGAAGTCTTCCATCGCTTGATCCTTGATCGAGAGGCGAGGAACAAAGGAGATGTCGAATTCACTCAATTATATCGACCATTTGGCCAATCGGCCCGAATGATCCACCTCCTCGAAGATTTTGCAGAGGGGGTGGTCAGTTAATACTCAGATTAAGTGTGCCTGGAAGTAGGGTCGGAGCCTTCGAGCCGAGATGACTAGAGCAAAGGACAGCTTTTCCAAGATGGGGTACCGTAACTCTGCCTTCCTCAGGACCCAACTCACATAATATATGAGGAGTTGCTTCTTCCCCTCCTCCTGAACCAAGACGGAGCTCAAGGCCTCTGCTCCGACCCCAAGATACAAAGACAAATCCTCCCCCTCCTTTGGCCCTTGGAGCCGGGGGGCCTGAGTCAGCTGCCCCTTCAAAGCTTGAAACGCCTCCTCGCACTCCTTAGTCCATTAGAACTTATGGCCCCCCCTCAATGTTTTGAAGAAGGGGGAGCACTTCTCCCTAACCCGGGAGAGAAATCTGCTCAACCTTTCCAGCTTCCCGGTCAACCGTTGCACCTCTTTGGCGTTCCGAGGCGATTCCAACTCCATGATCGCCCTCACCTTGTCAGGGTTGGGCTCTACACCTGCAGGAGTAAGGAGATGGCCCAGGAACTTTCCCCTGCTTGCCCCGAAGACGCACTTCAGGGGGTTCAACCGCATCTTGTACTTACGCAAGGTGGTAAAGTTCTCCTCCAGGTCCTGGAGGTGAGAGTCCACGTCTTGACTCTTAATTATGAGGCCATCCACATACACCTATAGGTTCCTCCCCTTCTGCTATCGGAAGAACCTGTCCATCATTTTCTGGTATGTTGCCCCTGTATTCTTTAGCCCAAAGGGCAGTATTTTATAGCACTAACATCCGTCCCCCGTGATAAAGGAGACGTCCTTGATATTTGGGGGGTGCATCCTGATCTGATGGTAACCTGAAAATGCACCAGAAAACTCATTACAGAAAAACCAACGACTGAGTCGACCATCACGTCGATCCGAGGCAAAGGATAACATTCCTTAGAGCACGATTTATTAAGTAAAGAAAAAGCGACACACATACGCCACCGTCCGTCTCCTTTTTTTAACCATTACTATATTGGAGACCCAGCCGGGGTATTATATTTCAGATACAAAGCCAACCTTGAGGAGCTTGACCACCTCCTCCCTGATGGGCTCGGCCAGTTTGTCCGCGATGGACCTCTTCTTTTGCTAGATGGGGAGAGCCTCCGGGTCCAAGTTTAGGCGGTGACAGACGACGTCTACATTGATCCATGACATCTCCGCGGTGCTCCAGACGAAGATGTCCACGTTCTTTTGGATACACCCCAACATCATCTCCTGATTTGCTGGGGTCAATCACCCGCTAACGCGGACCTTCTCCACCCTACCCCCCAAAGTGAGAACCTCCATTTCCACCACCTCCTCCGCGACCTCCAGCCTGGTCTGCTCCCCCACTCTCTGACAGCCTCTCCTCCCAGGGCAGGAACTTCCTCCTCAGCCTCCTCCTTGGCCATGACTTCGGCCGGCTCCTGGACTTCCTCTGCCACCCCCACCTGGGTGCGGTTCTCTACATCCATCTCCTTACATCTTGCTCCACCTACTCCATCCTCCACTCCATCTCCTCGGCCCCCTCCTTCCAAGAAATAGAGTTTACCGCCGTGACGTAGCACTCCCTTGCCACCTTGAGGTCTCCCTAGACCTGGACCTGGATCCCCTCGACGTTGAACTTCATGCATTGGTGGAAGGATGAGGGGACGCAGTGGAAGGCACTGATGAGGGGTTGCCCAAAGATGGCGTTGTAGCTGCTGGGGGCGTCCACGATGACGAACCTACAGGTGCGGGACTGCCCCCCCAGAGTGACATGGAGTCCCACTCCTCCTTCAACCTGCTTCCTCTCCCCTGAGAACCCAAACAGAGGTCCGTCCGAGGTCAGCACCCTCTTGGCCTCTACCTTCATAGCATCAAACGCCTTCTTAAAGATGATGTTGACCGAGCTCCCATTGTCGATGAGGATCCGGGAGACGGTGAAGTTCTCGACCGCTGTCTGGATGACCAGCGTGTCGCAGAAGGGGTCCTCATTTTCTGACATATCCTTCCTTGAGAAGGTGATATTCTCCTCCAGGGGTGGGGGTCTGAGATGTAGAGCCAATGCTCCTGCGGTACATGGTGTGGAGACTTGCCTTGCGGGAAGACTTGACCCCCACCCCCCATGGATCACTCTGATTCCCCCGGGACCCAACGTCGGTCCGGTACTCACACCTGTCCTCCTCCGCCTGAGGTATGAACTCTTCTATCCGCACTTCCCGGCGGCCTTGTTGTTGTTGCTGCTCCCTATTTCCTCTTATCTCGAGGAACTCCGGGCACGTGGCCGTGGCGTGCCCCTCCTCTTGATGGAAGTCACAGTAGGGAAACTCCACCCTAACCTCCCTTCTCCTCCTCCGCGCTGCTCTCCTCCTCTCCCCCATGGTTATAGCCATAGCCTGGTTATGGTCGGGGAGAGGTGGTCTCTGGCCTTGCGTACCACCTGGAGGGTAAAACTGGCCCTGGCCTCCCTAGAGGTTATCCCCCCCATGGTTACCTATCTGCGGCCCTTGGTCTTGCCACTCCGGCCTCCAACCTAGCCGATGGTTTGGCTCCTAACGCCCCCACCTGGGCTACTGCTGCTGCGGCTGTTACCTCTGCCAGGGTTTAGCTCTTCTCTCCTCCTGTCCTCTACCACCTCTTGGCCTCTCTTCCTCCGTGGCCCATCTGGCCAGCTTCTGGGCAAACTTTAGGTTCGACGCTTCCCCGTCGACTTCCCTTGCCGCCCTCTCCATCAGCTCCTCGTAGGAGAGGGGTGACACACTCTTCAGCACCATCCAGAAGAAACCCTGCTTTAGCCCTAGGGTGAAGGCCATCATCAGGGTATGCCCTGACATCTCTTGGACCTGGGTCACCTCCTCCTGGAACTTATCCACGTAGCTCCCCAGGGTCTCATTCACCCCCTCCTTGATGTGGAATAGGGATTCCTTCCTCCTTCCTCCTCTTGGAGGTGTTGAACCTCAGCATGAACTCCCGACGCAGGTCCTTGAAGCAGTAAATGGAATTAGCCGGCAACTGGTGGAACCACTCTCTCGCCTTCTCCTTAAGAGTGATGGCGAAGAGCATGCACTTGAACCCATCTGACATCTGTTGGATCGAAACCACGTCCTCAAACCACTGGACGTGCTGTACTGGGTCTACTTTTCTGGCGTAGTAAGACATCTCTGGCTCCCTGAACCCATCCGGAACTGGGGCGGAAGAAACCAACTCGCTGAAGGGGCTGCCTCCCCCTACTGGGCGAGCTGGAGGGTCTCGCACCCCCATCTCGCCGAACCTACCACCATTCACCAAGCCCGGGAAGAGTACTAACCCGGGGAGCTCGCAGCCTCTCCCTTCCTCTACAACCTCCTTCCCAGCTCGCCTGCCGGGAGCGTCCTCTCCAAGGGCCGGGACCGCGAGTAATGGCGCTGCTGGAGTCGAGCACTCGGCACGCGCGCCGAGTGCGAACCTGACGAGACCGAGCACCTCCCGTCTGAAGTCTTTGAATATCCCCACTATGGCGAGAGGCGGGGGGGGGGGGGGGGGGCGGCGAGTCAGACCTATCTGAGCCTCGTCCTTCTCCTCCCGTCATCGAACCTGCTGAAGATTTTTTGTGCTGACCACGTTCCACGCTCACCGCACCAAAAATGTTAAAACCGAGAATTCAGTTCCTATGAAGTTCACCCTTGGGGAAGGGGTGATCGTGCACCTACTTCTCTCCTGCAAGCTAAATGATAAAGGAAAAAGAATAGAGAACTGACCCAAGGGCTCGGCGCGGTGGACCCACCACACACCCGGAAGATCTCTGAGTGCTTCCCCTCCTTAGCCAAATGCCGGGCTAAGGTATCTCAAAAAGCGCTAGAAGGCCGATAGACAAGTGAGCATGCCTTCTGAGGTACCCCTTGAGTCCTATTTATAAATTTCTAAAAACGGGCTACAAATAGCCAACCTCGGTTGTTCTAAACAGTTATGTGCAGGCCAAATGGACCTGCCAACAGCGCAACTCCGCTGTTCTATTTGGCTATGGGCAGGCCAGCGGGGTAAAATGGTAAAATACCCCACAGATCAATGGGCGAGTAGCCCTGAACAATCTCTGCTCGGTAAGGGCGTCGAGTGCTCGATGGGGCTGACACTCACCACTTCCGCTCGACCCTTGACGAGTATGGGCTCGGCCTGCCCTGCTTGCCTGCTACTCGTCTGGGGCGGCGAGTGCTCGATGGGGCTGACACTCGCCACTTCCGCTCGGCCCTTGGCGAGTACCGTCTCGGCTTGCCCTGCTCGCTTGCTACTTGCTTGGGGCGGCGAGTGCTCAATGGAGCTGACACTCGCCGCCTATCTTCGACCTTGGGCGAGTACGAGCTCGACCTACCCTGCTCGCATGCTGCAGGTTTGTTGAACCGTCTAAACTCAGTGAGCGGCCCAAAGCTCGACAAAAGGCCGAGAGCTCGGCGAACAGACCAGAGCTCAACGAATAGCCCAGAGCTCGATGAAAGGCCCAGAGCTCGACGAACAACCTAGAGCTCAACGAACATCCCATAGCTCGATGAAAGGCCCAGAGTTCGACGGACAACCCAAAGCTCAATAAAAGGCCCAGAGCTCGACGAATAGCCCAGAGCTCAGCAAAAGGCCCAGAGCTCCATGAACAGCCCAGAGCTCGACAAACAACCCAGAGCTCGACAAACGGGGCTTGACGAGTACAAGCTCGCCTCCCAAAAGTATCTCACCCCACCTGGGCGAGCCGAAGAATGCCGAGCTCCCCCCTGCCGAGCTCGCCCAGGGGCTCAGACTGTCTGATTTGGCCGGTCTGGCTCCTGCTGACACACTCTCCGGATACGGGGTTGTACACTGCTTTCACAAAATGAAGTTCTTGACTAGAAGAAATAACTCAAAAGATACGAGTTATATGAAAACAAACATATAGATAACATGATTAAAATAATCTGAAATAAAGTAAGCAAATGAAAGGATAGAGACCATAAAAATAAAACAGAAAAGGATAAAAAATGTAGGAAGTCACAAAGAAAAACATAAGATAAAAATAGGTGAGAAAAATACTAGAGAACATCATCATCAACATCCTCAAGGCATTTGGATGTGGCAGAATTTTCCTTATCATCACTCGAGTTCTTTCATTTTTCATTGCACTGAAGATTCCAACAATCCTTAATTCCATAACCCTTCTTTTTGCAATAGTTGCAGTGACTATCTGAACTTTTCTTAGACTTACCTCATCTGACTAAACCAGACTGACCCTGAGAGAATGAAGCTGAACTTTCAGCAATACCTGAGCTTGACGACTTCTTTCGGATGTCATCTGAGAGTAAGTCTGTAGTAACCTCTTCCATATCCAGAATATCCTTACTGTAGGTGAGGGTAGTGACCATGACCTCGTAGGATATTGTAAGAGTGTTTATAAGAATAACTATCTTGTCCTCTTCCTCCACCTGAATATTCATGCTGAGATACTTAGATAATAGTTTATTGAAACTGTTCAGACGGTCATGTAGAGAGGAATCCTCCTTCATGCTGAACTTGTACAACTACTGCTTGAGGTAGATGTGGTTGGGAAGGGACTTCATCATATAGGTACTCTCCAACTTTGCCCAGAGACCAGAGACATTCGTCTCTGAAAGAACTTCATACATCACATCATCGTGAAGACAAAGCTGTATGGTGGATATAACTTTGAGATCCAAGTCCTCCCACATGAGATTGGTAACCTCAGCATCCTTATGGGCCTTTCTCAGTAGGACATGGTGTAAACCTTCCTTGATAAGTAGTGCTTTGACCTTCACTTGCCATAGACCAAAGTAGTGCTTCTCATCGAACTTCGCACTGGGTGTGGAAGTTATCATAGAAAACAAAACTGAAGAGATATATAATGAGACTGAGGCGGCTAGATAAATTCACGGATCAAGATTGGGAAGACATGAAGCGGACTGGTGTCGTCACCCACCGTTGATCCAACTCCAAACGGAACGTCCAAGTAGTCGCAGATCGAATCTGGCATTGATACCACTTGTTATGAAAAACCGGATCTGAGTGCAGATGAATAATCCTATTTCAAATAATAATTTTTTTTATCTAACGACTAAACGACGAAGAGCAATAAACACAAAAATTAAGAAAAGTAAAAATAAAATAAAAACAAGCACCATAAAATCAAGAACACCAAATTTAAAATGGTTCTTCAAAATTGGGTACGTCTACTGTGCCGACAGAGGAAAATTTACTATTAATTTCTCAAATATACAATATAACTAAATTGGAGGAGAAGAATAGACCGAGAAAATGATGAAAATCTCGAAATCTCAGAGATCCGGTCGTACACGTTGCGACAAGAAAATTGTTCCGACAGTGAGAGAAGAACTTGACGCCGAGAAGAACTCGCCGGCCGAGTCGAAGAAGCCGAATATCACTCTGCCGGAAAACTGCTGCTCTGCACTCACATGGATAGCCGACCACTCCTTTTATAGGTGAGAAGAGCCCTAAAAATAGGTAGAGAGGCGAGGTTGGCTGGATCTAATCAAGGAAGTAGAAAAAATCTTCTTCCGAAAATCTCCTCTATCAGCGGAAGGAAAATATATTCTGCCACCAATGCTCCTCAATAATTGCCAGAACTTGGGGTATTCAAAAAAGAGGAGTCACGAATTGAGTGGTCTCAAAAAAAGAAAGGAATAGAGAGAGAGAGAGAGAGAGAGTAAAGGCAATCCAACTCGCTATATTCTCTCGATGGGTGCTACATGGCCATTTCACTCCCTCCTGTTGTTTTTTCCTTTATTGGTTCGGATCCGGATCTGACACGAATCCTGACTCACTAGGCATTAGGTTTTATTTAATATATAACCAAGTATTTTAACACCTCCCCCATCTGTGATAAGTAAAACAAATCGCCCAAGAGGCATGTACTGCCTCTCTCCCTCTCGCCTCTCTCCCTCTCGCTTCTTTCCCTCTCTCCCTCGTTCTATTTGCTCATGCGATCAGGGAGACTATAGGCCTTGGAGGATAGCCACCGGTGTTGGATGAGGAGTTGCCGCCAGTCTTGGAAGATAGACACCAGCGTTGGACGAGGGTATTGCCTCCGGTCTTGGAGGAGATAACCTACGGCGTTGTGGTCGACACTTTTGGTACGGTGGAGGCATGGTGTCAAAGGCGTGTGTGAGTGAAGCCGGCCTCGACGGTGTTTTCTTCTCCGGTGGTTGTTTTGGTCTCCAATAGTGATATGGTTGGACATTGTGCTTCGACGTCAAAGGTTTCAATGAACCTCGTCCGTCCGCAATGCAGATTGTAGTTCAGATCTAGTACTCTCCGCGGATTGTCCGTGTCTGACGCATCCGTGTGCGTTTCATCGGACGGTCATTTTCTGCCCCATCTTTGTACTCATTTATATTTATATTGACGATTATAAATTTATATTTGTGATAGTGCCTTGACGGGTTTTGCTGAGTGCAGATTTGTGCTTGTTTATGTATTTCTTGTTTACATGTAATTTATAATCGTGTCTGCCTTTTTTAGGGTAAACGATAGGTGACGACATTGGTCTGCTCCCTATCTTCCCAGATCTGATCCGTGAATTAATTAGATTGTCTAGAGATACTGAGGGAGGCTATGGCAGCGAAGAACACAGTGTTGACCAAATATTTTGTGAAGAAATTTGACGGTAACGAGAACTTTCTTCTATGACAATTCGAATAAGGACATGCTAATTGAGCAGGGGTTGATCTAAGTGCTGCGAGAGCTTGATTCTTTGCCCACTATGGTAAAGAATTCTGAGTGTAATAAGATGGATGAGCGTGCCACCAACGCTATCAGGATGTGCTTCGATAACAAAGTGTTGTTCAACATCGGTATTCAAGAGTCAGCAGTCACATTATTAGAGAAGCTTGAGGAGCTCTACATGAACAAGCTTTGACCATAAGGTTATTAAAGCAGTGAATGTACGACCTAAAGATGCAAGAGGGTGATAACCTGCAGGAACACTTCAACGTATTCAATGACTTTCTTAGCCAATTACTTGTTGGTGTAAAGATGGAGGAAGAAGACAATGTCTTATTGCTTCTTAGCTCACTCTTGACATCGTATAAGCATATGGAGACCACTCTAGTGTATGTGAAGGATACAGTAAACATGGAGCAGAACACAACTGCATTACTGTTCAGCCAGATATTGTTAGACCCTATTCCTTGGGGTGAGCAAGCAGGCATTGACAGTAGATGAACGAGGGAGGCATCTTAGGAAAGTATTTGGGAATGAATAGGCCAGATCCTCTTCAAGGAAGGCAGCAGTGCTACCACTACAGGCAGAGTGGCAATATCGATCAAGAGATATTGTCTACAGCGTGCGCAGAGTTCTGGGGACATTCGGGGTGCGGGCAAGCCTGTGACAGTTACGACAAATGATAGTGATGTGTCTCTCATCATCACTGAGATCCCATGTGACTTTGACTACTGGATATTAAATTCTAGAGCTTCAAAACACATTTGCTTAGATGTAAAGATGTTCAGTTCACTGGAGGTGATGTCTGGGTCAGTCTTTCTAGGTGATGAATCAGCATGTGAGGTCACTGGGACAGAGACGGTAAACATCTGGATGCATGATAGAGTAGTGTGTAGGCTTGAGTAGGTACACCTTGCACTCAAGCTTTGCAAGAATTTGATATCATTGGGCAGACTAGACTCCAAAGGATGCAATTTTATGTTGAGATGTAAAGTTATGACGGTGAGTGATGGCTCGTCAAGCTTCTGCGAGCGATGTAGTGTAGTAGTTTGTATCGGCTGATGGGGACCACGATGCGAGATGGTGCACCCATGATTTCTACGGCCGAAAGAGTGGAAGGTCGAGTTGGTGTAGGGGATCGTCCTTCTAGTAGTCTGATTAGGTGAGTCAGATTCAGCGATTCAGTTACATTGACATTTAGATATTGAGCCCGAGCAGGGATGAGTCAACTAGAGCAAGCCAATGGGCTGACACCTCAGACTTGAGGTGGTGTTTTGTGCAGACTGGTGCTTCGTGCAGAACGTGCTACATGCATTATTGCCTAGTGCAGATTTTTTTTTATGCAGGGAGTGCTTCGTGCAGGTGGTGGCTTCGAATTCTTAACCAAGGTGATGGATTGTTATTTTTGTAACGCCCCGAAAATCGTAAATGAACTGGTCACGTCCTAAGGAATTTTTGGTGCCTAAATAGGGGCACATGGCCTGAGACACGGGCGTGTCCAAGGCCATGTCCTTCTGTATTGGCCGGGCCATGTCCAGTAAATAACACGGAAGGAAACACAGTTTTGGAACAGTATCGACACGGGCGTGTCAAGGGTGACACGGGCATGTCCGTACCCGTGTCACCACCCATGTCCTTCTTGGGTTGAAAACCTGGGATGTGTTGCCAGGAGTGCACGGTCGGGTTACACGGGCGTGTACTGATCAACACGGGCGTGCCCCATTTGACACGGACATGTCCTTGCCCATGTCAACCAAGCGACGTGACGGTTGGCGTGGCGGTTATCGGTGACATGCCCCAAGGTCACGGGCGTGTCAGGTTGAGACATGGGCGTGTCTCAGCCCGTGTCTTTTTCTGTGCTCGACGATCGTACCTGGATCGGGGCACACAACCTGGAACACGGTCGTGTGCAAGGCCGTGTTCGGCCCAGGATTGAGAGATTTCAGGTGAATCCGAGCCGTTCATTTTCTTTAAACAAGATCTGACGGCCCAGATGTGTTACTGTTTTAATAAGGCCGAGAATAAAGGATTAATTCCTCATTATTTCTTAAGCCTTCTCTTTCTAAGGAGTTAGAGAGAGGAGAGACCAGTTGAGGAAGGAAGAGGAGGAATCCGGTCGCCGGCGGAGCATCGGAGCACCGAGTCGAGAACTGAGACCGGATCCGCGGAGGAAATTCCTTTGCGAAGCTTTCCATCCAGATAGATTTCCATGGCGCAAAAGCGAACTTCAAGGGCAACTATTCTCTACTTGAGCATGTGAAGCTCTCTTTCTTTCTGCATGGGAAACCTGCTCCCGCGAGTGTGCAGTGAGTGTGTGGTGTTCCTTGGGTTGGATGTGAATAATCCCCCTTGTGTTGCATATAGAGTCCGGAATCGAAGTACAGACATAAGCATTGTGTGTGAAGCCTACCCGGACGTGTTGGTCTGGATTGGTGATGTTGTATATTGTATGGATTGCCGGAGAAGACTCCGTGCTATGTGTTTTTTTCGGGTTTCTACACAGTAGATTGCAGCAGGGATCCTTGGGGATTAACTCCAAGGCGCACCCGGAAAACTGAGCGGAAACGTAGTTCTGCTAACTTGGCGGCCGGGGAGCCAGCCTTGTACATAACTTGGTTATGTGATGATTGGGAATGTATTAGGATCCGGGAAAAGCTTGGCCCGCACGTACGACTTAAAGTGACTAGGCGGAGTGAGCAACGGGCAAGTAGAAGCGGACCTGGGCTATGCGGTTCAGTGCTAGAGGCCCAAAAGTGGAACTGGCTGTTGACATAGTCGGGAGTCTTAGACGGTGGTCAGAAAGACTAAAATGCTCATGATGTTTCCATCCCGAGGATGGTGGTGAAGCCACGGAATTGACCGGATTCACCGAAAATGTGCCCATAGTGCATGAGGTGTTTTGCCGTGCGAGCCTGCACCTGTGGAGAAGTATGTTTGCACTTTATTGTTTAGCTGTGCTAATGAAATGCAGGGAAGGAGCACCGCCGTCCCGAGTAAGGGGCGGGGTCGTTATAATTTGGTCAGCTTTAGCTGACCGTTGCTTTGTTTTCCACCGTGCGGGGGAATGGTGCTTGCAGGTGCTGCGGAGCCAGGTACCAAATAGCGGGCAGAAGCCCATGCTGCTGAGCTGGCCCTCGAAGGCTAAAACGAATTATTATTTTACTTTTATCATGTGTGGCCGGCATGCGAGCCGATGTATGTAAAATATTACTTTGTTAAGTGAACTTCTGTAAGGCCATAATGCCAAGTACTTTTAGTGTATTTGTTATTTCATTCCTATGGTGGTAAGTGGACATTCATGATAGTTGTTATTCAATTATGGGTTCTTACAAACTGTTTAAAAGCTTCCGCTAGAATGCTCTGAGTTAGGGCGAGTAGTTGTAGTTGATTTTTGATATTCTTATGTAACCCTTCCGACTGTCCATGGTATATGATGTCGGGTTCCAACTGGACCTTCTACTATATGCCATACGACGACGGATGGGGGTGTTATAATTTTTTCCTTATTGGCTCAGATTCGAATCCAACCCATATCTAGACCCATTAGGCATTAGGTTTTATTTTACATAAAACCTAGTTTTTTAGCACCTCCCCCATCCGTGAGAAGTAAAACCAGCCGCTCAAGAGGAGTGACATGCGGGATTGGTTACCAGTTTCAAGGCACTCTCGTTATCACTACAAAACATGGTTGGTCCCTTCAC
Organism: Platanthera zijinensis; assembly: GCA_039513925.1. Taxonomy (NCBI): domain Eukaryota; kingdom Viridiplantae; phylum Streptophyta; class Magnoliopsida; order Asparagales; family Orchidaceae; genus Platanthera; species Platanthera zijinensis. The sequence goes on from CM077095.1 coordinate 164,449,797, forward strand.
CTCCTCATCAACATCCTTTACCAGTCTCCGTATCCAGATGTACTCCTAAGCTGCTAAGGATGACGCCTTATGCTCTGCCTCAGTAGTAGAGAGAGAAATTGAATCATGTTTCTTGCTGCATCAAGAGATAGTAGTATCTCTACACATGAACACAAATCTAAATGTTGACTTCTGACCATCAGCTTCTCTCGCATAGTCTGCATTCGTGAACCCATGTAGGGCAAAGCTATATACTTTTTTGTATAATAACCCCATGTCCAGGGTGGTCTTCACATATTTCAAAATCCTTTTTGCTACCTCCAAATGAGGCATTCACGATTCCTGTATGTATCTGCTAACTCGACCAACAACAAAGGTGTTGTCTGGTCGGGTGATAGTAAGATAAATCAAACTCTCCACCAAAGCTCAAAAATCCTTTGGGTCAAGAAGAGTCCTCCCCTCATCCTTCTGAAGCTTCAACCTAAACTCAAGCGACACAGAGGTGTTCTTCCCTTCCTTCATGCCAAAGCGCTCCATAATTCTCTCAGCATAGGCTTTCTGAGACACTATCAAGCCGCTCTCCCTCTTCTGAATCTCTAAGCTAGGGAAGTGGTGCAGCTCACCCCAATCCTTCATCTCGAAACAGATTGATAGCTCCGCCCTAAGTATTTCTACATCCCCCATCATCATTCCCGATCATTATATGTCGTCGACATACAGAAGAACCAGCATATGTAGACCATCACTTTTCTTCACAAATATGCTGGAGTCTGAATCAGATATGTTGTACCCGCAGAACTAAATGTACTCAGCAATCTTCCTGTACAGGGCTCTCGGTGCCTTTTTTAACCCATATAGGGACTTCTTCAACTTGTACACGTGTTGCGATTGAGACTTGGACACATTCCCAGGTGTCTGTTCCATGGATATGTCCTTGTCAATCTCTCCATATAAGAATGCATTCTTCGCATCAAGTTGCTACAACTTCCACCCACGACATGCTGCCAAAGCGATGATCGTCCTCACATATGTTATTTTTGCCACATGGCTAAAGGTCTCCTCATAATCTTCGTCATAGTTCTGAGAGAAGACTCGAGCAACAAGCCTCGTCTTATATCGCTCCACTCCACCATCAGCCTTCCTTTTGACCTTGTACACCCATTTGCATGTGACAGGCTTCATTCATACAACAATGGGAACCAGGTCCCAAGTCTCATTCTTCTCTAGCGTCGACATCTCTTCTTTCATGACTTTATCACACTCCTTTACTCCCGCTGCATCCTCAAACCGAGCAGGCTATCTTTCGTCGAGTGATCCTGCAAAGAAACAAGATATAAGACTTACAATGTTCCCTTCTTTGTAGCGGGTAGGTGGGACAATATTTCGCTTCAACCTCCTCAGTCCTTGTCCGTTTTCTTCCATGTCAGCGACCTCCTCAATTTCAATCCTTTGCTCAGCATTCCTTAAAGCAATGCTCCCCCTGCTTCCAGAACACGAATCTTTTCTAATGTAGACGGAGATGGGGCACTTGGAGACATCACAAGTTCCACCCCAGAATTCTCAATGACCCTCTCTTCGTCTCCTCTTGCTTCTTCATTAAGCAATATCACATATGAGCCCCACGGATAAGAAACCAGTTCGTCAAAAACTACATATCGAGAAACAATAAATTTGTGTGTGTGCAAGTCCGTGCACTTCCATCCTTTCTTCCGTTTGTTATATCCAATAAACACGCACTTGCGTGCTTTTGGCTCCAACTTGGTCCGCAATTGGTCTGAAATATGCACAAAGCATGTCGCAACAAAAATCTTTAAGTGAGCCATGCTTGGTTTTTCCTGAAACATTAGCTCGTGTGATACACCATTCAATTTGGACTTAAAGGAAGCTTGTTGATCACATAAACAATGCATGCCATCCCCTCCGCCCATAGATCTTTAGAAATCCCTTTCGCGCACATCCAACTGTTACACCTCTCTGATAAGTGGCAGATTTTTCTCTCAGCAACACAATTTTGCTGAGGAGTGTATGCACACATGAGCTCTTTCTAGATGCTAGATTTCATGCAAAAGGACACAAATGTGTCAGAGATAGACTCCCCGCCATTATCAAACTCAGCTTCTTTGCTCACTGCCCTAGCTTCCCTTCAACAAGCTCCTTCCATTCTTGAAACTTATCAAAGACCTTAAACTTCTCTTTAATGAAATACACCCAAGTGTACCGGGTGTAGTCATCCACCAACACCAACATGTATCAGTTTACTCCATAGGATGGGGTGTCACATGGCCTCATCACATCAGCATGGATGCACTCTAGCGGAGCTTTGCCACAAGAAGATAGGTTTGGCATGCTGTTCACCAGCTTTTTGTCGCCATCGCCTTCAGCTTGTCCATTCTCACTTGACCTAGCCTCTCATGCCAGATCACTACACCATCATTGGTCTTCAGTTTGTCAACATACACATTAGCAGACAGGACGAACAAGTCCTTCACACGTCTCCTAACATGAATAACATCACCATCGATCCCAGATAAGTTCTTCACAAACTTTACCTCCTTCGGGCTGAACAGAACGTGGTAACCCGCATCCACCGCATTTGTCACAGTAAACATGTTTTTCTTCATTCTAGGCACATGATACACACACTTTAAGGTGAGTGGTCTCTCCTCGCTCCCCAACGACACTAGTACTTCGTTCACTACTGGATGAACGGTATCATCAGCGGTGATGATAACATCATTTACCTCATACGACTTGAGTGCAACGAACTTCGTTATGTCTTCGATAAGATGATGATTGCAGCCAGAATCAATGATCCAATCATCTTGGAAATTGATCGAAGCTAACGCGTCAATAGATGTTACCGTCATCTTAGCAAGGAAATAGTTCACTCACTGTTGATCTTCGTGTGATCTTCTGTCTCCATGTTCTTCTCTCCTAAGATTCTCCTCCTTCTCAGCCACATGTCTAGCCCTTAGGTTTGACCACCAATATTTTGATGTGTCCATACTTGCCACAAGCAAAACACACCGGCCTATTTTGCTCATCATAATGAGGAAGAAAATTCTTCCTATCTCCTTGAGAGGACGTCGACGGTTCGTCTCCAGAACTCTTCTTCTGTTTTTCCTAGGGCTTCTTCTTTCCAGAGAAGAGAGCCTCACTTTCTCCTTCCATGATGGTCACTTCTGTCATTTGCTTTGCCAAACACTCCTATGATGACAGCAGATCCTCCAATTCTAACAGGGACGGTTGAACAACCCATCCTTGAATTGACGTGATGAAAGCCACAGATTCCTTTTGTAGCCCACATATGATATGTCCCTTTAGCTTCGCCTCGGAGATCAGCTCGTCATGATCTAGAGCAGAAATCTCAGCACAGAGATTCTTCACCTTCAAAAAGAAGGTTGAAATTGACAACTCCCCTTGAGTGGCCTTTGCCAGCTCGTTCTCCAAGAATTGTAGTTGCATCACGTTCCTTTTGTTGAGAAGCCCATCCAGATCTCTCCAACTGTCTGAGGCAGACTTGCATCCTATAATGTGATCAAACAATTATGACGAAATAGTCCGTTTGAGAGTAAAATTCGCCTTGACGTTAGTCTTCCTCCAAGCTCTGACCAGCTGAGCGTTGTCTCCCTCTACGACAATTTTCTCCTTCTCATCGCTATCAACAACTTCCCACAGGTCTTCCCTCAGCAGATAGCTCTCCATGCATGATCTCCATTTTTTATAGTTCGAGAGTGTGAGTAACTCCACACCAAAACCCCTGCCATAACCACCACCTTCCATCTCCAAGAACAAAAGACCTTGCAATGAGAAAAGCGACGCTAATACGAACCTTCCTCTGATACAATGTGAGAAATTCTTGTTGCAAGATAAATTAGCGGACACCTTGAACCAAACGATGTAACTGTATTACACAAGAAAGATACAATTTACAATAATACATCATCACGTGACGCCTTACAAGACATTGGACGAATTACAAGGCAACTCAACACAAAAAAGACACTCCAAGCCGCACTTCAAGCCAACACTGCTACAACCAAAGCGCTATAAGCCGCTCCTACACACTTCAAGCACACAATCTTGCCCCGCAACAAACAACCCACCATAAGCCGCCACAAGCCACTCCTGCTACAACCAAACCGCCACAAACCACCACAAGCCGCTCCTGCTACAACCAAACCGCCACAAGCCTAACCTCCACAACAAACAAGCCACCACAAGCCGCCACTACAACCTCAGCAGGCCGCACATGCAACTTCACGCAGGCTGCCAACCTACACCACAACCAAACACAAACGGTCTCCATAAGCAAGTCGCGCCAGACCGGCTTCCAGTATCAAATCGCACAGTGTCACTCACAAACTGCCTCCTGCAGCAGCCCACACACAACTTCCAGACCGCCACAACTACCCCTTTCTTAGAACTCAACTTTTTATGCCTCGCCAAAAGGTTCTAATTATAGGAAGGGAAACTCCAGAACACCAAACAGTAAGGGACAACAACCTCGCAGCGGATCTGTCAGGATTACTTCAACACACACAGCAAACCGCCCGGCCTCAAAGACAGTTTGCCCAGCTCACTTAAAAAACTCAACACTTTTGCGGAGGATTGGCTAGCCTAGATTAAAGATTTTGTTGGTTCGTTGGAAGTCCCCAAGGAGATGATGGTCTCTCTTGTATCTTTCATGCTACTCGTCTCATGTATAAAGAATACGTTTTGATTTTGAGGCAAAAAGTGTTGTTGTATGTGTGGAGAATTATCTCCACGAGTTCAAGCAATTAATAAGCCGTCATATTTGTGGGGGATGACATATAGTTGGTGATATGAAAAGGCACATTTTTTTCTTCAACGAGCTGCGGGACGAGTGCAAATCCCCTTTCTGTGAAGTCAAGCCTATGGGTTTCGATACATTGGTTAAGTCGGCCCGGCTTTGGAAGACCGCAAGACGAGATGAGATGTAGCGGTGGACACGTACATATTTTGTTTTGTTTCAACCATGTACTAAGTATATTGATAAAAAAATATAATAAGCAGAAGGATGGGGAAAAGCGGTGCCCTTATGCCAGAACTTCCCAACAGAGAAAATGACATCAATTTTGAGAGGTGCCCATTTTCTAACAATAAGCAAAAGGATTAGATTTTGGAGCAACTAAAGCTGAGCAATGAAGAAATGTCTCCAAAGCTTAAGGCCAAAAAGGTGGATGCTGTTTTACAGTATGTGCTAGCTAAGTTTTTTTTTCACTCTTAAGGGCTTAAAATTTTTAATTTGTTTAAAAAAATTTCAAAGCATTAATTAGTTAAAAAAATATAATTTATTCTCAGAGATGACTTTAAAAATAGGGCGGTGATATTAGCGCCGCAGTTTTTGCTATTATCAATTTTGGCTATCCGCAATTATTGTTTTTTTAAAATTGGTTATCTGCAAGCACGAAAGCTATTCGCATTCAAAATTTGAAAAAAGGAATGAGCAGAACACCACCGCCTGGAGGAGGAATGAACGCTTGAAAATCACGAAATAGATGAGCACCGCCGTCAAGAGGAAGAGAGATCGCCGGATGTGGAAAAGATAGCCGCCAGATAATGGAAGAGAACGCGCTGGGATAAAGAACGCCGCTCTGGAAATAGAGAAGGAGCACTTGCCGGATTTGAGTCCTTTAGGCCGGACGGAAATGGAGGAAGAGTTGCCGATGTAATCACGGTTTGAAGGGGAGGTGGAAGCAAGAGAGGGGCGGGTGCAAATAAGAAATAATTTTTTTGCAGTGCTTGCTAATGTGAATTCTAAAAGTCCAAAAAAAATCAAAATTTGAATGCGAATAACCAAAAATATGGTGTTAATATCAGCGCCATGAAATATTTACCGCTAGCTTTGAGATCCAACAAAGTAATTAATTCCTTGATAAAAAGGATGCCAATAAGCAAACACAACCATCCTTTAAATTTTTTAATGATAACGCATACATTAAGATTATATTTAATAAAATATGGTAAATATTTATATTCTAAAACATGAAACAATTTTAAAATAGCCTGCTCATATCAATTTTATTAATTATTTCAAGTTAATATTATAAAAAATTATGGTCATTTTCTCCCACAAATTGGCATCCTTGCAAACATTAAGGTTCTGTTTGGCGCCGGTGGCGGATTTAGAGGGAGGCTCGAGGGATACTGATCTTCATCATTATTTTTCAAAATAGTTAGTGAATTTGAATTCCTCTCGTTGAGGCTTATAAGTCAAAAACAGTTGCCAGATGAGGGAGAAACAACAATGATAAGATGCAATCGTACAGATTTTTGTTAATTTTGGAGGAAATTAATGTCTGACCCCCCTTGTTAAAATTTCTAGAACTCAATGACGCATTGCTTTGGTGAGGGGCTGACATAGAAAAAAAAATTATGCAATCGACGCACATGAGCTGAGTGCATCGAGCGCAATCCACTACATTATTAGATCTAAACCACTACATTGTTATTTTATTAAAAAAAATTGGACACCCCCATTATTAATTTCCTCGATCCGTCACTGTTTGCCACGGTGGTCGTAAGCATAAACGCACTTGTTATGAACCATCGTTCGTGAAAGCCCAATCTCACCCTTAGAACTTACATTATAAGATGGTGGCGGTCATAATCGTTATCTTATCAAACACATATTATATGATGATGACATTTTTTTCTAACCTCACAGGAGCAAACATGCCTCCGCCTTATCAAACATACATTATATGATGATGACATTTTTTTCTAACCTCACAGGAGCAAAAATGCCTCCGCCAAACGGAGCTTAAGAAAATATCTCGGCGAGACGAATAAAACAATCAATAAAACCAGTGTAACCCAATAGCAACAATAATAGAATATTGCCATAAATTTAATATCTTGAATCACAAAATCTATGGCCATAATTTAACTTGGTTAAATGATAAGTTTGATTGAGTAAAATATCACAATTTTATATTACAAAATGCAAGCTAGCATGAGGCTCCTCAAATAGCTAGCCACCCATTCTGAGTCCCCTATCAAAATCATCTCTCTCGCAGAAAATTAGAGCAATGGCCTTAAAGAAGATGAGCAAGTTACCAAAAGCAGCAACCTTGAAGCACATTTTGAAGAGATGTGCAAGCCTTGTGAGAAAACAACAGGAGATGACGGGGGAGGAAGGATTGCCCGGCGATGTGCCCGAGGGTCATTTTGTTGTCTATGTGGGTGAGAGGATGAGCAGATTCGTCATTCCTATTTCTATGCTAGCCCGCGCCGACTTTCAGAACCTACTGCAAGCTGCAGAGGAGGAGTATGATTTTCACCATGACATGGGACTCAGAATCCCCTGTGAAGAAACTATCTTCACCTCACTTATTTCCTTGCTCTGCTGACCAGCCGAAGGATGTTCTTTTCTACTTCTGTTTTTTGTTTTCCCATGCCTCATCTATCAGTTTTTGAACGACTTATTAATTGTTGAATAGAGTTGTAGTTTGGCATAGCGGTGGAGGTCATTAACGATCGCCTAGCAAACTTCATCGGTTTAAACATAAAAGTGGAAGAAGTTTCTTAGGTGTGCGTTAACAAATGATAGTTTAATCCTCATGTTGAGGACGACCGCTTCCGTTCCAAACAGAGCCGTAATTTGCTCGGTATTTTTTTTTAGCCTGAGCGATAAATAAATGGAGGAGTTATTGGTTTGTCTTAACCCTCAAATGCCACGACCTACATCTAAATCCGGTGCTTAAACTGCAAAATTTCTCTAATCCATCCCACCAAAAAAATGTATTTGCAGCCTGAATTTATATGTGCAAGTTCACAAGTGCAAGTTCAAAGCGCGTGTTGAGTTTCCATTGTTCCTATTATATATAACGAGTCGGGGAGTCCTATTTATAGGCGACAAGGGGAGTATGATCACCACCTATAGCGATGGGATAATCGTCCGTCATCCCGCAACTAGCACTAGCTATCCGCACAAAAGTGCGGATACTAGAGTCTGGCCGTGAGAGATAAGCTGCTAGAGATGATGATTTGTACTCTGCCTCATTAGTAGAGAGAGAAATTGAATCCCGCTTCTTACTGCACCAGGAGATAGCAGTATCTCCACACATGAACACAAATCTTGATATTGACTTCTGATCATCAACATCTCTCGCATAGTCTGCATCCATGTACTCATGCAGGGTAAAGCTAGACTCTCTTCTGTACAGTAACCCCGTGTTTAGGGTGGTCTTCACATATTTCAAAATTTCTTTTGCTGCCTCTAAATGAGGTATTCACGGTTCCTGCATGTACATGCTAACTCGGCTAACAGTAAAGGCGATGTCTGACCGGGTGATAGTCAAATAAATCAAACTCCCCATCAAATCCCGAAAAACCTTCGGGTCAGGAAAAGTCCTTCCCTCATCCTTCTGAAGCTTCAACCCAAACCCAAGAGGCACATAGGTGTTCTCCCCTTCCTTCATGCCGAAGCGCTTCCCAATTCTCTCAGCATAGGCTTTCTGAGACACTATCAGGCCGCTCTCCCTCTTCTCAATCTCTAAGCCAAGGAAGTGGTGCAGCTCACCCAAATCCTTCATCTCGAAGCGGATTAATAGCTCGTCCTAAGCATTGTCACCTCCCTATCATCATTCCCAGTCACGATCATGTTGTCGACATACAGAAGAACCAACACATGTAGACCATCTCTCTTCTTCACAAATATGCTGGAGTCTGAATCAGATATGTTGTACCCGTAGAACTGAAGGTACTCAACAATCTTTTGTTACAGGGCTCTCGGTGTCTGCTTTAACCCGTATAGTACCTTCTTCAACTTGCACACGTGCTGCGACAAAGACTTGGACACATATCGAGGCGGCTGCTCCATGAATATGCCCTTATCGATCTCTCCATATAAGAATGTGTTCTTCACATCAAGCTGCCACAAATTTTACCCACGACATGCTGCCAAAGTGGTGACCATCCGCACAGATGTCATTTTTGCCATAGGGATAAATGTCTGCTCATTATCTTCGTCGTACTTCTAAGAGAAGCCTCGAGCAACAAGCCTCACCTTATATCGCTCCACTCCACCATCAGCCTTCCTCTTGACCTTATACACTCATTTGTAGGTGACAGACTTCATTCCTTCAACAATGGGAACTAGGTCCCATATCTCATTCTTTTCCAACCTCGACATCTCTTCTTTCATGGCTTCATCCCACTCTTTTACTCCTACTGTGTCCTCAAACCGAGCAAAATCTCTTTCGTCGAGTGGTCCTGCAAAGAAACAAGATACAAGAATTACAAAGTTCCCTTCTTTGTAGTGGGCAGGTGGGACAAAAGTTTTCTTCGACCTCCTATGTCCTTGTCCGCTTTAGTCCATATCAGCGACCTCCTCAACTTCAGTCCTTCGCTCAGCATTCCTTGAAGCAATGCCCCATACTTCTAGAACACGAATCTCTTTCTGATGTAGATTGAGATGGGGCACTTGGAGACATCACAAGTTCCACCCCAGAATTCTCAATGACTCACTCTTTGTATACTCTTGCTCCTTCATTGGGCAATATCACAGATGAGCCCCCCTGATAAGAAACCAGTTCGTCAAAAACTACATCCCAAGAAACAACAAATTTGTGTGCGTTCAAGTCCATGCACTTCCATCCTTTCTTCCGTTCGTCATATCCAACAAACACACACTTGCATGCTTTTGGCTCCAACTTGGTCCGCAATTGGTCTGAAATGTGCACAAAGCATGTCGCACCCAAAATCTTTAAGCGATTCATGCTTGATTTTTCCTGAAACATTAGCTCGTGTGGAGACATTATTCGATTTGGACTTAAAGGAAGCTTGTTGATCACATAAGTAGCGCACGCCATTCCCTCTGCACATAGTTCTTTAGGAATCCCTTTCGCGTGCATCTAGTAGTTACACGTCTCTGACAGGTGGCAGATTTTTCACTCAGCAACACCTTTTTGTTGAGTGTAGGCACATGTGAGCTCTTTCCAGATGTCAGATCTCCTACAAAAGGACATAAACGTGTCAGAGATAAACTCTCCGCCATTGTCAGGCTCAACTTCTTTACTCTCCGCCCTATCTTCCCTTCAACAAGCTCCTTACATTCTTGAAAATTCTCAAAGAATTATGACTTCTCTTTCATGAAGTACACTAAAGTGTGTCGGGTGTAGTCATCCACTAGCACCAACATGTATCGGTTTCCCCCATATGATGGGGTGTCACATGGCCCCATCACATCAGCATGGATGCACTCTAGCGGAGCTTTGCACCTGGCCTTAGAATTGTCAAATGGAAGTCAGTGTGACTTCCCAAATTGACATCCCTCACAAACGTGGTCATTGCCATAAGAAGATAGGTTAAGCATGTCGTTAACCAGCATTTTGTCGCCATTGCCTTTAGCTTGTCCAATCCTACATAACCTAGCCTCTTGTGCCAGATCACTGCACCATTGGTCTTCAGTTTATCAACATATGTGTTAGCAGACTGGACGAATAAGTCCTTCACACGCCTCCCAACATGAGTAACATCACCATCGATCCCAGAGAAGTTCTTCAAAAACTTTACCTCCTTTGGGCCGAAAAGAACGTGGTATCCCGCATCTACCGCATTTGTCATAGAAAATAGGTTTTTCTTCATTCTAGGTACATGATACACACTGTTTAGGGTGAGTAGTCTCTCCTCGCTCCCCAACGACACTAGTCCTTCCTTTTCCACTGGATGAACAGTATCATCAGTGGTGATGATAGTATTATTTCCCTTATACGCCTTGAGTGCAGCGAACTTCGTTAAGTATCTTGTAAGATGATGACCGCATCCAGAATTAATGATTCAATCATCTTAGAAATTTATTGAAGCTAACACACCAATAGATGTTATCTTCGTCTGAGCAAGGAAACAGTTCCCCCATTGCTGAACTTCTTGTGATCTTCCGTCTCCATGTTCTTCTCACCTCGGATTCTCCTTCTTCTCAGCCACATGTCTTGCCCTTAGGTTTGACCGATAATATTTTGCTATGTGTCCATACTTGCAATAAGCAAAACAAAACGGCTCGTTCTGCTTATCATAACTAGGAAGAAAATTCTACATATCTTCTTGAGAGAACGTCGACGGTCCGTCTCCTTAACTCTTCTTTTGTTTTTCCCAAGGCTTCTTCTTTCCAGAGAAGAGAGCCTCACTTTCTCCTGCCATGATGGTCACTTCTGCCATTTGCTTTGCCAAACACTCCTATGAGGACAGGAGATTCTCTAATTCTAACAGGGAAGGCTAAATGTTGAAACCGAAAAATCGGTCCTGAGGAGTTCACCCTTGGGGAAGGGGTGATCTCGCACCTACTTCTCTCCTACGAATTAGATAGCCAGAAACTTAGGACAAAGAACAGACCCAAGGCTCCGGCACGGAGGTCCCACCACACACCCGGAAGATCTTAGAGCGCTTCCCCTCCTTAGCCAAGTGCTGAAGCTAAGGTACCTCAGAAAGCGCTAGAAGACTGGGCACAAGTAAGTATGCCTTTCTGAGGTACCCCTTGGGTCTTATTTATAGGATTCTGAAAACGACCTGCAAATATCCAACCTTCGTTGCTCTAGGGGGCTAGGGGCAGACCAATGGGGGAAATATGGTGACATACATCACTGAAAAAACCTGGGCGAGCTGCCTCCTGGAGCTCCTGCTCGCAAGTGGCGGATGGGGCTGGCACTCGCCTACCCCTTGGCCTAGGGTGAGTACGAGCTCGGCGCCCTGCTTGCGTGATGTCCCAGCCCTCATTCGTCGGGCTCAGCTTCATGAAATCCGAGCATTGCCGAGTTCGGACTCGGAACGTTGGACGTGGCGTGCATAATTTCCTGCCAAGCTCGCCTGGGTCTTGGGGGCGGTCTGAACCGGCCGTTCTGGCTTCTATGGACTCACTCGCCGGATACGGGGTTGTACACAATCCACGCTCTTTGCGAGGTTGGGACAAGCTCGGAAAGAAACATCCAACCCCACAAAATTCGGCGAGTGCGACTGGAGCCAGAAAGGAATCTTACGGAGGGGCCCACCGCCGACAATATATACATGCGTTCGCGTACCTTGCTGACCTGTGTCATTCCTCTTGAGTCTTGCGAGGATGCCGCTCCCCAAGGAGATCCTCGAGCGAGTCACGCGAAATTGCGGGGAAACCTCACTCCGCGTTGCCGGTCTAACGGTCCTCAAGGCTCCACCTCGTAATCATACCGACTTCAGTTCGACCAAGAAATCAAAGCCCCTCCCAAAAGATGTCGAGTCCACCTACAATGATTTCAAGGCAGCCCTGGATAACGCGGCTAGTTCCTCCACTCGACAAACTCCCGAACCTCTAGAAAAAGAGATCATCGACCTCTCCGGAGACCAGGACATACAACACCACAACGGCGAGGCCCCCATGCCGCAAACCAAGTCTATCCTCGGCACGCCGCCAAGCCATGATCTCGGCATACCCCCGCGGGGGTCGCTTCCCCCTCTTGGGACCACGGGGTTAGACTCGCAGAAGCCGAAGTCGCCAGCTCGGCTTAATTCCCGACAGCCTTCTCCTGCATCTGTGGGGGGAGGCACCGAGGTCATCCCCATCCCCGACTTTCTCCGCACCTCTCCCGAAGACACTCAGCGTGGCCGCGACAAGGATATTGGCTTGCTGCCTCCTCATGTCAACCCGGAGGAACTGGCCCCGCACGGTAAATCCTAACCTTTCCTGAGTCTCGCTTGGCATTCAGGGTGCTCGCATTACGCACCTGACGTTCTTTTGCTTGCCTGCACAGACCCCCCCGACTCCAAGGCTAGCGAGTCCTCGGACCCGGCTTGCTACTTGCCCATGCCCTCTCCGCACGCGTTGGATGCATACCTGGATTCCGAGCTAGGGAGCCCTGAGCGGGCGAAACGGGGACATCGGGTGATGAAGAAGGTGGTACGCGAGCTCCACCAGATGTGGAAGGACAACTTCGAGTTGCGGCGGGAGTGCACGCGGCTCGCGGGTAGGACGAGGGTCAGTGAGGCCTTTGAGACGGCATCTTCCTCCATGCTCCTGGATGAGATCGACGAGAACCTCCAAATAATTCACAGGAATCTGGGGCGACTCCGCGAGCTTCACGCGCGACGTTCGGAGGCAGAACCGCGAGACTTGGGTAGTTAGAAATGGCTCGCCTAGCATGCCTACCGGTACTCGCCCCCTGTCCCCTTTGGTCTGCGCGTTCTGATCGATTTCATTTGCACGCTGAATAATATTTGAACCTCCGCTTGTAATAACTTAGATAATTCTTCGTTAAATCAGCGCATTTAAATATGATATCAGGTGTTTATCAAACTCGTCTTGCGTAGGATAGGACGAACTCGAGGGGCGGCGAGTTGAGATTGGCGAGTTGGAGCAAGCAAGCTGATGCAGGCGAGCTGGACTGTCCGTCCGGCTCGGCCTTAACTTTCCTTTCCTATAAATAGGCCTTCTCAATAACCCCCTGCTGTGCCTTTATTGCTCTCAAACCCCCCCTCTTTGTTCCCCTGTCCTTCTGTACTCGCACTTCTAATCTCGCAGCGACAATGGTGAAGACCAACCCTGACTCTGACGACCGAACGAAGTGTGCTCGGCATTTCACCGAGCATTGCTTCTTCGAGGGGAACACTACTGCCGAGGAGCTCGCCGTCTTTGTGGCCGACTTCGTCCCCCTCGGCTTCAAAGATCGCGTGCCAGAGGACCATGAAGCCATCAATTCCTTCTACAGTGACAAACTCGCCTTCCCCATCTCGCACTTCAAGGTGGAGTTGCGCCTACCCCTTTGGCTGGAAATCTGCCAGATCCTAAAGTACTTCGGTGCGGTACCCGCGCAACTGAACTCAAACGCCATCGCCATGATGGTCGCGTTCGCCTGTTACCTCCGCCGGGAGCGGATTTAGTTCAACTTGACAGTCTTCCGCAAGTTGTTTTCCTACAAGGCCACCCCCGACGGAGTCGCCCCAGCAAAAAAGAAGGAGGTCTACCGCCCCCCAGCCGTCTCCGACAATGACACCGAGCTCCACAAATTCTTCCTCCACCAAGACTTCGAGGTCGTCCATCTCCGCCGAGACCTAGACTCTCTCCTACCTGTCTTCCCTGGAGAAGGTTAGTCTCGCTTACCCCTCTTTACCTGACTCGGCAGGGTGGTCAACATATATGACTTTAAGTCTTTTCTACAGGGGAGCGACTCCTCCCTGAGAACCCGCCCTTCGCGGATTCGGGACTTTTTGTAGATCCCCTCGAACTCGCCCTGGCAACCGCGTTAGCCTGCTGAGGAGAACGGGCGGAAGACCAGCCTTCCTCCAGCAAAAAATGGCTAGAGTTTGAAAAGCTGGGCTCGCCTCGTCAGCATCCGACTAAGAAGAAGAAGGCAAGAGTGGTCTTCAGAGGTGGGGGCGACAGCAGCCGCGGCCGTCCCCCAAATACATGGACTCGCTCGTGGCCTCTCCGGATGCTTCGCCGAAGAGCCTGCTGAAGGAGACGACAATAAGGGAGGGCCAAAAGGGGGCGCGAGTCCTCCCCCCAACCTGCTGCTGAGGAGACTTTGCCCCGCGAGTGGGGCCTACCCAAGGACCACCCCCTCTTCAGAGAGGGGGTGGGGGGGGGTGGGAGGTGCAAGGATCTGGCTGGCGAGCCAATGGTGACGTGGGATGAGTGGGCTCTGTTGAATTTCCCGGATCTTGGAATGAGCAGGGGTTATCTCAACTTAGAAAGCTAAACACAACCAGAGACACAAGCAGTAACAAGAATCTTTATTGATCACAACAATCTTCTTACAAGGCGAGACATACATGGCGAGACATGATTTCGCCAATGTACCAAGCAGAGCAAAAAAACAAGGCAACCTAACCGCGCAAACTCAAGGAGAGGCCGCCGATTCTACTACTTCACTAAGGAGTCCGCACAGACCGCCCAGTCCGCCAGGTCGCAAAACCGCAAACCAAGCTGTGCGGACTGCCCCTTATTCCAATGTTGAGCTCTAGTCGCCGATCTGCAAGCCGCCTAACCGCGAGGTCGCCTAGCTGCCAGACCGCACGAGCTGCTGATGCCGAACTGAACAGGCCGCCTGAAGCAGACGACTTATTGAACCCCGAAACAAGTTGCCAAAGAGAAGATCGCCTGATCGCTGTCCGCGACCTGCTGTTTACCACCGGTTGCTTAACTGCAGAGTCTGCACTGTCCCTGATCGCAATCAAAGCCATATCCTGGCTTTCCAGCGCTATCCGCACAACCTGCACAGCACAAACCGGTCAACTCCATCAAGCCGGGCGGATACCAAAATCCAGTCCGCAGCAACAGTTTGCGGGCTCACTTACTGTTCATTCGCATACATTTGACGTGCTGGGGGGGGGGGGGGTCCTATTTATAAGCACGATGAAGAGTGTGGTCACCGCCCTAGCCGATAGGATCACCGCCACCACCCTGCGACGAACACCAAGCAGTCCGCTTAGTCCGCCACGACCTTGTACGATAGCCAGCTCGCCTCAGCATCACCAAGGCTGGACTGACATCCCAGTCCGCCTTGTCGCCAAAGGACCAGGACACTTGGCCAGCACCATGCAAGACTCTGCAGCAACATAGCTTGTCCGCCAACCCGCGGAGACCACACAGCCGCTTCCCCCAAGTTCGTAGCCAAGGCACCAAGCCAACTGCCGAACTCGGCGGACAATGAAAGCAGTCTGCCCGCCTTGCGAACACAGCAACATTCCGCATTACTCCGAGTCCACAGCAAGAAATCAAAACAGATAGCTGCCGGACTCTGCGGATAAGGCTCCAGTCCGCGCGCCGAGGCGGACACTTCTCCAGTGAGTATACACCAAGCAAGCAGCCAACCCACAGGGCAACACCTGCCGAGCTTGGCGGACTGAGAAGCAGTCCGCGCACTACTGCGCGATCTCCCCGGACTGAGCCAACCATAGACTTGTTCAAAAACAACCGACCATATCACTGGCCACCAGTGCCAGTCCGCACTTACTGACGGATACTGGTACCAGTCCGCCAAGCTCGGTGAACTCCAGTATCACTCTGCTCTAACCGGGGAACCTTGCAGCTACCACTAGCCGCACCACAAGAGCTGGACCAAGGCATCTGCCATGCCAGTCTGCCGAGCTCCTGTCAAGTCCGCACCTTGCCGGA
Source organism: Platanthera zijinensis (assembly GCA_039513925.1). Classification (NCBI taxonomy): domain Eukaryota; kingdom Viridiplantae; phylum Streptophyta; class Magnoliopsida; order Asparagales; family Orchidaceae; genus Platanthera; species Platanthera zijinensis. Next base: position 164,465,884 of record CM077095.1, read on the forward strand.
CTCCGCGGATAGAGGAGCTATCCGCTTGGTTACCATCTGGGAACATCCTGCTGTTAGAACAAAAAACTGGTCTGGCTGGCCGTTTCCACTGTTCGCACAGACCGCGCGAACAGACCGCCAAGGCCGCCACTTCCAGGAAATCTGCTGACTTGATTAACCGCCAGTCCTTTCCGCACAGTCCGCGCGAACAGATCGCCCTGGTTGCCTGACCATCAGCAAACCATTGCCTCTTTGCTGACCTGCCTATTCGCCTATCCAGTCCGCACAGGCCGCGTGGATAGAAATCCCAGGTCGAACAATCTGCCACTTTCACTTCACAATTTTCAACACTCCCCCTTGAAGTGAGAAGTGGAGCAACCCCAGCAGTTCCCGTAACCTTGCACCTGGTCACACTGATAGAGCCTCTGATAAGATGTCAAAGACGTAGTTCTCGTCTTGCCTATTCTGTACCATAAGGGATCCCTCCAGCATCTCCCAAAGAGAGCCATGCTTCCCTCTGCCTTCTTTAGCTTTGACCTCCACTTATACGTCACAGGAGTATCACCAACGACCTTGGGCCCAAGGTCCCAAGCCTCGCCTCCCTTGAGAATAGTCACATCCTCAACCTTGGTGTCAACTACCTCCTTGACTCCAGTGGTGTCCTCACAGCTAAAAAAACATTGCTCGATCTGAGTGTTGAAGCCAAAATTGACCCCAACGAATGTTCACAAACCAAAGTGCAGCCGACGCTTACTTCTCTCAAATCTCGACCCCTGACTAGCTGCAAAGGTCCTAAGACCGACCCAAAGACCCAGCTGGGAGGTCCCACCTCACGCCCGGAAGATCTCTGAGAGCTTCCCCTCCAAAACCAAAAGCTAGACTGGGAGCTCCTCAGAAAGCACTGGAGTTGGAGAATAATGACAGCCTGCTTTCCAAAGAGCCCCTCTGGATCTTTTTATAGTCTTCTCCTGACCTGAGAATACTGAAATACCCCTGATGGGTCTGCCGATAGATAAATCCCGCTATTATCCTGGGGGTAAACAGGTAATCTTACCCGGGGATAATAAAATAATCTTTTCCTGGGCGCCGGGCCCCACCACATGGACCTGCTTGGCGAGAACCCCAGGCGAGAAGGCTCTCGCCGAGCCCCAACTTGGCTCATCTTGGCGGGACCTTCCGCCGAGAGGGTTCTCGCTCTCGCCCGCCCACAGGGGGAGTCCCTTCCGGGCGGGAGCTCTACTGTCCCGACGTCTAAGGCCGGCCTGAAGGCCTGAGTCCTAGCGCGAACGATCTCGCCTATGGGTTGGCGAGAGCTCCCTAAGGGCGAGAACTCTACAAGTCCGCCCTTGGGCTGACCCTGTACTAGCCCAACCCCGACCTCTGAAGTCTTAGTCTTTTGGGTCCTACCCAGCGAATATGGGGTTGAGCACTGGAGTTGGAGAATAATGACAGCCTGCTTTCCAAAGAGCCCCTCTGGATCTTTTTATAGTCTTCTCCTGACCTGAGAATACTGAAATACCCCTGATGGGTCTGCCGATAGACAAATCCCGCTATTATTTTGGGGGTAAATAGGTAATCTTACCCGGGATAATAAAATAATCTTTTCCTGGGCGCTGGGCCCCACCACATGGACCTGCTTGGCGAGAACCCCGGGCGAGAAGGCTCTCGCCGAGCCCCAACTTGGCTCATCTTGGCGGGACCTTCCGCCGAGAGGGTTCTCGCTCTCGCCCGCCCACAGGGGGAGTCCCTTCCGGGCGGGAGCTCTACTGTCCCGACGTCTAAGGCCGGCCTGAAGGCCTGAGTCCTAGCGCGAACGATCTCGCCTATGGGTTGGCGAGAGCTCCCTAAGGGCGAGAACTCTACCAGTCCGCCCTTGGGCTGACCCTGGACTAGCCCAACCCCGACCTCTGAAGTCTTAGTCTTCTGGGTCCTACCCAGCGAATATGGGGTTGTACACCCCTGCTTGGCGAGAACACCGGGCAAGAAGGCTCTCGCCGAGCCCCAACTTGTCTCATCTTGGCAGGACCTTCCACCGAGAGGGTTCTCGCTCTCGCCCGCCCACAGGGGGAGTCCCTTCCGGGTGGGAGCTCTACTGTCCCGACGTCTAAGGCCGGCCTGAAGGCCTGAGTCCTAGCGCGAACGATCTCGCCTATGGGTTGGCGAGAGCTCCCTAAGGGAGAGAACTCTACCAGTCCGCCCTTGGGCTGACCATGGACTAGCCCAACCCCGACCTCTGAAGTCTTAGTCTTCTGGGTCCTACCCAGCGAATATGGGGTTGTACACAATCCCCGCTCTTTTCGAGCTAGCCCTGCGCTCGACAAGATAAGTCCAACCCCAAAATATTCGCTGGACACGTGCCTGATAGCCAAGAGAATCTTTTGGCAGGCCCTACTGCAGCTATAAATATGCGCCGTCGGGTGGCCATAAGTCTTGCCTTCGGACTACTGCTTCTTCACTGAGCTCTCGTCTGGGGCTTTTTGTGCGATACCAAGATGTATGCTAAGCGTGCCGGCAAGCCACTTCCGCAGGACCTTCAAGATCGGTTGGACGCGGCTCAAGCGCGAGCCTTAGCCAACTGCGCTGCGGTAGCGCCCTGGTTATCGAGGAAATCCCCAAACGCCGGTCCTTCGGAGCCGAAGAAGAAAAAGGGCAAACGAAAAGCGAAGGTGGTCCGGCGAGACCTTGTTGGCGAGAACAGGGATCCACCTTCTCTTACTCCCAATTCCGCGGAGGGCCCCTCCCTACAGAAGGTATGCCTCCCGGCCATGCTTACCAAGATGATTATGCCACTGGCCCGACAGCTAACGCGGCCTCTCGCAGGAATCCATTCCTAATGACGACGCCGGTTCTTCCCCGATTCCCCTCGATTTGTCAGCTCCCCCTCCCGAGGATCGAACGAGGGTCTCGGAGGAAATTCCTCCAGCCGGGACCCAGGTGATAGGTACGTTTTCCGCCACTTCTCGCTATTTCAACCGTGCCTTTCCTTTTCTGAACTGTCTTCTCGCAGAACCAGCTTCCGCTTTCCCGGGTTTCGTCACCTGGGAAGATAAAGCGAGAACCGGCGCGTTGATTTATTCTGCCGCAAATCCCGCCCTGCCGGCGGGAGGGGTGGCCCTTGACCCCTTCACTACTCCTAAGGATGCCGATCATCCCTTGAGAGAGGACAACCCTCTCCATGCTTCTGGCCAGGCCGGGACCCCTGTGCGCAAACCTTTCCGTCCAGGGCGGGGCAAGCCTCCCCACCTTCTTTATGGTACTGACGGAGGGGTCGGGCCTTCTCATTCGACGCCAGTCAATGGCTCTCGCCCGACTGCAGGTATGCGAGACATTTTGTCGGCTGATCGTTAAGCCTTAATCATAACCTTGAGCGCACTTTTTGCAGGGGATCCCAGCTCTCGGCCGGGAGCCAACGAGGAGGGAGAAGAAGAAGAAGGAGAAGAAGAAGAAGAAGAAGAAGAAGAGGAGGAAGACGATTCCCTTCCTCCTTCGCCCGGCGAGATAGAGGAAACCTTGAACGGTGCCGGGAATGCGAGGGAGCGGAGGAAGAAGATCTCGACCATTTTGGCCAAGCTCATCCGGCGAGACCGCGCCCATGCTGCCGCTGCGAAAGCGTTCCGCGAGTCCGTGGAACAAAGGCTGGAGGCCCTGGAACGGGATTTCTTCTTGGGCAAGACTGATCGATCGGGAGGGCCTACTGCCCAGTCTTCGCCAGGGAGATGCATCGCGCAGATCCGGGATCACGCTAGGCGGATCAACCCGTGGTGCACCACGCTGTCCTCTTACTTCAACCCGCTGGCACCTCCGCGAACCAGGCGGCGAGAACGAGGGCGATGGTGCTGGGAACCGTATTAGTTCATCTAGGTCTCGCCCCTTCTTCCTCTTTAGCCTTCCCTTCTGCCATGTACCCTTAGGACTCTGTAATAACTGCTATTGTTAACTCTATTCAGCTCTCGGCAGAGAGAGCACACTATTACCCGTTTCTTCTTTTATTGCGCTGCGAATTTTAGGAATGTGTTGGAATTAGGTCGCTTGCGCCGAAGCTAAGAAGCTTGCGCCAAAACCAAGAGGCTCGCGCCTATGAGAGGCGATCGTCGACTGCTGTAATCCTGAGTGGGAAAACCGAGACGTCACTGGTCCAGATCGTGACAGCTGTGCTCCGCCGTCATTTTTCTCTCTCTATTAGACGGAGCCACAATGATCACGGTTCCCTATAAATAGGGAAGTCTACCAACCGCATTTATTTCCCTGATCCGGAACCTGAACCCCCTTTCACTGCTCTCGCCCTGTCGCTCTCGCTTCTACCTCTCTTATACCTCTCGCTAGCACCCATAAACTCAAGATGCCGGGCGAGAACGAGGGTCGCGCTCACTGCGCGGAAGCGTTCCGCAGACATCTCTTCCCCTCCTGCACGCTTACCCTAGACGAATACAATCTGTCCGTCGACCGTTTCATTCCCGCTGGCTTCTCGGCGCGGAACCCGGGCAATCACGACAAGGTGAATACCCCGGGGGCTGGAGAGCTTGCCATCCCCCTCGAACATTTCGAGGTGGGCTTCCGCCTTCCCCTCTAGCCGGAGATTCGGCAAGCTCTCCGCTACTACGGGGTGGTTCCCGCCCAGCTGAACCCGAACTCTGTCGCGATCCTTGTAGCGTTTATATGCTACATGCGATCCGAGAGGATTGAGTTCAGTTTGCCGATCTTCCGCAAGCTGTTCAACTTCCGCGCGAAAGGAGGGGTGGTCTTCTTCTCCGGGCAGCTGCTCAAGACCACCGGTCTCGCCAACAAACACCATCATTGGGGCGAGAAGTTCGTCTTCGTCACCGGGGACTTCGGCAACATCCCCCTCCAACCTGTTCAATATGAGAATGCTGCCTACAAGCCACCCACTCTGGGGTCGCGCGAGAGCACACTCCTGGAGTTCTTCGGAACCAAGGAGTTTGACGTTCTCTTCCTCCGGCGAGACGTCGGCTCCCTTCCTCCCGTCCACCCGGGAGAAGGTACGGTCTCGCCCTAGATTCGATCTCTTGTTAGAATCTCCCTGTGCTGAATAGTGCTAACTTTGCAGGAGAGCGGGAGGTCCCTTTAAGCCAACCTTTCGCTTCCGCCCCGGGCGTCGGGGATCGGGCTGCGAGAGGCTCTCTTGCTCTTGCGGAAGCCAGCGCTCGCGCCTGCAGGGATGAACCCGCTCTACCCTTGTCGACCGGAGCTGAGAAGCGGAAAGGCCCCGCTCCCGCCCCGCGACCGCTGAAGAGGCCGAAGCCATCCGCTGCGGACAAGGGAAAGGACTTGGCCGTCTCGCCTGCCCGACATCCTGCCTTGGGCAAGTCCTTCGAAGGGCTTCTCCAGATGGCCAGCGAGATGGGTGCTTCCGCCAGGAGGCGTGCCGAGACTACTGCCGAGAACCCTCCAGCCACCGACAGGGCGGGAGGAGAGGGAGTCGTCGCCGAGACCTCCGCCCGAACCCCGCCCAGGGAAGTGCCGAAAGGGCACAGGAATTATGGCCTCGGCGTGAAGCACGTCGACGCGGAAGGGAAGCCTCTGCTTCAATGGGATCCCGAAACCAACAGGGTTACAGTTTCAACGCTCCTCCCTAGCTGGTCGGAGCGGGATGAGGTTACCGGCGAGGCCTTCTCGCTGGGCTACGACCTCTATAGCCGAGAGGGCGCCAGTGTCTTCGACCAGACGCCCACCCGGCTCCTGGCCTTTGATGCTACCCGGGCCCTGCTTCGCGGGTTCGAGCTTGCGCATATGTGCGCGCGTCGAAGCATCAACATCGACAAGAACTTCGCCGACATGTACAAGGCGAGGGAAGAGGCGGTGGCCAGAGCACGCGCTTCGGAGACAGAGCTTGCGATTACTCACCAGGAGTTGGCGAAAGCTCAAGAGGCGTTGTCTCTACGCCCCGCCGTCGAGGTAAGCGAGATCTTCCTGGCCCCCCGCTCTCGCTTCTCGAAGTCACGTTTGTGCAATATTTACTGAGCTGATTTCTTCTCCACAGGATTCCGCCCAAGCCACGGCGCTTCGCGCGGAATTGGCTGACGTTCGTTACGCGAACGTCCTGCTGAGGGACCAACTCCAGCGTGCGGAAGCGGCGAAAGGCCCGCCTCCGACGCTTGACGAAAGACTAAAGAGCCGCCAGTTCTCGGTGTACGACATCGACAAGCTGCTGCAGGCGAATGCTCAGGCCACCGTCAAGCTGACCGTCGAGACGCTGCGGGACGCGAAGCTGCTTCGGGAGGATGGCGCAACCATCAACGCTCGCCAACTCCTGCCCTGGCTATTCAACCCAGTGTCGAAGCCCCCGGGCGCGCCGGACTCTCCTCCCTCAGATGTCCCGAAGTCTTCCACCGAGGCCGGCGAGACGTCTGAAGCGAGCTCTGGCGAGGACTCTGGCGAGAGCACCAGCGGGAACTACAACGCATCCCCTTGAAGCGCCCTTTTACTTTTGATATTATTTTGTAACGAGCGAGAAGCTCCTCACCCTGTAATTATTAAACATAATGCAATGTTTCATTCTCCACTACTGTGCTTGCTTGAACGAATAGGTTAGACGGCCAAGTAGCTTCCGCGCGAGCTTCCGCCGAGACCCTTAGCCTCCTTAGGATCACCTTAGAGACTCGTTAGGCGAGAGCCTTGTGCCATTGATTAAGTCGTCTTGCCCAGGTCTGCCGGGAGCCTTTTTTCAACGAGATGCCCCTAGCCGAGACCTTACGGCTGAGACCCCTACTTGCCGAGGCCCTAACTGGCCGAGACCTTTTCGGGGGCTCTGTCCCTGATCTTGGCCAGGGTCGTGACAAGATGCCTTCCCATAAACTGGATCTATGCTCCACCGGTGAGCCTTCGGACCTGCCAGCTAGATGGGAGCCTACGCACTGCCGGGGGCCGAGCCGAGCTCGGGGTGTCGATGAAGGTCAAACCTAACCTCTCCCCCACAGGCGAGCCTTCGGACCTACCAGCTAGATGGGAGCTTGCGCAGCGGGTCTACCTGGGGCCGAGCCGAGCTCGGGGTGTTGATGAAGATCAAACCAAACCTCTCCCCCATAGCCGAGCCTTCGAACCTGCCAGCTAGATGGGAGCCTGCGCAGCGGGTCTACCTGGGGCCAAGCCGAGCTCGGGGTGTTGATGAAGATCAAACCAAACCTCTCCCCCACAGGCGAGCCTTCGGACCTGCCAGCTAGATGGGAGCCTGTGCAGCGGGTCTACCTGGGGCCGAGCCGAGCTCGGGGTGTTGATGAAGATCAAACCAAACCTCTCCCCCACAGGCGAGCCTTCGGAACTGCCAGCTAGATGGGAGCCTGCGCAGCGGGTCTACCTGGGGCCGAGCTGAGCTCGGGGTGTTGATGAAGATCAAACCAAACCTCTCCCCCACAGGCGAGCCTTCGGACCTGCCAGCTAGATGGGAGCCTGCGCAGCGGGTCTACCTGGGGCCGAGCCGAGCTCGGGGTGTTGATGAAGATCAAACCAAACCTCTCCCCCACAGGCGAGCCTTCAGACCTGCCAGCTAGATGGGAGCCTGCGCAGCGGGTCTACTTGGGGCCGAGCCGAGCTCGGGGTGTTGATGAAGATCAAACCAAACCTCTCCCCCATAAGCGAGCCTTCGGACCTGCCAGCTAGATGGGAGCCTGCGCAGCGGGTCTACCTGGGGCTGAGCCGAGCTCGGGGTGTTGATGAAGATCAAACCAAACCTCTCCCCCACAGGCGAGCCTTCGGACCTGCCAGCTAGATGGGAGCCTGCGCAGCGGGTCTACCTGGGGCCGAGCCGAGCTCGGGGTGTTGATGAAGATCAAACCAAACCTCTCCCCCACAGGCGAGCCTTCGGACCTGCCAGCTAGATGGGAGCCTACGCAGCGGGTCTACCTGGGGCCGAGCCGAGCTCGGGGTGTTGATGAAGATCAAACCAAACCTCTCCCCCACAGGCGAGCCTTCAGACCTGCCAGCTAGATGGGAGCCTGCGCAGCGGGTCCTACCTGGGGCCGAGCTGAGCTCGGGGGTGTTGATGAAGATCAAACCAAACCTCTCCCCCACAGGCGAGCCTTCGGACCTACCAGCTAGATGGGAGCCTGCGCAGCGGGTCTACCTGGGGCCGAGCCGAGCTCGGGGTGTTGATGAAGATCAAACCAAACCTCTCCCCCACAGGCGAGCCTTCGGACCTGCCAGCTAGATGGGAGCCTGCGCAGCAGGTCTACCTGGGGCCGAGCCGAGCTCGGGGTGTTGATGAAGATCAAACCAAACCTCTCCCCCACAGGCGAGCCTTCGGACCTGCCAGCTAGATGGGAGCCTGCGCAGCGGGTCTACCTGGGGCCGAGCCGAGCTCGGGGTGTTGATGAAGATCAAACCAAACCTCTCCCCCACAGGCGAGCCTTCGGACCTGCTAGCTAGATGGGAGCCTGCGCAGCGGGTCTACCTGGGGCCGAGCCGAGCTCGGGGTGTTGATGAAGATCAAACCAAAACTCTCCCCCACAGGCGAGCCTTCGGACTGCCAGCTAGATGGGAGCCTGCACAGCGGGTCTACCTGGGGCCGAGCCGAGCTCGGGGTGTTGATGAAGATTCCTTTAACCAGACCTATTCTATCATCAAGACGAGGAGACATAGTTGGTTAAAGCAAAAACATGGTAGAGTAGAAAAGATCTATTCCTACGATAGCATTCTTTAGAGAGTCGACATTTTGAATCAACCACTTTGACATGATAACACTTATTCACCATATTACAATTTTTCTCTCCCTTTAAGGGTAAAAGCGTTTTAAGTCATCACCGTTCCAGGTGTGACTCAAGGTCCTTCCCTCCACATCCGAGAGGTAGTAACCCCCATTAGCCAGAGCCTTCTCTACTATGTAAGGCCCTTCCCAGCTGGGGTTGAGCTTGCCCACCGGGGCCGACCTTCCTGCCGCGTCGACCTTTTTTAGCACCAGGTCCCCCTCGGTGAATTGCTTGACTCTAATGTGCTTATCGAAGTACCGGGCCATTCGCCTTTTTATCTCTTCTTGTCTGATGGCAACGACATCCCGTAGCTCTTCCACCATATCCAACGAGAGGCGCAATCCTTCCTCGTTCTCCGACCTCCAAGCTTCGCTTCCTTCTCCCGCGGTTGCGACCCGTGGAGACCGAACCTCGAACTCTACCGGGAGGACAGCCTCACACCTATGAGAGAGCTTGAAGGGGGTCTCCCCCGTGGCCGTGTTCGGAGTTGTTCGCAAGGCCCATAGGACGGAAGGAAGTTGTTCCACCCAGCAACCCTTCAGGTTCTCCACCTTCTTCTTGAGCAAGTTCACGATGATTTTGTTTGCCGCTTCCACCTGGCCGTTGCTCCGGGGGTGATGTACAGAGGCAAACCTGAGGTTAATCCCCAGTTGGGCGCAGAAGCTGATGAATTCCTTGCTGGCAAACTGAGGACCGTTATCCGTTACTATCGCTTGAGGGAGCCCGTGCCTGCATATGATCTCTCCCCAAACGAAGTTCCTGATGACCTGGGAGGTTACCTTGGCCAGAGCTTTGATCTCCAGCCACTTTGAGAAGTAGTCGATCATGACCAGGAGGAACCTCTTCTGTCCGCTGGCCGGAGGAAAGGGTCCAACTAGATCCATTCCCCAGATGGCGAAGGGCCACGGGGCCGTGATACTTCGAAGCCTTTGTGCGGGTAAGAGCTGGAGGGGGGCGTGTACTTGACATTTTCGACATCTCTTTGCAAACTCGACTGTGTCCTTCCTCAAGGTCTGCCAGAAGTATCCTTGTCTTATCACCCTAGCCTCCAATGTTCTTCCCCCCGAGTGACTGCCGCACTCTCCCGAATGTACCTCTTCCAGGATCCTCGGGACCTCCTCCTCAGTCACACATCTCGCGAGGAGCCCCGATAGCATCTTCCTGTGCAAGCCCCCTTTCCACATCAGGTAGTGGGTTGCCTTTCGCTTGAAACTTCTTGCATCCTTAACCCCCTCTGACAGCTCGCCTGTGGTAAGGAAGGTCACCAAAGGGTCCACCCATGAGGATCGCCGGCCTACCTCCATCAACTCCCCCTCTTCAATCGCCGGTCGGAAAAGTTCAGTCAAGGTCCCTCCTCCCCGGGGCCCAAACTTTGCCAACCGATCAGCTGCTGCGCTCTCCTCCCTGGGAACATGTTGAATAGAAAAGGAACGGAACTCCCCGATGATGGCCCTTACCTTGGATAGATACTTCACGAGGGTAGGCTCCCGAGCCTCGAACTCCCCTCTGATCTGTGACGCTACCACCATCGAATCAGTGAAGGTCTCCACATCCTAGATCTCCAACTCCCTCGCCAATCGAAGGCCGACTATCACCGCCTCATATTCCGCCTGATTATTGGTAACAGGGAAGTGGAAAGCCACTGCCTGTTCTATGATAACCCCCTGAGGGCTTACCAACACTACACCACCTCTCAGAGAGTGTCTCCCCGAGGCCCCATCGACCATCGTCTTCCATGCCTCCTGGGGCTTTGGCTCCTCATTCTCAGCTTCAGTGACATAGTCTGCCAGAAAGTCCGCCACGGCCTGAACTTTGATGGAGAGTCTCGGGATGAACGAGATGTCAAACTCGCTTAGTTCGATAGACCACTTTGCCAGCCTTCCCGAGTGCTCTACCCCCTCGAAGATCTTGCGAAGAGGGTGGTCGGTGACCACCCTAATCGAGTGCGCTTGAAAGTATGGACGAAGCTTCCTTGCCGAAATGACCAAGGCGTAAGCCAGCTTCTCCAGGATGGGGTAGCGGAGCTCCGCCTTTTTCAGGATTCGGCTTACATAATAGACGGGTAGCTGCTTCTTCCCCTCTTCCCTAACCAAGATGGAGCTCACAGCTTCTACCCCCACTCCGAGATACAAGGCCAGGTCTTCCCCATCTTTGGGACTTTGGAGCAGCGGAGCCTGGGAGAGTTGCCTCTTCAGCCTTTGGAAAGCCTCTTCGCATTCGACCGTCCATTCGAACACCTGATTACTACGGAGCACCTTGAAGAAAGAGGAGCAATTATCCCGGACCGAGAGAGGAACCTGCTCAGTCCGGCCAACTTTCCCATCAAGCGCTGGACCTCCTTGGCGTTGCGAGGTGATTCCAAGTCCAATATGGCCTTTACCTTGTCCGGGTTAGGCTCCACCCCCGCCGGAGTCAAGAGGTGTCCGAGAAACTTCCTACGACCGGCCCCGAAGACACACTTCAAGGAGTTCAACCTCATCTTGAATCTCCGAGGGGTGGCAAACGTCTCCTCCAAGTCCCGCAAATGGGAATCCACGCACTTGCTTTTAACCATCAGGTCATCGACGTAGACCTCTAGATTCTTCCCCTTTGGTCTCGAAAGACTCGATCCATCATGCGTTGGTATGTTGCCCCTGCATTTTTTAACCCAAAGGGCATCATCTTATAGCTGAAGCATCCCTCCCTCATGATGAAGGAGACGTCTTTGACATCAGTAGGGTGCATCCGGATCTGGTGATAACCTGAAAAAGCATCCAAAAAACTCATAACAGAAAAACCAACGGCTGAGTCAACCAGCGCGTCGATTCGAGTCAGGGGATAGCAATCCTTAGGACATGATTTATTTAACAAGGAAAAATCGATACACATACGCCACTTTCCTCCCCCTTTTTTCACCATCACCACATTGGAGATCCAGCCTGGATACTGGATCTCCGAGACGAAGCCCGCCTCCAGAAGCTTCCTGATCTCCTCTCGGATGGGCTCCTCCAGCTTGGTGGCGATGGCCCTCATCTTCTGGCGTATGGGGCGAGTCCTCGGGTCCAGGTTCAAGCGATGGCAAGCCACGTCTGCGTCGATGCCCGGCATATCTGCCGTGCTCCAAGCGAAGATATCGATGTTGCTCTGGATGCAGGCTAGCATCCGCCCCTGGTCTTCGAGGCTTAAGCCTCCGCTGATCCGCACCTTCTGTACTTGCCCTGCCCTGGTAAGTACCTCCATCTCCACTACTTCCTCGGCCGGCTCCAGCTTCGGCCGCTCCCATCCTGCCCTTGCCTCCTCCTGCCTAACTTCTTCTTCTTCGACCTCGTCAACCCCCATCGCCTCCACCAGGCCTTCCCTTCCCCTTGCCTCTGCTCTCCTTCCTTTGCCTCTCCAGGCCCATCTCTTCTATCTCCGCTGCCTCCTCCACTGCCTTCTTCATGCTCGCTTCCTCACCCTCGACACTCCCTTCTTGGCCAGTCATCTCTTCCTCTAGCTCCTCCGCCTCAGCCATTCACGACACGGTGTTTACCGCCGTCACATAGCACTGCCTCGCCACCTTCGGATCCCCCCTGATCCTAACCTGCGTCCCTCCGTTGTTGAACTTGAGGCATTGATGAAAAGAGGAGGGGACACAGCGAAAGGCGCTGATGAGAGGACTCCCAAAGATAGCGTTGTAGCTACTTGGGGCGTCTATAATTACGAACCTACAGTTCCGTGAGACCCCCCCAAGCCTCACATGCAGGCTCACTCCCCCTTCTACCTCCTTCCTCTCTCCAGAAAAACCAAAGAGCGGTCCATCAGAAGCCAGAACCCCTTTTTCCTTCCACCCCCATCCCGTCGAAGGCTTTCTTGAAGATCACGTTCACGGAGCTCCCGTTATCCATAAGTATTCGGGAGACCGTGAAGTTTTCCACCGCTGTCTGGATCACCAGTGCGTCACAGAACGGGTCTTCGTAATCTGTAATCGCATGTCCGCGGATGAGAAGGTGATTTTTTCTTCTCTGGGGGGGGGGGAGCTAGGGAGGTCGAGGCAACCCCTCTGCGGAACATGGTTTGAAGGCTCCCTTTGCGGGTTGCCTCGATCCCTACTCCCCCATGGATCACCCCGATCCCCCTCGGGTCCCCACATCGACCCTATCTTCACAGCTATCCTCAGCCTCTTCATACTGTACCTCGACGATCCTTGTAGGTGGATATCCTGCCTCCCAGCTCCCCTGGCTTCCCTCATCTCCAGGAACTCTAGGCAGGTGGCCGTTGCGTGACCCCCCTCCTGATGGAAGTCACAATAGGGCAACGCCACCCCGCCCCCTCCACCTTCCTTCTCCTCCCCTTCTCCCTGCTCCCGGATTCTTCTACCTCTTCCCCTTCCCACCTCCATGGCCTCCTGCGGTGGTGTGAAGTGACCCCTTGGTCCCTGCCTCCATCCTCCCTGCTCGAGTCTTCTCGGCTCCCGAAAGTTGTCTCTTCCTTGAAGACCCCCTTGGCCCTGGGGGCGACCTTCCTGAGGCCTCCAACCCAATCGGTTGTTGTTCAGCTCCCTGGCCCCCCCATGCTGCTGCCCCTGCCCTCGGGGTTCCTCTCTCCTCCTATCTTCCCTTGGTTCCCTCTGCTCCCTCTGCTCCCTCTGCTCTCTCACTTCCCTCGGCCTTCCTGCTGCCGGCTCCTTTACATCATCCTCCGCCAACCTGGCCAGCTTCCTCGCAAACGCAGGGTTTGCCCTCTCGAAGTCTATCTCCTTTGCCGCCCTCTCCATGAGCTCCTCAAAAGAGAGAGGGGGCACTCTCTTCAACTCCATGCTAAAAAACCCGGCCTCAGTCCCAGGGTGAAGGCAAGCATCAGGGCGTACCCCGGGACCTCCTGGACCAGGAGAATCTCCTCTTGGAACCGATCAACATAATGACCCAACGTCTCCTCCGGCTTCTGCCTCACTGCAAACAGACTCTCAGCCTCCTTCTTCCGCTTCTTCGAGGTCGAGAACCTCAACAGAAAACCCCTGCGCAGGTCCTCAAAACTGTAGATCGAGCTCGCCGGCAACTGGTGGAACCAGTCCCTGGCCTTCTCTTTCAGAGTGATGGTAAAGAGCCTACACTTGAAGGCATCTGACATCTGCCTTATCGACACCACATCCTCAAACCACTGCACATGCTGAACCGGGTCATCCTTCCCGGTGTATTAGGTCATATCTGGCTCCCGGAACCCCTCCGGCACTGGAGCCGAGACGATGAGTTCGCTAAATGGGGTCTCGCCTCCCGCCTGGCGAGAGGGAACGTCTCGCGACCTCGGCTGGCTGGACCGATCCGCGAGACCATGCCCGGGGAAGAGTTCCCGCACTGTCGCCTCCTTCTCGCCCAGATCCGCCGGAACCTCCTTCTCGGGACGCTGGCCTGGGAAAAGCTCCCGCGCGGCCACATCCCTCTCGCCTGCCTCCACCGGGACTTCCTTCCAGGGGCGCTGCCCTAGAGCATTCTCGCCAATAGCGGAACCACCTCCACAGGAACCTGCGGCGTTTCCCACTCGCTTCTTGCCGAGAAGGCCAAGCTGATCGTCTGCATGACCTCTCGCCTGAAATCCTCTAACATCTTCCTCATCGCTTCTTCTCCCTGGGTGGGTGATTCTCCTGCGCCAGATCCTTCACCTTCACCTCCCGCCATGGGACTTAACTCAAGATTTTCTTGCACCGACTGCTTCCACGCTCACCGCACCAGAACTGTTGAAGCCAAAATTGACCCCAACGAATGTTCACAAACCAAAGTGCAGCCGACGCTTACTTCTCTCAAATCTCGACCCCTGACTACCTGCAAAGGTCCTAAGACCGACCCAAAGACCCAGCTGGGAGGTCCCACCTCACGCCCGGAAGATCTCTGAGAGCTTCCCCTCCAAAACCAAAAGCTGGACTGGGAGCTCCTCAGAAAGCACTGGAGTTGGAGAATAATGACAGCCTGCTTTCCAAAGAGCCCCTCTGGATCTTTTTATAGTCTTCTCCTGACCTGAGAATACTGAAATACCCCTGATGGGTCTGCCGATAGACAAATCCCGCTATTATCCTGGGGGGGTAACAGGTAATCTTACCCGGGGGGATAATAAAATAATCTTTTCCTGGGCGCCGGGCCCCACCACATGGACCTGCTTGGCGAGAACCCGGGCGAGAAGGCTCTCGCCGAGCCCCAACTTGGCTCATCTTGACGGGACCTTCCGCCGAGAGGGTTCTCGCTCTCGCCCGCCCACAGGGGGAGTCCCTTCCGGGCGGGAGCTCTACTATCCCGACGTCTAAGGCCGGCCTGAAGGCCTTAGTCCTAGCACGAACGATCTCGCCTATGGGTTGGCGAGAGCTCCCTAAGGGCGAGAACTCTACCAGTCCGCCCTTGGGCTGACCTTGGACTAGCCCAACCCCGACCTCTGAAGTCTTAGTCTTCTGGGTCCTACCCAGCGAATATGGGGTTGAGCACTGGAGTTGGAGAATAATGACAGCCTGCTTTCCAAAGAGCCCCTCAAGATCTTTTTATAGTCTTCTCCTGACCTGAGAATACTGAAATACCCCTGATGAGTCTGCCGATAGACAAATCCCGCTATTATCCTGGGGGTAAACAGGTAATCTTACCCGGGGATAATAAAATAATCTTTTCCTGGGCGCCGGGCCCCACCACATGGACCTGCTTGGCGAGAACCCCAGGCGAGAAGGCTCTCGCCGAGCCCCAACTTGGCTCATCTTGGCGGGACCTTCCGCCGAGAGGGTTCTCGCCCGCCCATAGGGGGAGTCCCTTCCGGGCGGGAGCTCTACTGTCCCGACGTCTAAGGCCGGCCTGAAGGCCTGAGTCCTAGCGCGAACGATCTCGCCTATGGGTTGGTGAGAGCTCCCTAAGGGCGAGAACTCTACCAGTCCGCCCTTGGGCTGACCCTGGACTAGCCCAACCCCGACCTCTGAAGTCTTAGTCTTCTGGGTCCTACCCAGTGAATATGGGGTTGTACACCCCTGCTTGGCGAGAACCCTTGGCGAGAACACCGGTCAACTCCATCAAGCCGGGCGGATACCAAAATCCAGTCCGCAGCAACAGTTTGCGGGCTCACTTACTGTTCATTCGCATACATTTGACGTGACGGGGGGGGGGGGGGGGGGGGGCGGGGGGGGGGGGGGGGGGGGGGGGGGGGGGGGGGGGTCCTATTTATAGGCACGAAGAAGAGTGTGGTCACCGCCCTAGCCGATAGGATCACCGCCACCACCCCGCGACGAACACCAAGCAGTCCACTTAGTCCGCCACGACCTTGTGCGATAGCCAGCTCGCCTCAGCATCACCAAGGCCGGACTGACATCCCAGTCCGCCTTGTCACCAAAGGACCAGGACACTTGGCCAGCACCAGGCAAGACTCTGCAGCAACATAGCTTGTCCGCCAACCCGCGGAGACCGCACAGTCCGCTTCCCCCAAGTTTGCAGCCAAGGCACCAAGCCAACTGCCGAACTCGGCGGACAATGAAAGCAGTCTGCCCGCCTTGCAAACACAGCAACAGTTCGCATTACTCCGAGTCCGCAGCAAGACATCAAAACAGGCAGCTGCCAGACTCTGCGGACAAGGCTCCAGTCCGCGCGTCGAGGCGGACACTTCTCCAGTGAGTATACACCAAGCAAGCAGCCAACCCACAGGGCAACACCTGCCGAGCTTAGCGGATCGAGAAGCAGTCCTCGCACTACTGCGCGATCTCCCCGGACTGAGCCAACCATGGACTTGTTCAAAAACAACCGACCATATCACTTTCCACGAGTGCCAGTCTGCACTTACTGGCGGATACTGGTACCAGTCCGCCAAGCTCGGCGAACTCCAGTATCACTCTGCTCTAACCGGCGAACCTTGCAGCTACCACTAGCCGCACCACAAGAGCTGGACCAAGGCATCTGCCAAGCCGGTCTGCCGAGCTCCTGTCAGGTCCGCACCTTGCCGGACTCCGCGGATAGAGGAGCTATCCGCTTGGTTACCATCTAGGAACATCCTGCTGTTAGAACAAAAAACTGGTCTGGCTGGCCGTCTCCTCTGTTCACACAGACCGCGCGAACAGACCGCCAAGGCCGCCACTTCCAGGACATCCGCTGACTTGATTAACCGTCAGTCCTGTCCGCACAGTCCGCGCGGAAAGATCGCCCTGGTTTCCTGACACCCAGTAAACCGTTGCCTCTTTGCCGACCTGCCTATTCGCCTATCCAGTCCGCACAGGCCCCGCGAATAGAAATCCCAGGTCGAACAATCTGCCACTTTCACTTCACAATTTTCAACAGGCTCAATGAGTCTCTGTATCCAGTCGCCGCCCTTCCTGGGGAGCTCGCCAGCCTCCCGCTGGCCACGCCTATGCGCTGGGCTTCGGTGTGTGCGGCCGCGACACCGCTGAGCCGTATAAGGGTACGCCCCCCGCCAGATCTGTCATGAGGGCCTAAAGGCCCACCTGCGGGCCTTTGAGATCCATCACCTGTGTTGGGTATTGTCTCCACAATAACCCAGATTTGTATGAAATCACCCTTAAACTAAGATGAATTAAGTTGTATTTGACATCTGTGTTCTAGTTGAATGTTTGCAGATTCTCAGTGCTAAGTGTAGACCAATGTCAGTCTACAGTGAGTCAGGAACACATGACCATCAGTGTAATCCCTCACTGGGTGATCCAAAGTGTTGACTCATGTGTAGCCTCTCAATTGGGATACACTTTATGTTCAAACATTGGGAGCAAATGATGGAGATAGGGCCAGAAGGAAATCTTCTCTAAAGTTCTTGAAAAACTTTCTAATCCAGTTCTCGAGAAGTAATCTCAGAGTTCTCGAGAAGTATGGTATAGTTCTCGAGAAGCTCAGACTCTACTTCTCGAGAAGTCAGGACAGTTCAAGAATTTCTCTAAGTTAAGTTCTCGAGAAGTCAGTAAAGCTCTCGAGAACTATTCTATAAGTTATCGAAAATTCTATTTAGTTCTCGAGAAGTATTCCTTTGATTCTCAAGTTCAGAAATTCAATCAGAAGTTGATTCTAAGTAAAGTTCTCGAGAAGTCTTCTATAAGTTCTCGAGAAGTCAATTTAGTTCTCGAGAAGTATTCCCTTGGTTCTCGAGAAGTTCAGAAAAAATATTTTCTCTAAGCTCAAGTTCTCGAGAAGTCCTCTATTATTTCTCGAGAAATAAATTAGTTCTCGAGAACTATACTCTGGTGTTCTCGAGAAGTCCAACCCTTTCTAAAGAGATTAGTTTTCGAGAAGTCTCTACATTTCTTGAAAACTCAGTTCTTAGTTCATAGTTCTCGAGAACTATAATCACTTCTCGAGGACTAAGTCGGATTTTTTACAGAGAATTTCTTCTAAAGCTCTGTTTGGCGCGGCTGCAACGACTGGAGAAGCAGTGGTGGAAAGCAGTGGTGTAATAATCGGCTGTTTTACAGAGTGGTGGCATAATCTGTGAATCTGTTTGGAAGAACAACGTTTACAGTGTTGTTTTGTATTTATATTTTATAAATATTATTTAAATAATACTATATTTATTAATTATATATTATTTTATAAATATTATATAAATAAAACATTATAATAACTTAATTCTATAACGTAATAATTATAACTTAATTATAATAATTATTAACTTATAATAAAAATTTAATTATAATAATTATAAACGTAATTATATAATATTAATTTAATATATAACTTATTATTATATAATTAATTTAACATATAGCTTATTATATATAATTATTTAATAACTTATTATATATAATTATTTAATAATTATTTATAATTATTTAATAAAAAAAAGTACAGCAGCGCTGCAGCCAAGGCTGCAGTGGCTGCAGCGCTGCTGCGATTTCCCAGTCGCGGAATTTTTCCGCGACTGGGAAATAGCGGGCCACCACTATTATTAGCGGTGGCGGATGTCACTGGTCCTCTTCAAAATTTTGTTTGGCGGAACTTTTGGAAAATCCGCGACCCACTGCACCTAAAACGCCGCGCCAAACAGAGCCTTAGTCCAGAACGGCCGGAATTTCAAATAACCCAACAGGATTGGTCCACGTGTCATCATTAATGATATTTCCAACCGTTAAGAGATATCCTATATAAGGTCTTGTCACTAAGACATAACCCTAAGAAGGATTAAGAGAAATTATTGAGCGGATCTCGTACTTTCCAAAAAGCTCTGGTTCGGCCGATCTCTTCTCAAGCTCGACGTCTTGAAGCCGCCGCCACCGCTCTCGTCAAGATCGATCCTCATCCTTTCGATCTAGAAGATCTACTGATTCAGGAAACGTTCTTTCTTCCTTGATCGAGTAGATTCAAGAATTTCTCAGGTCAGATCTACTAGTCTTCTTCAACAATTCTGAAAGGGCCGCAATTTCAAGAAGAAGACCTAAAGACTTATTTCTTACAGATCTGAGAAAGTTTATGCTTGTATTTTCATATCTATCTGTAAATCTTGTAGGAGATTATTCTCTGAGTGTAGGAGCGTTGTGCTCCGAGTGGTAGGAAGTTTTTGTATCTTCTGAGTGTAGATCCATTTGGATCGAGTTTTGTAGGAACGTGGTTCCGAGGTGTAGGATTGGTTTGCAATCCGAGATAGTGGAGTAACCGAGTCTAGTGATTTGCTAGATCGGTGAGGAAAGTGGATGTACCCAAGATCGAGGAACCACTATAAATCTCTTGTCGTCTGTGTGATTGTTTGATTACTTATTTGTGCTAGTTGTCAAATTTTTTATTCCGCACTAGACGCACATCTCACCTATTCACCCCCTCTAGGTGATTTAAGTAGACAACTTACATCTTTCAATTGGTATCAGGGAGAGGTTGATCGTTAAAAGGTTAACACCTTGATCTAATCCTTCCCAAGTTGTCTTTAGAGAAGTATCAAGCATGAGTAAGACCAAGGATTTTGCTAAGCTCCCTATATGCACCAAGAACAATTTTCCTATGTGGAAGGAAAGAGTTAAACTTTTCATGGAAGCAGTGGACCCTCGGATCTTCATGATTGTTGAAAAATATCCGTATGTTCCGATGATTGCATCTACAATAGATCCAACCAAACATGTCCCAAAAAAGTTGATGGACTTGGATAAGGACGAGATTGCACTTGTCTCCATGGACAAGAAAGCTAAAAATATTATTGCAAGTGCAGTCGATGACTCGATGCTGCAAAATCTGATTCATTGCCAGTCTGCCAAGGAGATGTGTCAATCCCTGGTGACTCTGATGGAAGACACTGAAGAAGTTAGGGATGATCAGAGATCCCTTCTAAATCAGAAGTATGAAGCCTTCAAGCAAGATCACAAGGAAGTCATAGCTGATACCTTTGAGAACTTTTTCAAGATAGTTAATGGCCTAAGAGTTTATGGCCGAGTCTTCACAAATGGGGAACTGAATGACAAATTCTTAAGATCCCTGACCAAGGAATGAGATAATAAGGTATGCGTCATTCGGGAGTTCGGAAGGTTAGCCGAGACGGACCCGCAAAATCTTTTCCAAAAGCTTATGTCTTACGAGCTCCAAATCAACTCAAGAAAAGCTGAAGAAGAGATGAGTAGGTCTGCATCCAAGGAGAAGTCTGTCGCTCTGAAGGCAGATAGCTCAAGGAAGACAAAGGCTAGCTCTCCTGCCCCAACTCCTGAAGCTGATGAAGAAGAATCATCTGAGCCAAGCTCCTCTGGCTCAGAGCTATCTGATGGAGAGTTCTCTCTACTCTCAAGGCAGTTCAAGAAATTCTTGAACAAGAAGAAGTAATGGAGAGGCAAGGATGCCTCCTATAGAAAATCACGCAATGATGGTGATCGCCATAGAAAAGGCTCAAGCAGCCACGACAGGTATGGTTCTAAACCGAATAAACATTATTCGACATTGCTGTAATAAGCTAGGTCACGTCATTGCGGATTGCCCCCATAAGAAGAAAGAGGGTGGCAAACGAGAAGAGAAGAAGTCCTATAGTAAAAAGAGGATAGAAAAGAGCCTGTTGTCCAAGAAGGGCAAAACCCTCAGTGACTCTGACTCATCTGAGTCGAGTGCAGAAGAGGAAGAAGCCTACTTTGGGATAATGGCTCTAACTGATGATGAACAAGTCCCCCAGTTAACTGGAGAGGTAAAATCTCATACCCCTCTTTCAGAATCTGATGATGATAGTGAGCAAGAGGGCTATCCCTCTGAGGATGAATCTGAACTCATGGGACAATATAAGGAGTTACTCGAGACTTACGACAAATGTCGCCGAGTCGTGAAAACTCAAGTTAAAGAGATAAAGTCTCTAAAAGCTACAGAGAGCGCCTTTAGAGAAGAAGTCTCAAAGACTGACTCTCTCAAGGAAGACTTCAATAAATCTATTGAAGAATATAACAAGGCTCTTGAGCACCTTGACCTTAAGGAGAAAATCATCAAGGAGTTGGAAGAACAACTCTCGGCTGAAAAGAAACTTGTAGAAGGTTTCTCTAAGCCTAAGACTGTACTTCCACTGATTGCTGAATTCTCAGCTAAGGGCAAGAGTGCTGGTCTAGGCCACAAAGGTGCTCCTAGTAAATCCTCTAGGAGAAGGAAGGCCAAGAGAAAGAATAAGGATGCCAAGAAGGCCTTGGCCGAGGAAAAAGGGAAAGCTCCTTTGGAGCCAGTCTCGTTCAAGAAAGTTATCTTTCCTGCGAACGAATTTGACTTTGAGTCCACCTATGGACACTTCACTAGGCCGATCCCGGAGAAGCCTAAGTCAAGGTACCAAGGTTGGAATCGCCCTCGTAACTTTGGCGAGAGTGTCTTCAAGGCACCTTATGAAGAGATTCAACTTCAGAGCTATGAACCTTATGTTCATGGTCATAACATCAAGAAGGCACCAAAAGTAAAACCTGTTGTGGAAAAGCCTATGAAGGAGAAGACTTCATGTAGTTGCCATCATCATGAAGCTTCTTCCTCTAAGAATGCTACCCCTGGTGGACCTCCTCTCAAGAAGGTCAAACAGGAGATCATAAGGCAGAGATACAACAGATTCGACTGTTGGTGTTGTGGTAGAGTTGGTCACTTTGTCATAGATTGTTGGTTCAATCCTAAAAACATTGCAACTCCTCAAGTTAGCAACGTGAGAAAGACCACTCATGAGGCTAATACTTGTAGGGAGAGTATTCTAACTCGAGACCAAGGACCCAAACGTGTTTGGGTTCCTAAGGCTAAGTGATTATAATTGCAGGTACGTCCAAAATCCATTAAAACGCCAATCTAGTATTTGGATAGTGGATGTTCTCGGCATATGACTGGGACAAGGAGCCTACTCCAGAACTTTTCACCGGTGTTGAACGGACCAAAGGTCATCTTTGGAGGTTCAGACCGAGGATTTACCAAAGGCTACGGTATGATTACTAACGGTAACGTATCCTTTTCGGATGTAGCCTATGTTGAAGGATTGGAACACAATCTCATCAGCATAAGCCAACTATGCGATAAAGGATACGTGGTTGAATTCCATCCTGATAAGTGTTTGATAAAATCGGTTGACAACATGAAAACTATTTTATCAGGCACTCGAAGCAAAAATATTTTCTGTTTAAACTTCATCTGTATTGACTCCTCTACACTAGTATGTCTTTTAGCAAAAATTAGTGCATCTCTTGCTGACCAATGACACAAGAGACTAGCACATAATAATTTCAAAACTATAAATAAACTATTCTCTCAAAACTTAGTAAGTGATGCCCCTAATGTCAAGTGCGTTAAGGACATCCCTTGTCATGCATGTATAAAAGGCAAGCAGACAAGGAGTTCATTTAAAAGCATTATAGGCAAGGATTCTGATAGAAGCTTACAACTTCTTCATATGGACCTGTTCGGTCCACTACAAGTTATAAGTTTGGGAGATAAGGAATATACGTTGGTTATTGTGGATGATTACTCGCGCTTTGCATGGGTGTTCTTTCTGAAATACAAGTCAGATACCTTCAACATTTTCACTAATTTTGTTAGGCAAGTCCAGAATGAATACAACTACTCCGTAGTCAAAATAAGAAGTGACAGAATACTGTGAAAGTCAAGGTATCTTTCATGAGTTTTCCTCTCCTCGCACTCCACAACAAAATGGAGTAGCTGAGAGAAGGAACAGAACAATCATAGAGGCTTGTCGGACTATGTTGAGTGATGCCTCACTTCCAGAGTACTTCTGGGCTGAAGCCGTCAACACCGCTTGTCACGTGCAAAATCGAGCACTCATCAACAAGAACCATGATAAGACTCCTTACGAACTTCTAAAAGGCAGGAAACCGACCATTTCATATTTTAAAATCTTTGGCTGTAAGTGCTTTGTACTTAACAACGACAAGTATCACACTACCAAGTTTAGCGAGAAAAACTTTGAAGGTATTTTTGTAGGTTATAGTAGCCATAGTAAGGCCTATAGAGTATTCAATAGAAAAACCCTGGTGGTAGAAGAATCGATACACATTGTATTTGATGAGACGAGTTTGCTGCAAAGAAACTCTTCTAGTGTGCTCATTGAAGATGCAGGTACAAAGATAAAGGAACTCAGCTTGAATGAACCTACTTAAGACAAAGATGAAAAGTTCATCAAGATCACCTCTACAACCCCGATTGGAGAGGTAGATGATCAAGATGAAGAATTCATCCCAGCTGAAGATGCAACTCCAATGGCTGAGGAGATCCCAGATGAAAGGACTTTAGAGCTCATACACCTGAAGGATCATCCCTTGGACCAGATCATAGGAGATCCCCAGGATGGTGTCAGAACTCGTTGAGGTACAACTAACGAGAATTTATTCTTAAGTTTTCTATCACAGGTTGAACCTAAGAAGTTTAAGGAAGCAAACTCGGATGCATCCTGGATACTGGCCATGGAAGAAGAGTTAAATCAGTTCAAACGTTGCAAATTTGGACACTTGTTCCTAGACCCAAGAGTAAGAACGTCATCGGGACAAAATGGGTCTACCGGAACAAGATCAACGAAAATGGAACTATTATAAAGAACAAAGCCAGACTCGTTGCCAAGGGCTATCGTCAAGAAGAAGGGATCGACTTTGACCAGACTTACGCTCCAGTAGCAAGACTGGAGGCCATCAGACTGTTTCTAGCTTATGTTGCACTAAAGGGCTTCACCATCTATCAAATAGACGTGAAATACGCCTTCCTGAATGGTGACATAAAGGAAGAAGTGTATGTGGAACAGCCCCCAGGTTTCATTGATCCTAACTATCCTGAATATGTTTATTTACTGCAAAAAGCTTTATATGGTCTTAAACAAACTCCTCGAGCTTGGTATGAGACGTTGTCTAGCTTTCTTCTTGAGAACAAGTTCACAAGAAGAAAGATAGACAAGACATTATTTCTTAGGGAAATAAATGGCAAGATTTTGCTAGTGCAAATCTATGTCGATGACATTATTTTTGGCTCTACGGATAACAACCTATGCAAGAAGTTTTCTAAACTTATGCATGGGAAGTTTGAAATGAGCAGTATGAGAGAGCTGACGTATTTCTTAGGGCTTCAGGTGAAACAATCTGAGGATGGAATCTTCATCTCACAGACCAAGTTCACCAAAGTGCTACTTAAGAAATTCGGAATGGATAATGCAACCTCTATGAGGACTCTAATGGCCTCAGCTATGTCTTACGACAAGGATGAGAAAGGGAAACCTTTTGATGAAACCAAGTACAGAAGCATAATTGGGTCCTTGCTCTACCTTACCGCAAGTAGACTAGATATAATGTTCTCAACATGTGTATGCGCTAGATTCCAGGTGAACTCTAAGGAATCTCACTATATTGCTGCGAAGCGAATTTTGAGACACCTTAAAGGTACACCAAATCTTGGCTTATGGTACTCAAGAAGTAATGATAGTGAACTAATTAGATTTTCAGATACAGATTTTGCAGGAAGCAAAGACGACAGAAAAAGCACTTCTGGGACTTGTCAATTCCTAGGAAGAAGGCTTATCTCTTGGAGCAGCAAAAAGCAAAACTGTGTCGCAATCTCAACGGCTGAGTCAGAATACATTTTTGCCGGTAGTTGTTGTGCACAGTTGCTTTGGCTAAAGAACCAGCTAGAAGATTACAATATGAAGGTCAATGACATTCCATTGTTCTGTGACTCCTCCAGCGCAATCGCAATCGCAATCGCAAACAACCCAGTCTCACACAGCCGGACAAAACACATCAAGCTGAGATACCACTTCATCCGGGAGCATGTGGAGCAAGGGGATGTGGATCTAAAGTATGTGCCAACAGATCGGCAGGTTGCAGATATTTTCACAAAACCGCTGGACGAGACCAAGTTCAATTTCTTCAAAACTGAACTTGGGTTGCTGAACAAGGAGGATTAGACCAAACTGATCAGTTTAAAGGCTCAAGAATCGAGGATACTCCTAAAAGGTTAGAATTTATCTAGTGGAAGGCAGTTCTCGAAAACCTACTTCACTTCTCGAAAAGTAAAAGTCATTTCTCGAAAAACCTAAGTACACTTCTCGAGAGGCAGAAATTAGCTCTCGAAAAGTATCTTAAGTTCTCGAGAAATACTTAAAATTCTCGAAAAGTCCATCGTACGTTCTCGATAACTAGTTCTCGAGAAGTCATCCTATCTCTCGATAACTCTGAAATCCAGTTCTCGAGAACTTTCTTACTTCTCAAAAACTATTGGCCACTTCTCGAAAAGTATAACCTACCTCTCGATAGCTGGCCCGTCCTTCTGCCGGTACTTCTTAACTCTTTTATTTCGCAAAATTCTTGATTTCTGCCCTAACCTAAGACTAATTAGGCATATAATTAACGTTATTAGGAAAATATATATATCTATAATATTTTAGAATCCTAAATCAACCGCTATTTCAAACATTCCTCTCGCAACTCTTCATCTTTCGCCGAACAAAAGCTCTGTCTCCGCCGCTGTTCCCCGCTCCGTTCGTTGCCACCGTCAGCGTCAATGGCTCACAGTTCCAAGATTGGAATCGGCAACGAACTCATCGTCGAAGGACTGGCCGACATTTCTGATGATTTCCAGAACTTGCTGATTCTTCTGGAAGCGGCCGGGTTGATGTTCGTTCTCTCTGAGCCCATCAAGATAGTATTTCCAGATGTCGAAGAATTTTTCAGGAATGCTAAGGTAAGGAGGAATGGAACAATTTTGAAGACAAAAGTTAAAGGGATCAAAATCAAGCTTGACAAGCACAGGATTTCCAAGCTTCTGAAAATGCCTATTGTTGATGAGGAAGAAGACCTAACTCCAGAAGATTATGCCAGAACCTATTCTTTCTGTGGAATTCCTGAGGAATACATCTCCCTAAGGAGAAATCTTCTAAATGATGTAGGAAAACTTCTTGCAGATATTATTGGAAAAATACTGTGGTGCATAACAGGGTCAGTCCGTTTTATTTCTCATGACTTGTTTGGAGTAATGACAGCTGTAGTCTGTAGAAAGAAATTTCAGTTTGGAATGATGGTGTTTGAGACGATCAGAGACAGTATCCAAGAACCCAAATTTGCCAGGATAATCTCTTTACTGCTGAGTGAGATTGATCCAGTCACCTTCAAACTCTCCAAAGGTACTCCAGTTCATCACCTGAAAAAGATCTCCTTCACCTCCATCCAGAGATGGGAGCTAAAACTGAAGAACCCAAGACAGTTAGCTAAGGAAGTTGGAGCTTCTATCTCAGAGGTCAGGACCCCATCTCCTCCTCCACATCATGCTGCTGAACCAACTGGTGCAGCAACTGAGGGGGAGCCTGCACCTTCTGTCTCAGTTTTTAGGATTCCTTCTTCTCCTTCTCCAGCACCTTCTCCAGTCAGAAGCCCCATGGCAAACTCTCCAGTTCCAACCCAGTCAGATCTTCCAGCACAAGATATACTCAAAGACACCAATGAGGCTATAGATAAGATGATAGAGGAACTCTCTTCAGAGGACCCTCTTCCTCCTTTCCCAAAAGATCTCCCAGAAGACCCATACAAAGAACCATCACCCCAAGGTACTCCAGCTCCTTCTCCCTCTCCAAGAAAAGATTCAACTCCACTAGAAACCATCCTTCTATCTGAAGAGGATGAGCAAGCTACTGAGGAGGTGGAAGCCCCTCTTAAGAATCTTGACTTCTCTCTTCCCAAGTTTGTTGATGAAGAGGAAGATATATCATTCAAAACTAAAAGAGCCAAGAGCTCTGTTGTCATAGAAGAACTTCCTCCATAGCAAGCTACCACTGTATCTCCCACCCCTGCTACTACTGCTTTATCAGGTGCCCCTCCAATTCCTACTGTTTCCATCACTCCTGCTCCTGCTGCTGTTGTAATAGTAAACTCAGATATTCTGTCAAGGATTGAAGAAATGCTAGCTGCACAGAGGAAACATTTTGATGAATCACTTCAGACTGTTCAGAAACAGGTAACTGCCCTGGAAAAAGAAATGAGCAGAGGTTTTGCTGAGATCCAATCCAATACTGACCTGCTGAAAGAGTTATTCAGAATTGGAGGCAAAGTAATAGATCACACAATTATCAGTATTGGTCAAGTATTGGAACAATCTGTCACTCTAGCAAACAATCAGATCCAATTAGACAAGAGAGCTGAAGAAAATGTCATGAAGGTATGCAATGAAGTTGGTACATTCAAGGAAGATGCGATATCAAACCTATCTATAGAAATCAGAAAAGGGGAGAGCATAGTAAAAGAACAAGTTGAAAAGCTTACTAATGATGCCAAAACTCTTTGGACTGAAAAAGTAACTGAGATCAATAAAAGTGTTTTAGAACATATTCAATCAGTCAAATTTCATACTTATGATACAGCTGTATGGATGCATAATCAAATCTTTCCAGATTTTCAGGCAGACCCCAATGTGATTCCTCATCATTTAAATCCTCTTGCTGAAGGTGAGTCTAGCCAATTGCCTCAACCTCAATTTCCTACATTCTCTCCCAGGCCAGAAGATCAAGAACCTCCTCCAGCTTCCTATTCCCATGTTTGGGATGATGTGATCCCTGAAGACCTACCAGAGATTCACATCCCCAAGAAAAGGAAGTATGGGGAAGGTCCTTCTGCCAGCAGATCTGTTCCCCAGCCAGAGGCAGAGAAGTGAAAAGCAAAGGAATTTGCTGAAGTTTGGAGCCCAACTTCCAAAGCTCTAATTCTTGACACTCTTAAACTTGTCATGGACTTTAATGAGAATAGACATCTGCACTACAATTCAGTTGAGTGGGAGTTATATGAGAAATCCATGACCAAAAGGAGGATTTATGACAGAGAATATGGAAAGAATAATCCCAAAGCTCCTCCAAAGCCTCCCAGATACTATCCAAAACCTTTCAGCTATTAGAGAAGACAACAAGCAAAACAAGACAGGCAACAACAGAACAAGGATGATTCATGATGTTGTGGTGTTGAGAAATGTTGAGGAAATGGATGTTGACTAATTTTAAAATATTATTGATATATATAACATTTTCTAGTTTTGCTTAATTATGCTTTCTAATTAATCTGTCTGTGCATTTATTCTTACTTTTTTTCCTTCATGTTCTTTATTTATTATAATAATTCACCTTAGTGTAGAGGGTTCTGACTTCTACAAATAGGGGGAGATTATTGGGTATTGTCTCCACAATAACCCAGATTTGCATGAAGTCATCCTTAAACTAAGATGAATTAAGTTGTATTTGACATCTGTGTTCTAGTTGAATGTTTGCAGATTCTCAGTGTTAAGTGTAGACCAATGTCAGTTTATAGTGAGTCAGGAACACAGGACCATTCAGTGTAATCCCTCACTGGGTGATCCAAAGTGTTGACTCATGTGTAGCCTCTCAATTGAGATACACTTTATGTTCAAACATTGGGAGCAAAGGATGGAGATAGGGCCAGAAGG
Source organism: Platanthera zijinensis (assembly GCA_039513925.1). Lineage (NCBI taxonomy): Eukaryota > Viridiplantae > Streptophyta > Magnoliopsida > Asparagales > Orchidaceae > Platanthera > Platanthera zijinensis. The sequence goes on from CM077095.1 coordinate 164,494,358, forward strand.
AAATCTTCTCTAAAGTTCTTGAAAAACTTTCTAAGTCCAGTTCTCGAGAAGTAATCTCAGAGTTCTCGAGAAGTATGGTATAGTTCTCGAGAAGCTCAGACTCTACTTCTCGAGAAGTCAGGACAGTTCAAGAATTTCTCTAAGTTAAGTTCTCGAGAAGTCCGTAAAGCTCTCGAGAACTATTCTATAAGTTATCGAAAACTCTATTTAGTTCTCGAGAAGTATTCATTTGATTCTCAAGTTCAGAAATTCAATCAGAAGTTGATTCTAAGTAAAGTTCTCGAGAAGTCTTCTATAAGTTCTCGAGAAGTCAATTTAGTTCTCGAGAAGTATTCCCTTGGTTCTCGAGAAGTTCAGAAAAAAATATTTTCTCTAAGCTCAAGTTCTCGAGAAGTCCTCTATTATTTCTCGAGAAGTAAATTAGTTCTCGAGAACTATACTCTGGTGTTCTCGAGAAGTCCAACCCTTTCTAAAGAGATTAGTTTACGAGAAGTCTCTACAGTTCTCGAAAACTAAGTTCTTAGTTCATAGTTCTCTAAAGAGATTAGTTTTCGAGAAGTCTCTACAGTTCTCGAAAACTCAGTTCTTAGTTCATAGTTCTCGAGAACTATGATCACTTCTCGAGAACTTAGCCGGATTTTTTCTAGAGAATTTCTTCTAAGTCCAGAACGGCCGGAATTTCAAATAACCCAACAGGATTGGTCCACGTGTCATCATTAATGATATTTCCAACCGTTAAGAGATATCCTATATAAGGTCTTGTCACTAAGACATAACCCTAAGAAGGATTAAGTGAAATTATTTAGCGGATCTCGTACTTTCCAAAAAGCTCTGGTTCGGCCGATCTCTTCTCAAGCTCGACGTCTTGAAGCCGCCGCCACCGCTCTCGTCAAGATCGATCCTCATCCTTTTGATCTAGAAGATCTACTGATTCAGGAAACGTTCTTTCTTCCTTGATCGAGTAGATTCAAGAATTTCTCAGGAGTCAGGTCAGATCTACTAGTCTTCTTCAACAATTCTGAAAGGGTCGCAACTTCAAGAAGAAGACCTAAAGACTTATTTCTTGCAGATCTGAGAAAGTTTATGCTTGTATTTTCATATCTATTTGTAAATCTTGTAGGAGATTATTCTCCGAGTGTAAAAGCACTGTGCTCCGAGTGGTAGGAAGTTTTTGTATCTTCTGAGTGTAGATCCATTTGGATCGAGTTTTGTAGGAACGTGGTTCTAATGTGTAGGATTGGTTTGCAATCCGAGATAGTGGAGTAACTGAGTCTAGTGATTTGCTAGATCGGTGAGGAAAGTGGACGTACCCAAGATCGGGGAACCACTATAAATCTCTTGTCGTCTGTGTGATTGTTTGATTACTTATTTGTGCCAGTTGTCAAATTTTTTATTCCCCATTAGATGCACATCTCACCTATTTACCCCCCTCTAGGTGATTTAGGTAGACAACTTACATCTTTCAACATGATGGTCTGCCGTGCTTTCAACCTCGACCAACTCCTAAAAAAAGCCGAGCAGGAGCGCGACCTGGCGAGAGAGAACGCGGCCATCGCGGGTCAGTAACGCGACGTCGCCGAGGGCCTACTCACCAAAGCTGCCGGAGGGTTGGTGAGCATCTGCCACTCCCTTTGTATTTTTTACTTGGAGACATTTCATCGCAATTCTGACTTCTCGATTCACAGGATGCCGAGGCCGCCAACGAGCTTCGGGATCGCGCCTCCAGGCTAGAGGAGGTCGCCCAGCTGCGAGCCCGCATCACAGAGAAGGACAATCGTTCCACTGAGCAAGGGGCAGACATTGAGAAGCTAAGAGGGCAGAACAAGGAGCTTCTCAATGATCTCGCTCGGCAGATGGAGTGCTTCTTTCCCGACGACGCCGCCGGGCCCCCGTATCCCTTCAAAAGGCCGCGAATCTTCATGGAAAGGGAGGTCGAGGAGCGACTGCGAGTCAACTCGATCGAGTCTGCCGAGTGCCTCCCAGAGGCAATGCGGGGTACGGGGATCCTGGCGGAAGGCTGCGAGGAGGTCACAGTGCAGGATCTGATGCCAACCTTATTCCCTCCGAGCCCACCTAGCGAGAAGGAGGACAACTTCGATGCACTATTCAAGACGACGGGAAATGGGGACAAGAAGGAGTCTCCTGGGGACCAGGAGGATCGCCATTCTGGGGAGGGGGCGAGAGCTAACTACCCTCCTGGTTCTTACCTTTCTCCCTTTTTTGTATACCTGTGTAATTTCTTCTTCCCCCATTTTGTAACCTCGTCAATGTGAGTTCTTATTTTTTAACAGTCATATTAAAGAATGAAGAACAATATTTGCATAATTTTTCTATCTTCTTTTTCTTTGGACTTGTCTACTGTGATGCACTCGCCTGTGAGCTTTCTATCTTGGGCGACATTGCCAAGCACGTCCTCATCGTTAGAAGGCTGAGTTAGGAAGTGTGCTTGCATTGGGCCCGGAGCGCCAGCAGTCGTTAGGTCCATGGGCGCTTGACTCGCCCGCGAGCGCTTGACTCGCCCGCGAGCACCCAACTTGCCCGTGAGCGCCCAACTCGCCCACGAGCGCTCAACTCGCCTGCGAGCGCTCAACTCACCTATAAGCGCTCAACTCGCCTGCGAGCTGTATCCCTCCTCCTTTTGCCTTCGGGATCCCGGGTGCTATCACCGGGCCAATCAGCTAGGTGAGAGCCTGACGACGGGTTTTGAACATCCTCCGGGCTCAGCCTCAGGGTCATAATGATGCCCATCGAGATCCCAACCCTGCCAGCTAGGTGGAAGCCTGACAGTGGGAGCATCAAGACCTAACTCCAGAGCGAGAATACTTTGAACACTTTCCACTCCCAGGTGCTACCACCGGGCCAATCAGCTAGGTAAGAGCCTGACGGCGTGTGTTGAACATTCTCTAGGCTCAGCCCCAGGGTCATAACAATGTCCATCGAGACCCCGACCCTACCAGCTAGGTGGAAGCCTTACATCGAGAGCATCGAGACCTAACCCCAGAGCGAGAATACTTAGAAAATTTTCCACTCCCGGGTGCTACCACCGGGCCAATCAGCTAGGTGAGAGCCTGACGTCGGGTGTTGAACATCCTCCGGGCTCAGCCCCAGGGTCATAACGATGTCCATCGAGACCCTGGCCCTGCCAGCTAGGTTGAAGCCTGACAGCGGGAGTATCGAGACCTAACCCAGAGCGAGAATACTTAGAATATTTGCCACTCCCAGGTGCTACCACCGGGCCAATCAGCTAGGTGAGATCCTGACGTCGGGTGTTGAACATCCTCCGGGCTGAGCCCTAGGGTCATAACGACGTCCATCAAGACCCCAACCCTGCCAGCTAGGTGGAAGCCTGACAGCAGGAGCATCGAGACCTAACCCCAGAGCGAGAATACTTAGAATATTTGCAACTCCCGAGAGCTACCACCGGGCCAATCAGCTAGGTGAGAGCCTGGCGACGGGTGTTGAACATCCTCCGGGCTCAGCCCCATGGTCATAACGACGTCCATCAAGACCTCAACCCTTCCAGCTAGGTGGAAGTCTGACAGCGGGAGCATCGAGACCTAACCCCAGAGCGAGAATACTTAGAACATTTGCCACTCCCGGGTGCTACCACCGGACCAATCAGCTAGGTGAGAGCCTGACGACGGGTGTTGAACATCCTCTGGGCTCAGCCCTAGGATCATAATGACGTCCATCGAGACCTCGGCCTTGCCAGCTAGGTGGAAGCCTGACAGCGGGAGCATCGAGACCTAACCCCAGAGCAAGATTACTTAGAACATTTTCCACTCCTGGGTACTACCATCGGGCCAATCAACTAAGTGAGAGCCTGATGGCGGGTGTTGAACATCCTCCGGGCTCAGCCCCAGGGTCATAATGACATCCATCAAGACCCCAACCCTGCCAGCTAGGTGGAAGCCTGACAGCGGGAGCATCGAGACCTAACCCTAGAGAGAAAATACTTAGAACATTTGCCACTCTCGGGTACTAGCACTGGGTCAATCAGCTAGATGAGAGCCTGACGGCGGGTGTTGAACATCCTCTGGGCTCAGCCCCAGGGTCATAACGACATCCATCGAGACCCCGGCCCTGCCAGCTAGGTGGAAGCCTGATAGCGGGAGCATCGAGACCTAACCCCAGAGCGAGAATACTTAGAATATTTTAGCGGCTCTGGACTCGAACCTGAATTCTTCCTGCTATCGAGGTTACTACCAAATTACAAGATCAAGAGAATGAGGCAATCTATATTCATAAAGAAGGCACATACAAAGTTTAGGGATAGAAGCGCTTCAGGTTGTCGCCGCTTCAAGTATGGCTCAGGGCCTCACCCTCCACATTTTGGAGGCGGTATCCCCCCGACCTTAGTGCTTCCTATACAATATAAGGACCTTCCCAGTTCGGATGGAGCTTGCCTACGATGGCCGACCTCCCTGCCGCATCACCTTCTTCAGGACCAGGTCTCCTTCAGTAAATTGTTTGACCCGGACATGTTTGTCAATGTATTTGGCCATCCTGCGTTTGACCTCTTCCTGCCGGATAGCCGATAGATCACGCAGCTCCTCCACCATGTCCAGGGAGAGAAGCATCTCGATCCTCCTCGTTCTCAACTCTCCACTCTTCCCGGCCTTCCTGGGCTCTCGCCACTCGAGGCGTTCAGACCTCAAACTCTATCAGAAGCACGACCTCAAAACTATGGGAAAGCTTGAAGGGAGTCTCACCCGTGTCTGTGTTTGGGGTAGTTCGTAAGGCCCAGAGGACTGAAGGGAGTTGCTCGACCCATCTCCCCTTCAAGTTTTCCACATTCTTTTTCAGTAAGTTGGCGATGATCTTGTTCGCCGCCTCCACCTGCCTGTTGCTCCTAGGGTGGTGAACTTAAGCAAACCTGAGTTCAATCTCGAGCTGCCCACAGAAGCGGATGAACGCGGTACTAGCGAATTGAGGCCCATTGTTCGTGACTATGGCCTGGGGCAGCCCGTGCCTACAAATGATCTCCCCCACAAAAAAATTCTTGATCACCTGGGAGGTCACTATGGTCAGCGCCTTCACCTCCAACCACTTAGAAAAGTAATCGATCATTACCAATAGGAACCTCCTCTGCCCGCTGGCCTGAGGGAAAGGCCCTACCAGGTCCAACCCCATATCGCAAAGGGCCAGGGTGCTGTGATACTCCTGAATCGCAAAGCTGTTTGTAGTTGGAGGGGGGCAAACAATTGATATTTGTGACACTTCTTTGCGACGTCGGCAGCATCATGACTCAGGGTAGGCCAAAAGTACCCCTCCCTGATAATCCTTCCTTCCAGGGTCCGACCTCCTGAGTGACTACTGCACTCCCCAGAGTGGACCTCCTCCAAAATCCTCGGTACCTCCCTCTCGGCCACACAACGATCCAACAGCCCCAAGAGAGTCTTTCGATATAATTGCCCATTGCGCACGAGGTAGTATGCCGATTTGTGCTTGAGTCTCTTCTTATCCGTCCCTTTTTGAGAACTCCCCTGTGGATAGGAATGCTGTGAATGGGTCCATCAATAAGGGGTGTTGGTCCACCTCCATCAGCTCCCCCTCTTGGATGGATGGACGGAACAGGTCAGTGATGGCACCCCCCACCCGGGGACCATGATTGGCTAGCTGATCCACCTGTTCGTTCTCTTCCCGGGGCACATGTCGGATGGAGAAGGTTTGGAATACCCCAATGATCCCCTTGACTTTGGTTAAGTACAATTGCAGGGTGGGCTCCCTTACTTCAAGCTCCTCGTTGATATGGGAAGCCACCACCATGGAGTCAGAGAGGACCTCTACATCATGCACCCCCAATTCCTTGGCCAGGCGCAGACCCGCATTCACAGCTTCATATTCGGCCTGATTGTTGGTGATGGGAAAATACACTACCACCGTCTGCTCGATTCTTGTCCCCTGGGGACTTTCCATGATGGCCCCAACCCTCAGGGAATGTCTCCCCAAAGCACCGCCCACCATGACCTTCCAAGAAATAGGGCGAGTGAGTTCTTCCTCCGCCACCTCGACCACATAGTCGACTAGAAAGTCGGTCATCGCCTGCGCCTTGATCGAGAGATGAGGGATGAAGGAGATGTCAAATTCGCTCAGTTCCACCGATAACTTGGCCAGCCTCCCTGAATGCTCCACCCCCTAAAAGATGCTGCGGAGGGGGTGGTCAGTGACCACCCGGATAGAGTGTTCCTAGAAATAGGGTCGGAGCCTCCGGGACGAGACGACCAGAGCGAAGGCCAGCTTCTCCAAGATGGGATAACGGATTTCTGCTTTCCTCAGTACCCTGCTAACATAGTAAATGGGTAGTTGTTTCTTACCCTCTTCCCTGACCAATACAGAACTCAGGGCCTTGGTACCAACCCCTAGATACAGGGAAAGGTCCTCCCCCTCCTTTGGGCCTTGGAGGAGTGGTGACTGGGTGAGCTGCCTCTTCAAGGCCTGGAATGCCTCCTCGCATTCCTTAGTCCATTCAAATTTTTTTCCTCCCCTCAATGCCTTGAAAAAGGGGGAGCACTTTTCCCCTTCCCGAGAGAGGAACCTACTAAGCCCGGCCAACCTTCCTATCAGCCGCAGGACTTCCTTGGCATTCTGAGGCGACTCCATCTCCATGATCGCCTTGACCTTATCCGGATTTGGCTCCACCCCCGCGGGAGTGAGGAGATGGCCCAAGAACTTCCCCTTGCTGGCCCCGAAGACACACTTCAACGGGTTCAGCCTCATTTTGTATTCCCGCATGGTGCCGAAGGTTTCCTCCAGATCCCGGAGGTGGCAGTTGACCTCTCAGCTCTTGATCATTAGATCATCTACGCATTCCTCCAGGTTCCGCCCCCTCTATTCTCAGAAGATGCAGTCCATCATTTTTTTGGTATGTTGCACCTGCGTTCTTCAACCCAAAAGGAATCATTTTATAGCAGTAGCATCCATCCCCTGTAATGAAGGAGACATCTTTTACATCGGGGGGTGGGGGGTGGGGGGGGGGGGGTGTATCCTGATTTGGTGATAACCTGAAAATGCATCTAAAAAGCTCATTACAGGGAAACCAACGGCTGATTCAACCAACGCGTCGACTCGAGGCAAGGGGTAAAAATCTTTGGGACACGATTTATTAAGAAAAGAAAAATCAACACACATACGCCATCGGCCGTCCCCTTTTTAACCATAACTACATTGGAGACCCAGCCGGGGTACTGAATTTCGGATACAAATTCGACCTTGAGGAGCTTGGCGACCTCCTCCCTGATCGGCTCGGCTAGCTTGTCCGCGGTGGACCTCTTCCTCTGTTGAATGAGGAGAGCCTCAGGATCCAAGTTGAGACGGTGACAGGCGACGTCCGCGTCGATCCCGGGCATCTCGGCCGCACTCCAGGCGAAGACGTCCACATTCTTCTGGATGCACTCCAACATCCTTCCCTGGTCCTCCAAGGTCAACCCGCCGCTGATGCGGACCTTCTCGACCCTGCCTCCCTGGGTGAGAACCTCCATCTCAACTACTTCCTCCGCAGCCTCCAGCCTGGAATGCTCCTCCCACTCAGCAGTGTCCCCCTCTCCAGGGGAAGGAACCTCCACCTCATCCATGGCCATCACCTCGGTCGGCTCCTTCATAACATCCTCCGCCTCTGTTGCCCGGATGTGGGCCTCCCCCTCTACTGCCCCAACCTCCTCCACTTCTTCTTCGAACTCCTGCCCGAACAACTCCTCCATCCTCCTATCCATCTCCTCGGCCCCCTCCTGCCATGAGATGGAGTTCACTGCCGTCACATAGCACTCCCTCGCCGCCCTAGGATCTCTACGGACTCGGACCTAGATCCCCTTCGCGTTGAACTTGAGACATTGGTGGAAGGATGAGGGGACGCAGCGGAAGGCGCTGATGAGGGGTCGCCTAAAGATGGAGTTGTAGCTGATGAGGGAATCCATGATGACGAACCTGCAGTTCTTGGACTGCCCTCTAGGATGACATGGAGCCCTACTCCCCCTTCCACTTCCTTTCTCTCCCCAGAGAATCCGAAGAGAGGTCCATCGGAGGCCAGCAACCTCTTGGCCTCCACCTTCATCACATCAAATGGCTTTTTGAAGATGACGTTGACGGAGCTCTCATTGTTGACGAGGATCCGGGAGGCGATGAAATTTTCGATGGCTGTCTGAATGACCATCGCATCGCAAAAAGTGTCCTCATGCCCGACATGTCCTCCCTTGAAAAAGTGATCCTCTCATCCGGGGGCGGGGTCTGGGATGTTGAGTCGACGCTCCTTCGATACGTGGCATGGAGGCTCGCCTTGCGGGATGCCTCAACTCCTACCCCCCCCCCCCCCCCCCCCCCCGTGGATAACTCTAATCCCTCCCCGGGTTCCTACATCGGCCCGGTCTTCGCATCTGTCCTCCTCCGCCCGAGGCCGGACCTCTTCAATCTGCACACCCTACTGGTCCTGCCGCTGCTGCTCCCTGTTTCCCCTCATCTCGAGGAACTCCGGGCATGCGGATGTGGTGTGCCCCTCCTCCTGATGGAAGTCGCAATAGGGTAGGTCTACCCTGACCTCCCTCCTTCTTATTGGTTGTTCTCTCCTCCTTCTCCCCAGGTCAATTGCCATAGCCTCCTCCTGATCAGGGAAAGGGGGTCTCTGACCCTGCCTCACGCCCTGGGTACGAAACTGACCGTGGCCACCCTGGCGATTATCCCCTCAATGATAACCTCTCTGTGGCCCTTGGTCCTGCCACTCCGACCTCCACCCCAGCCGATTGGTCGACTCCTGGCGCCCCCACCTGGGCTGCTGCTGCGGCTGTTCCCTCTGTAGGGGTTCATCCCTCCTCTCCTCCTGAACTCGGCCACCCCTTGTCCTCTCCTCCTCTGTTGCCCACCTGGCCAACCTCCGGGCAAACTCCGGGTGCGCCGCCTCCATATCAGCCTCCCTTGCCGCCCTCTCCATGAGTGCCTCAAAAGACACTAGAGGCGTCCTCTTCAGCTCCATGGTGAAGAACCCGGGCTAGAGGCCTAGTGTAATGGCTACCATCATGGTGTGCCCCAACATTTCCTGCACCTGGGGTAGTTCCTCCTGGAACCTATCCATATAGCTACCCAGGGTCTCGCCTATCCTCTGCTTGATGCGGAACAAAGACTCCGCCTCCTTCTTCCTCTTCCTGGACATGGTGAACCTCAGCATGAATCCCCGATGTAGGTCCTCGAAATAGTAAATGGAGCTGGCCGGGAGCTGGTGGAACCACTCTCTTGCCTTCTCCTTGAGGGTGATGGCGAAGAGTCAGCACTTAAACCTATCCGACATTTGTCGGATTAAGACCACATCCTCGAACCATTGGACGTGCGAGACCGGGTCTCCCTTCCCGGTGTAGTAGGACATCTCTGGCTCCCGGAACCCCTCTAAAACTGGGGCAGAAGAAATGAGCTCGCTGAAAGGGCTTCCACCCATAACCGGACGAGCTGGGAACTCTTCCCCTGCTGTCTCGCTGAAATGGTACTTGCCTGCCGAGCCGGGGAATAGGACTCGGCCCCGCAGCTCGCGCTCTCCTCCTCCAGCAACCTCCTTCCCAGATCGCCAGATAGGTACATCGTATCCCAAGGCCGAGACGGAGACCACAGGAACTGCCGGTGTCGCGCTCTCAGCCCGCATGCCGAGTGTGACCCTGACGAGCCCGAGCACTTCCTCTCTGAGCCCCGCGGACATCCCCGTCGATGCGGGATGGGGAGGGGGTAGCGAGTTGCCCCCGCCTGAACCTCGTCCTTGATCTCCAGCCATCGAACTTGCGGAAGATTTTCTTTGCTGACCATGCTCCACGCTCACCGCACCAAAATGTTGAAACCGAAAAATCGGTCCCGAGGAGTTCGCCCTTGGGGAAGGGGTGATCGCGCACCTACTTCTCTCCTACGAATTAGATAGCCAGAAATTTAGGACAAAGAACAGACCCAAGGCTCTGACACGGAGGTCCCACCACACACCCGGAAGATCTTAGAGCACTTCCCCTCCTTAGCCAAGTGCTGAAGCTAAGGTACTTCAAAAAGCGCTAGAATACTAGGCACAAGTAAGCATGCCTTTCCGAGGTACCCTTGAGTCTTATTTATAGGATTTTGAAAACGACCTGCAAATAGCCAACCTCCGCTGCTCTAGGGGGCTAGGGGCAGACCAATAGGGGCAACATGGTGACACACATCACTGCAAAAACCTGGGCGAGCTGCCTCGTGGAGCACCTGCTCGCAAGTGGTGGATGGGGCTCGCACTCGCCTACCCCTTGGCCTAGGGCGAGTACGAGCTCAGCGTCCTGCTTGAGCGATGTCCCAGCCCTCATTCGTCGAGCTCAGCTCCACGAACTCCGAGCTCGGCCTGACGAATGTCGAACTCGGTCCGACCATTGCCGAGTTCGGACTCGGCACGTTGGACCTGGCGTGCATACTTTCCTGCCGAGCTCGCCTGGGGCTTGGGGGCGATCTGAACCGGCCGATCTGGCTTCTGTCAACACACTCGCCGGATACGGGGTTGTACACTAAACATCTCTTCCTTGAACAGACGTGATGAAAGACACATATTCCTTTCATAGCCCACGAATGATATGTCTCTTTATCTTTGCCTCAGAGATTGACTCGTCAGGATCTAGAGCAGAAATCTCAGTGCAGAGATTCTTCACTTTCAGTAAGAAGGTTGAAATTGTCAACTTCCCTTGAGTAGCCTTTGGGAGCTTGTTCTCCAAGAACTACAGCTGCGACACGTTCCTTTTGTCTAGAAGCCCATCCAGAGCTTTCCAACTCTCCGAGGCAGACTTGCATCCTATAATGTTATCAAACAATTTTGGGGAAATAGCCCGTTTGAGAGTAAACTCAGTTTTGGCGTTAGTCTTCCTCCAAGCTCTGACCAACTGAGTGTTGTCTCCCGCTGCGATAACTTGCTCATGCTCATCTCCACCAACAACCTCCCATAGGTCTTGCCCCAGCAGGTAGCTCTCCATGCACAATCTTCATTTTTTATAGTTCGAGTGTGTGAGTAACTCCACATCAAAACCCCTGCCATAACCACCACCTTCCATTTCCAAGAACGAAAGGCCTTGCAACGAAAACAACGACACTAATACGAACCTCCCTTTGATATCATGTGAGAAATTCTTGTTGCAAGATAAATTAACGAATACCTGGAACCAAACGATGTAATTGTATTACATAAGAAAGATACAAGCTACAATAATACATCATCATGAGACAGCTTACAAGACATTGGACGAATTATAAGTCAACTCAACACAAAAACAACACTCCAAGCCACACTTCAAGACGACACTGCTACAGCCAAACCGCCATAAGCCGCTCCAACGCACTTCAAGCACACAATCTTGCTCCACAACAAACAACCCACCACAAGCCTCTTCTGCTACAACCAAACTGCCTCAAACTACCACAAACCGCCACAAGCCGAGCCTCCACAACAAACAAGCCACCACAAGTCGTCACTACAACTTCAGCAGGTCGCACATACAACTTCACGCAGGTCGCCAACCTACACTGCAACAAACCACAACCAAACACAAACGGTCTCCAGTAGCAAGTCGCACCATACCGGCTTCCAGTATCAAACCGCACAGTGTTACTCGCAGACCGCCTTCTGTAGCAGCCCGCACACACAACTTCCAGTCCTCCACAACTACCCCTTTTCTAATAACTCAACTTTTTTTGCCTCACCAAAAGGTCCTATTTATAGGAAGGGAAACTCCATAACACCAAATAGTAAAGGACAACAATCTCGTGGCGGATCCGCCAGGATTACTTCAACACATACAGCAAATCGCCCGACCTCAAAGACAGATTGCCCGGCTCACTTCAAAAACTCAACACTTTTGCGGAGAATTGACGAGCCTGAATCAAGAATCAGTTGGTTGCGTTGGAAGACCCCAAGAAGATTACGGTCACTCTTGCATCTTTCATGCTATTTGAAGATGCAAATATTTGGTGGCATAAGAACATACCTTTGCACACATTAGTATGGAGGCAATGATAAATCTTGGTGGCTACTCGTCTCATGTAGAAAGAATACGTTTTGATTTTGAGGCGGAAAGAGTTGTTGTATGTGTAGAGAATTATCTCGGAGATGTCATATAGTTGGTGATATGAAAAAGGCACATTTTTTTCTTCAACGAGCTGTGGGACGAGTTCAAATCCCCTTTCTGTGAAGTCAAGCCTGTGGGGTTCGATACATTAGTTAAGTCGGTCCGGCTTTGGAAGACTGCGAGACAAGATGTAGTAAAAGGATTAGATTTCATTAGCCGGGCAGGGCAGGAAACTGATCAATGATGAATTGTCTCCAGAGCTTAAGGCCAAAAAGGTGGATGCTATTTTACAGTATGTGCTAGCTAGGTTTTTTTTCTTCTGAGCTTAAAATTTTTAATTTGTTTTACAAAATTTCAAGGCGTAAATTAGTTAAAAATATATAATTTATTCTCAAAGATGAGTTTAAAAATAGGGCGCTGATATTAGCAAAGTAGATTTTTGCTTTAGCACTTTTGGCTATCCGCAATCATTATTTTTTAAAATTGGCTATCCGCAAGCACGAAAGCTATCCGCACTAAAAAATTGGAAAAAAAAATGAGCAGAGCACCACCGCCTGGAGGAGTAATGGACGCTTGAAAATCGCGGAATAGAGGAGCACAGTCGTCAATAGGAAGAGAGATCACCAGATGTGGAAAAGATAGCCGTCAGATAATGGAAAAGAACGCGCTAGGATAAAGAACGCCGCTCTGAAAATGGAGGAGGAGCACTTGCCGGATTAGAGTCCTTTAGGCCTGATGGAAATGGAGGAGGAAGAGTTGTGGATGTAATCACGATTTGAAGTGGGTGGAAGCAAGAGAGGGGCGGGTGCAAATAAGAAATAATTTTTGTGCATTCCTTACTAATGTGAATTATAAAAGTCTAAAAAATTCAAATTTTGAATGTGAATAACTAAAAATACGGTATCAATATAAGCGCCCTAAAAATTTTTACCGCTCGCTTTCAAATCCAACAAAGTAATTAATTCCTTGATAAAAAGGATGCCAATAAACAAACACAACTATCCTTTAAATTTTTTAATGATAACGCATAGATTAAGATTATATTTAATACAATATGGTAAATATTTGTATTCTAAAACATGTAACATTTTTAAAATAGCTTGCTCATATCAATTTTATTAATTATTTTAAGTTAATGTTATAAAAAAATTATGGTCATTTTCTCCCGCAAATTGGCGTCCTTGCAAACATTAAGGTTCTGTTTGATGCTGGTAGCGGATTTAGAGGGAGAAACAACTCCGATAAAATGGAATCGTACCGATTTTTGTTGTTGGAGGAAATGAATGTCCGACCTGCCCTTGTAAAAATTTCTAATACACAATGACTCATTCCTTTGGTGAGGGGCAGACATAGGAAAAAAAAATATTGCACTCTACGCACATGAGCTGAGTGCATCGAGCGCAATCCACTATATTGCAAGATCTAAACCACTACATTGCTATTTCATTTAAAATTTTTTGGAAACCCTATTATTAATTTCCTGGATCCGCCACTATGACACAGTGGTTGTAGTCATGAACGCACTTGTTATGAACCATCGTTCGTGAAAGCCTAATCTCACCCTTAGAACTTACATTATAAGATGGTTGTGAACATAATCGTTTTCTTATCAAACATACGTCATATGATGGTGACATTTTTTTCTAACCTCATAGGAGCAAAAATGCCTCCGCCAAACGGAGCCTAAGAAAATATCTCGGCGAGGCGAATAAAAAAATCAATAAAACCAGTGTAACCCAATAGCAACAATAATAGAATATTGCCATAAATTTAATATCTTGAATCACAAAATCTATGGCCATAATTTAACTTGGTTAAATGATAAGTTTGATTGAGTAAAATATCACAATTTTATATTACAAAATGCAAGCTAGCATGAGGCTCCTCAAATAGCAACCCACTCATTCTGAGTCCCCTATCAAAATCATCTCTCTCACAGAAAATTAGAGCAATGGCCTTAAAGAAGGTGAGCAAGTTACCAAAAGCAGCAACCTTGAAGCACATTTTGAAGAGATGTGCAAGCCTTGTGAGAAAACATCAGGAGATGACGGGGGAGGAAGGATTGCCCGGCGATGTGCCCGAGGGTCATTTTGTTGTCTATGTGGGTGAGAGGATGAGCAGATTCATCATTCCTATTTCTATGTTAGCCCGCGCTGACTTTCAAAACCTACTGCAAGCTGCAGAGGAGGAGTATGATTTTCACCATGACATGGGACTCAGAATCCCCTGTGAAGAAACTATCTTCACCTCACTTGTTTCCTTGCTCTGCTGACCAGCCGAAGGATGTTCTTCTCTACTTTTGTTTTTTGTTTTCCCATGCCTCATCTATCAGTTTTTGATCGACTTAATTGTTGAATGGAGTTGTAGTTTGGCATAGCGGTGGAGGTCATTAACGATCGCCTAACAAACTTCATCGGTTTAAACATAAAAATGGATGAAGTTTCTTAGGTGTGCGTTAACAAATGATAGTTTAATCCTCATGTTGAGGTCGGCCGCCACCGTGCCAAACAGAGCCGTAATTTACTCGGTATTTTTTTTAGCCTTAGTGATAAAAAAATGGAGGAGTCATTGATTTGTCTTAACCCTCAAATGCCACAACCTACATCTAGATTCGGGGCTTAAACTGCAAAATTTCTCTAATTTATCCTACCAAAAAATTTTATTTGCAGCCTGAATTTATATATGCAAATCAACAAAAAGAAAACAAAATATATATATCAAATTATGGTTGGGCATGCTTACCACAATAATTTTGAACTAAACATATAAAAACTGTGAAAATTTCTCGAAAGTTGAGTAAGGTCGCAGGAACACTCAATCAAATCAAAGTCAGGTAATAATCAGTAACAACAGAAGCACAAGAGACACTACGGAATCAACAATCTTTTTTACATTGAGAAGTATACATTGCGAGACATGATTTCCAATACACTCGATAAAAGCAAAAATACAAGCAAGAGAAAAACTAGCGGACTGACAACAGTAAACGCCCAAGCCGCTAACCGCCAAGTCTGCCCGGCGAAAACGTCAAGTCGCCAAACCGCAACTCAAGCAGCACGGACTGCCTGTTATTGAATGCTGATGAACTGGGAAAACAGTCCATCCGCTGAGACCAGGTGAACTGCTTGAACTATCCGCAATCCCAAGGAAAAATATTGTTGGTCGCACTAACCGCGACTTGTTGTGTACTACAGATTGTTATCCGCGAACTGTTCCACACTGAGCTTCCCAACTAGTTGCCTAGTCGCCTGGTGCTAGCCGCGCAGCATGCACAACACAAGTCAACTTCACTTGGTCATCCAGTTAGAAAAATCTAAACGCAATTTCAAAACGGGAGCTGAGTTCCCACTGTTCTCGTTATATATAACGAGTCAGGGACCCCTATTTATAGGTGACAAGAGGAGTGTGGTTACCGCCTATAGTGAGGATAACAGTCAATCATCCTACAACTAGCACCACTTATCCGCACAAGAGTGCGGATACCCGAATCAGACCGCGAGAAATAAATCATTTATCCGCTCACGCGACAGATCTACCAGTCTGCATAGTCATGCAGACAACATCCACAGTCTGCGTCGAATTAGGCAATCAATTTGACAGCCACGCGTCCTGAGCCATTCCGCTCCATGACAAACTGCGGTCTCCGCGAACACCACAACCAGACCGCGCAACCAGTGATCTCAACGACTAGACAACACCATGGACTTGACACATCACCGTGACCAAGTCCACACACATCATCAAACTCTGGCTCCAGATCGCGCGAGCAGGCCACAACAAACTGTGTTGTTAACCTCCGCTATCCGTGCTAACCATCTGCCTCTACGCATACCAGAGAACTTGTCAGCTCCAAGCGGACTCCGCGATCTCTCAACCCAGACCGCGACAGTCGCGTTTAGTTAACGCTAATCGTCTGATTACCTCCCAGGGTGTTTGCTGAACCAGACCGCGGAATAGAGAACAAAAGATAGAACTCGGCTATTTGCCAACACCTACCCGCCTAACCGATGGCGGACTCTGCGGTCTGCCAATCAGACCGCTCACTTGTACTTCAACAATTCCAACAAAAACTACCATTATAAGTTTTATTTATCACATAATCTTATGCTTTTCTCGCGATCGTGGTAATCAAAGAGGAACATTGATTACCGAGTTAATATTGCCATATCGATTAAAGTACATTGTTGTTCTACAAATGTTGATATATGACTATCATTTAATCATATGGATATGTATGTGTGTGTATCTCATACATATTGAGTTCGACCTATACTATGTTGTAACATTATTTGGATTGTGTTTAGTGCCATTAATGTTCTCAACGTGTCTTATGAATCATAGATATGAGATGTGAAGATTTATCGTATCGATGTCGGCAATGTGATTAATAAATATTGTGATTCGTTGCTCATGCTTGTGCGTAAGAAATCTTCATATTGAGATATCTTTTTGTCCTCATCTTTTGGGTTATGATATTGACGGGCCCCTTGGTAAAGAGAGATTGTAACACATGCAATATAACTAATGTAGTCATAAAAATAATTCGCTTATGAGACCAAGAAAGATGAATATTGTGCGAAAATGACACGGTCCAATTTTGCACAATATTTATAATATCATGTGACAAAGAAAGACACCAGTCATCTAGTTACATTACCTTGCTGCCGTGTTGCTATGGGGACTATAATGCACAGATAAAGCCTCTTATAGTGCATAATATAAGTTGTCGTATTATCGCCAAGGCAGCATGGTTCCTTTGTAAGGTCACACCAAATGAACGAGAACAGTCTTAGTTCGACTTATGTTGGTACTTGATTTCATGTGGCATGCGATCAAGATACCATAATAAGTTCGCATTCTCAATGTCGTTTTTTTCGACATGCTTAGATCAAGACGAGTTATAATATTGTGCGACTATTAATCAACGCGATGAATTGGTTCACCGAGTTTTTGATAGTAAGAAAGCATAATTTCTTATCTCAATCAACCATAGTACTCTTGGTAGATTGAAGTTATGTCATGATCAAAATGAATGGTAGATCTTTGTTCAAGATCAAAGCCCCTCTTATCGGATGTATATAAGGCATTTGTTCGAGCATTAATAGATAAGAAAAGGAAATAGGGTTTTTCGGCTAGAGGAGAGAAATCGCAGTTTTCCTGGGCTTACCCGACGACAGCTTCAAGTGGCGATTCCTGGAGCCTTCCCGTCGCTAGCGCCGCGATTTCCTGGAGCCCTCCTGACGACGACGTCGAGCTCCTCTCGGGTGCTGATTCCCGATCTGCTCTGGCGCCAGGCTTGTGCTGGTGAAGCCCTCGGCTGAGCACGAGACCTAGGCCTCCTCTAATACAGATTCCGTACTCATCTTCCCTTCCATCGGCTTGGTGTGGTTCGACCACCTGGGGTTACCAGCGGTTGAATAAGGAGAAGGTCTAAGCCCCTTCCCTCTACTCCTTCGATCACCGGAGTAGATCAGTTGACTGTTTAGGTTCAAGGTGAACCAAGAGGCGAGGCGATCGGCCTCTCGTTGTTGTGAAATATTCACCAACTTCATCACCACAGTGCCTCCACACCTAGAGATTTTATTCTCTAGAGGTAATTTCTACCCTATGTTTTGTGGTGGATGTTTTTTGTGAGCATTCATCGCGGCAATGAGCAAAGCATGATCTCCAACAGCCCCCTGTTCTGCAATAGGCGCGGACTGCTTCCTCATCCCGCTCCAGCAGGTCGCACGACTAGGTAAGCTAACCGCGCTATCGCCTAACGATAGCGGTTATCGCCAGGCGATAGCTCCTTTTTCTCTTACAGGTGCAATCAACTCATCAGTCCGCCTAGAAGTAGGTGGGTTCCCTTTTCAGTTCGCACAGCAGTGAGCGACCTGCCTCCTATCCGCCAGCAGGTGGCAGACTCAATCTCAGTCCGCCTGAAGGAGGTAGACTTGCCTCTCCAGTAGCAAGCGAGCTCTTCTTCTGTCCGCCAGTAGAGGCGGACTTGTTCCCAGCACACCAGCAGCAGATCGGCTTCAGTAGGCAAGTTCCTATCCGCACGACATGGCAAAGACTCAACTTCAGTCCACCAGCAGGCGGCGGACTCGCTTCTTCCAAACAACAAGCGAGCTCCTCAAGTCGCACAGCAGAGGGCGAGATCCTTCTCAATCCGTCAGTAGGTGGAGGATTCGCTTGCAGCTCGCCCAAACCATCGGGAGTGACGTCATCAAGGCCAGTTCTGTAAGCTTCTTCCTCGAACCAATAAATAGGCCCCCATACCTCTCATTTGTAGAGGAGGACCCGGGGGGCAACCATCGCATCAAGCCCTGCGGATACAATTTCCTGTCCCCCAGCCTTAATAAGCGGCCTACCCATCAGCTCGTGCGGACTCCGGAAATAGCCCTCGCGTCTAGGACTACTGGCCAGCAACCATCAACTCGACAGCGGCTGCATTCCTCAGGTCATTATCGCTGAGCGATAGCGACTATCGCCAGACGATAGTAAACTCCTTCCCCTCAGTGGGCAGTTCGCTCAAACCGCCTCACAACTCATCCTCAAGGGACCTGGGCGACCTAGAATTGCGACAAGCGACTTCAAGAGGCCTACCCGGCCTTAAGATGTAGCCCTCAGGTGACCTTGGGAATCAACCTGCGCGGTCTGAGGCTGCGAGCTGTTTTATCAAGGCAGTCTGCGCGGCCTGGCGGCTTGCTAGTTCAGCCCGCGCGGCCTCTAGTGGCTTCTTTTTCTATCCACCAGCTTCTCTCGTACCCTTTATGTTTTTCCATGTAAAGGAGCTAGCTCATGTTGTAACTCAATTTTTGTAATCAAAGGAATGCCCTTCGCAGGAGTGACATTTAAGCCGCGGCGGGCAAACTCTGTTTTTGCCGCTGCCAGTGGCCTCTCTTTTTCCCTTCACCCTTCTCTCGGGCTCAACCGCTAATCTTAAACGTCAAAGTAACGGCTATTCGACAGTCCTCATCACCTCCCATATCCCCGCATCCCGGATCGAACATATACACCTATCGAGCTCACAGAGAGGCGCATTTTTGGCATTAACAGTTAACACGTGACCTTCAGATTTCGAACAGACTGTGAAATCCAACGGTTAGCCATGTCAGACCATCAACCTGTCGATAACCTCGTTCCTTCAAGTCCTAGTGAGGATCCTCTTTGGGAAGCCTTGGAGCAACCGCGTCGGGAAACCACCCAGCAGTTACAGGCAATCAACCATACTCTAGCTACTATCATGCAGCGATTAGAGGTGTAACCCACAGCATTGCCGGTTCCTCCAGTTAACCCAACACCAGCATTGGGGAATCCTGTGAAAGAAGCGAACAGACTAGAACAAACAAGTCAGAAATTTGAATAATTGAAAGTTTTATTATCCAAAAAGATATCATTTACAAATGTATGACCTCCCTTTTATATAATGGAGGAGAGAGGAGAGTGTACAAATAAACAATATGAGACTAAAAAAATTACAGAGCTGTGCGGCTAAAAATAAAGAGACCGATCAAGCCGCGTGGTTAGACAAATGGGCTAACCGCTCGACAACACCAGAAGAAAGAGAGCAAGTCCCTGAAGGAGACCGCTAGACCGCTCGGTTTTTAAGCCGTCTGAGGTAAACCGCCAGACCGCTCGGACTCATACTTCAACAAATCCGCAGACCTATCCACTGGTCTGCCCTCCTGTTTATCCACCAGCTCATCCGCCGATCTGTCCAGCAACCTACCCGTCAGGGTAGACCGCAACTCCTTTGCGGTCTCAAAATGACGAGTTTATAGCTCGTCAAAACTTCTTCCGGGAAGCCGCCCGAGGAAGTCCAACAAGATTGTTGAATTTCCAGGGAAGTCATCCCTACCCTTCAGCTCCCGGAGCTGCTCCTCCTGCAACAACTTTTCCTTTCTATCCTCCCGCTCCTTTTTCAACTGCAGCTTATGCTCCGTTTTTTCCTTTCCCTTATGTTCTAGGAGAACAAGAAGAGTCATCGTAGTTTACAGAGAATATATGACAAGAACCAACTCCAACTCACTTTAGAGAGCCGCGACTACCAGTTTACACTGGGGAGTCCGACCCAATCGCACACTTACAAGCTTTCGAGTCAGCCGTCGTTCTTAAGACTCTTATATATGCTACCAAGTGCAAACTCCTCGTAACGTCCTTTGATGGACAAGCGAGGAAGTAGTTATATGGATTGCGTCCTCACTCCATCGCTTCTTTTGCTGATCTGCGAAGAGAGCTTCTGCTCAGATTTTATACCTCTACAAAGAGGAAGGGCGGTCTGGAAGCCCTATTTGAGATCAGGCTACGAGAAAATGAGACTTGGGCTCATTTTGTCGATCATTTCCAAAGTGAGATTCTTGAGATCGAAAACGTCGATCCAGAAATTTACCGAGTTACCCAAATAAGTGGTTTAAGAGAAGGACCACTTAAGTTCGAAGTTAATATCCGAGTGCCAAGAACATACCAAGAGATGATCAGCCTTGCCAAACTTGTACATATGGGGTGAAAAAAGAAATCCCAACTATATCTCTAGGCTTGTAACAGATAAAGATCCTTCTTCTTCGTACGGGCAACCTCCAAAGTCTCCTCAGAAGGATTTTCAACCACGAGCAAGGAAGGGATGGAATTTCCGACGTCATCAAATCCTCTGCCCAAGCCAGGATCACCCCCAAGGTCAATGACTACATTTTCCAACTCCTGCTTATCCGGCATTGGCTCCGCAAGCAGCTTCAGTTTACCAACAGCCGGGTGATAACTTGCCAGAAAATGAACTAAACCAAGTGTACAACCCCGTATCTGGCCGAGCGGGATCCTCCCCAAGTGACGGACTTGGGGAGAGCTTTGAGCGACAATTTTGTGCAGCCCCGTTCGAAGACGTGTGGATGCTCGTGCGGGCGTGCGGGTGTTTACGGGCGTAGGATTTCTAATATATATAATATATATATACATATTATATAATATATATAATATAATATATTATATAATATATATATTATATAAGATTTATGAGATGGAAAAGAGGGAGGGGAGGGGGCAGGCTCGGTACAGGCAAGAGGCAGAGAAAAGCAAAAAGGAGAAAGGGAGAAGAAGGAAAGCCGCGAGCTTTTTTAGGGCTAGCCGGATCGGCCGCCTGCAGCACCCCCGACTCCGCCTCCCCCCTTCTCTCTCCCGGCCGCCTGGAGCAGGCCGCCCGCTCCTCTCCCTCTCTCCCCCGTCGCTCGGCTGCCTGGAGGAGCACAGCCGCTCCTCCCTCCATCTCTCCCGCCGCCGGCCAAAAAGAGTAAGGCTCCTCCTCCTCTCCCGCCGCCGGCTCCAGGGCTCCTCCCTCCTTCCCTCCGTCCAGGCCGCCTCCAGAGGGGCCGAGCTCCTCTCGGCCCCTTCTTCCCGTCGCTGCCTCCAGTGGGGCCGAGCTCCTCTCGGCCCCCTCTTCCCGTCCAGGCCGCCTCCAGCGGGGCCGAGCTTCTCTCGGCCCCTCTTCCCGTCGCCGACCTAAACAAGGAGCAAAAGCTCGTTTCTCTCTCGGCTCTCCTTCCTCGCCGCCGCCTGCAACTAGGTCGGCCGGGAGCTCCTCTCCCAGCGCCGCTTGGAGCTAGGCCGGCCGGGATCAGCTTCCCCGACGCCGCTTGAAGTTGTGGAGGCCGGGATCGACTTCCTCGGTACCATTTGGAGTACGATCGGCCTTGGAGAGGCTCAACCACGGAGGGAAAAATTACTCGGAGCCTTCAACTCTCCCACGGAGGTCGGATCCGAGCATGGACAACCACTACGGACGCTAGACGTCGAGACTCGGGCGATATGCGCGATTGCAGCTTCGTCAAAACACGCGTCAAGGGTAACGAAGTTTCTACTCGGGCAGGTGAAGCCCTCAATTTACATATTTGCATGGAAGCCCCTCTCCACCAACGCGTAGGGGAAGGGAGCTCTCCAACGGGTTGACGTGTACGTCTCCGCTGTTAATTGCATTTAGTACCCGGAAGTGTGAGTACGGATTTAGGCATGCTGTGTGAAGCTCATTCGGACGTATGAGCCGAATTGGTGATGTGCTGTGTGAAGCCCATTCGGACGTATGAGCCGAATTGGTGATATTCTGTGTGAAGCCCATCCGGGCGTGTGAGCCGAATTGGTGATGTTCTGGGGTTCCCGGAGAGGACTCTGTGGAAGTTGGATATTTTCTATTTGTAGGGAATGCGCACCGTAGCCCCGAAAAAGGGGTGTACGGAATATATTTATCCCGCTTATGTTGGCCGACCGATTCCTCGTTGGCCGCCGCTCATCGAGACGTTGGCGTACAGGTGCTGCAGTAGTAAGCGGGAGGTAGCGGGCTTAAGCCCAAGCTGGTGCCGGCCCTCGAAGGCCTATTTTTGTTTATATTGCCGGCCTGCGTGCCGATGTATGTAATTTATATTCCTGTATTTATTTATAATCTGTGATGCTCTGTGAATGCATGGTTAACTCCTTTCGTCTTGGGCGAGTGGTGTGCTCGTGAACCGCTCGTCCCGTGGGAGCCCCGAGCTAGGTTTATGCCGGGAAGCCCCTGTTGGCGTGTTGACAGCCTTTTTGGACAGCGGAGTCACGCTGTTTGCAGCCCAGTTGGGCAGTGTGTCGTAGAATTGCTCGGCGAGATTGCGCCTTTAGTAGGGCGGGTGAGGAGCATTTTGTATTGACCCAAGGAGACACATCTGGATAGGAGAGAGATGGTCTTGAGATCCTCCTTAGATATTCCGGTCGGCCAAAAGCGCCCTCTGAAGGTGTCTTAGCTCAGCTTTTGGCTTGGGAGGGGAAGAGTTCGTTAGTCTTCCGGGTATGCGGTGGGACCTCCACACTGAGACCTTGGGTCTGTCTCTTACGTTCCTAGTCTAGAGCCTAGATTGTTCATTTGAGTGTAGTAGGTGTGCGGTCACCCCTCTTTTGGGACCTCGAACTCCACAGAAATAAATTTTGGCTTCGGTCATTTTTGGCTTCAACAGTTATGGTGCGGTGAGCGTGGAGAGTGACCAGCACAGAAAAACTCAGTCGAACATCGTGGCTATAGAAGAGGAACTAAGTGACGACCAGGGTCAGGTGACGAAAGAAGTCCCCTCCCACTCCCCTTTTGTCGATCTTAACCATCCTAGCATTTCGTCTCAAATATTTCTCGAATACCAAAGTTTAAACCCTCACAGTAAAAGGTAACATTTAAAATAATGTTCCGCTGGCTAGAATTTCATGGTTAGGAAATGCGTGTTTTATGATGGGAGAGGTGGGAATAAAAAGAGCAGTAAAACCAAAGAGGATCGCGACATTCACGAACCGTAACTAATTCACTTGTGCTATGGGATTTGCTTGCGAACCTGTAGAATGAAATTCGGAGAACAAAGATGGACCGGAACCAACTTGTAACCCTTAATTTCAAATGAATGTGCAGCACTACTAGATACATCCTGGTTGTATTTAGCTAAAGACCCAGCATGGCATAACCCGACAATACCACTACCAATTACCACCGCATCTGCTTATGACTCCTCTGAACATTTATCATGGTTAAGCAACGAGATGTTTGCTATAAGTGAAATGGAAGTATGATTACGGTTTTTAGATTTATATAGGAAAGATTAGTGGACAACTAACTACTAAATGCTCAATCTTTCACTCTCTCATGACAAGCATACACATGAATATGAAACGAAGAGCACTTACTGTATCACCGCGTAACACAGGGCGGTTAAAGTGATGTGTATAATGAACCAAGTAAAAATTATTTACTGTGTTTCTCTTAGTTGAAATTCTACATGAAGTTGATTGTTAGCATGTTATTTACAAATCTCTAATTCCAAGTATAATCATAAGAGCTCGATACACCAACAAAATTATAAGATTTTTATTCTATAAAAAAATACCAAATATGATAAGATATGAGAACAGAAAGTTTGAAGGATGATTTGATTTAAAATAGTGAAACAAGAAAGATATATTTAAATCAAATAGGATGTTCTATCCTGGAGATCAAAATGTGCCTTAGGGAGAATATTATATGATTGACCCTGGTTCCCAAGAGGGTGGACGTAGCAGGTAGAGGTGCCTCGTGTCGGACTTTGGCTTGGTTGATCGGGTTAACGGTTCTTTTGAGTTATTGAATTATCTATTTGCTTGCTTTATAGTTGTTTTGGAGAGGAGACCCCCAGGTAGACCTGCTGCGCCCATCTAGCTGGCAGGTCCGAAGGCTCGCCTGTGGGGGAGAGGTCTGGTTCTTGGTCCTTGGTTCTGCACTACCCCGAGCGCGGCTCGGCCCCAGGTAGACCCGCTGCACAGGCTCCCATCTAGCTGGCAGGTCCGCAGGCTCGCCTGTGGGGAGAGGTCTGGTTCTTGGTACTTGGTTCTGCACTACCCCGAGCGCGGCTCGACCCCAGGTAGACCCGCTGCGCAGGCTCCCATCTAGCTGGCAGGTCCGAAGGCTCGCCTGTGGGGGAGAGGTCTAGTTCTTGGTCCTTGGTTTTGCACTACCCCGAGCGCGGCTCGGCCCCAGGTAGACCCGTTGCGCAGGCTCCCATCTAGCTGGCAGGTCCGAAGGCTCGCCTGTAGGGAGAGGTCTGGTTCTTGGTCCTTGGTTCTGCACTACCCCGAGCGCGGCTCGGCCCCAGGTAGACCCGTTGCGCAGGCTCCCATCTAGCTGGCAGGTCCGAAGACTCGCCTGTGGGGGAGAGGTCTGGTTCTTGGTCCTTGGTTCTGCACTATCCCGAGCGCGGCTCGGCCCCAGGTAGACCCGCTGTGCAGGCTCCCATCTAGCTGGCAGGTCTGAAGGCTCTCCTGTGGGGGAGAGGTCTGGTTCTTGGTCCTTGGTTCTGCACTACCCCGAGCGCGGCTCGGCCCCAGGTAGACCCGCTGTGCAGGCTCCCATCTAGCTGGCAGGTCCGAAGTGTTAACCCCAAAATCGGCAATCCTCTCTAAGGCGCCTATTATTTCTACTTTTCTCTTACAGGTTCCCATCCGCAAGGAACGGGCTACCCCTGATGCCCACCATGTCCGCGCAAGACGGACTGCCGGGTCTAAAAGCGCTCAAGGACGGATGCTCCGTTAGCCGCCCGTCAGGGGCGGTCTCCGTCGGCCGGGCGGACTCCCCCTGGAGTCCGCCCAGGTCGCCCGCTAGGAGCGACCTCCGCGGGCCGCCCTCCAGGGGCGGCCTCCGCCAGCCGGGCGGACTCCCCTCGGAGTCCGCCCAGGCCGCCCGCTAGGGGGCGGCCTCCGCCAGCCGGGAGGACTCCCCCTAGAGTCCGCCCAGGCCGCCCGCTAGGGGGCGGCCTCCGCCAGCCGGGCGGACTCCCCCCGGAGTCCGCCCAGGCTGCCCGCTAGGGGGCGGCCTCCGCCAGCCGGGCGAACACCCCCCGGAGTCCGCCCAGGCCGCCCGCTAGGGGGCGGCCTCCGCCAGCCGGACGAACTCCCCCCGGAGTCCGTCTAGGCCGCCCGCTAGGGGGCGGCCTCCGCCAGCCGGGCGGACCCCCCGGAGTCCGCCCAGGCCGCCCGCTAGGGGGCGGCCTCCGCCGCCGGCGGACTCCCTCTCCGGAGTCTGCCCAGGCCGCCCGCTAGGGGGCGGCCTCCGCCTGCCGGGCTCGGACTCCCCCCGGAGTCCGCCCAGGCCGCCCGCTAGGGGGTGGCCTCCGCCTGCCGGGCGGACTCCCCCGGAGTCCGCCCAGGCCGCTTGCTAGGGGGGTGGCCTCTACTCTGGCATGGGCAGACTCCTCCTGGAGTCCGCCCAGTTAGCCCAGAGTTGCCTGCTCAGCCTCCGTCTGCTTGCTCCTCAGGTCGCTTAGCCTGCCATCCCTCTTCTAGCTGTCAACCGGAAGTCTGCCCCAGCAGAGAAAAGGCCAGTCCGCGGAGTCCGCCGAGGTCGTCGACCTCATTTTTCTCAGTCCGCCGAGGTCGTCGATGGTGACGTCACTGGGTCTCGCTTCTAGAAGATTCTCCCCAGGCCTATAAATAGCCCCCAAGGCCTCTCATTCTGCACGGGCGGGAGGAGAACTGCCACCTTGATCAAAGGCTGCGGACTCAGTTTTCTCAGTCCGTCAAGGTTGATCAAGCAAGGTCTGCGGCCTCCAAATTCTCAGTCCGTCAAGGTTGATCAGGCAAGGTCTGCGGCCTCCAAATCCTCAGTCCGCCCAGGTCGTCAAGGGCTGGGGACTTAGTTTTTTCTGCCCTCAGCAGGCAGCTTGGGCAGCAGCCTGCAGCTTCAGTTCTTCAGTCCTCTACAACCTCTTTTACTTAGTTTCTAGCATCTCCTTCCTCAGCCGCCTGCTTCCCCCATTGTACCCTCTACTGCTCTTATATGTAATGGTGCAATAGCAAGTTGTAACTCTTCTTGAATAAAGGAAAAGCCCGTCGCAAGAGTGGCATTCAAGCCGCGTCGGGCGAAGTCTGCTGTTGTCACTGCTAACGGCCTCCTCCCCTCTTCTCTCCTCTCTCGACGTCAACCTGCAAAGCTAACCATTCAAGTAGCTGTCTGCTCGACAGTACCTGATCAAGCTCCTTTTCTTTCTTGAGCAAGCTTCTCCTTTGCTCAAGCTAGCTCCCTCTCTGCTCGAGCAAGCTTCTCCTTTGCTCAAGCAAGCTTCTCTTCCATCCCCGCAACCCTTCTTCCTTCATCCTTAGCTTGTGAGATCGAACAACCCGTTAACTGGTCGGTGTCACACTTCGTACATCAACAGTTAACACGCGGCCTTCAGATCTCGATTAGACAGTGAAAGCAGTGGTTACTCATGTAAGACCATCAACCAGCCGAGAATCTTGCTCCATGTCCAAGTGATGATCCTCTTTGGGAGGCCTTATAGCAATCTCGCAGAGAAACTTCCCAACAGTTTCAAGCCATCAAACGTACTCTAGCAGCTCTCACGCAGCAATTGGCCGCTCAATCTTCAGCAGCGCCAGCTCCTCCAATCAATCCAGCACCAACATCAGAGACGCCTCAAGTCTATCCACCGGCTTATCCGCCGGTCTATCCTCCTCTTTACACTCCAACCTTTCCGCAAGGGCCTGCAGCTCCTTTGCGATCTCAGGACGATGAGTTTGCAGCTCGTCAGAACTTCTTCAGGGAAGCTGCCCAGGGAAGTCCAGCTAGATTTCTGAATTTTCAGGGAAGTCATCCCTTCTCTTCAGCCCCTGCATTTGCTCCTCCTGCAGCAACCCTTTTCTCCTATCCTCCTGCTTCTTTTGCAGCTACTGCTCATGCTCCTTACTTTCCTTATGCAGTAGAACAAGAAGAGCCATCGCCATTTACGGAGAGTGTTCGGTATGAACCGACTCCAGTCAACTTCAGAGAGCCACAGTTGCCCATTTACACCGGGGAGACCGATCCAGTCAAGCATCTCCAAGCTTTTGAATCAGTCGTTGCTCTCAAGACCCTCTCCGATGCTACCAGGAGCAAACTCCTCGTAACGACCTTTGATGGTCAAGTGAGAGACTGGTTCTATGGACTGCGACCTCAGTCAATCTCTTCCTTTACTGACTTGCGAAGAGAGTTCCTGCTCAGATTCTCTACATCTTCAAAGAGGAAGGACGGTCCAGAAGCCCTCTTTGAGATCAGGCAGCGAGATAATGAGACCTGGTCTCATTTTGTGGATCGATTTCAGAAAGAAATCTTGGACATTGAGATCGTTGATCAAGAAATGTACCGAGTAGCTCTTATTCACGTCCTGCGTGAAGGTCCACTAAAGTTTGAAGCTAACGTCCGAGCACCAAGAACTTATCATTAGCCAACTCGTATATCCGCGGTGAAAAGAGCAACCCTAGCTTCGTCTCCAGGCTTGTATCAGAGAAAAACTCTTCTTCTTACAAGCAGCCTCCGAGGTCTCCTCGAAAAGACTTTCCATCTCTCTCTAGGAAAGCAAGAAGATTTCAGCATCGTCAACACCCCTTCCAAGGCCATGATCGTGCCCAGGAACGGCTGCTGCCATTGTCGGCATCATCTCCGCTAGCAGCTTCGATTCATCAGCAAGATGATGGCTCGCCTAACTCTGAACTAGATGAGTTCATGCAGGAAGTTTGCCAAATCATGAAGGATAGGGCATATTCCAAAAAGCCCTACCAACTGGCGAATCAGAGATCAAGGAATTCAGACCCGTTCTGCGAATTCCACAAAGAGAAAGGTCATTTAACTGAAGATTGCAAGGCCCTTCGGCGATTGGTTGAAAGATTGCTCATCGAGGGCAAGATCAACGACCTGGTTAAGAAGATTGATTCTTCGAAACCTTCCACCTCCAAGGGCAAGGAGGTGGCTGAAGGTCACCAGGAGTGCATAGAGATACATGATGAGGGCCGTCAGGGGCCCATTGATTTTTCAAGTGAGTGCATCGATGTCGTTGACGAAGGTGAGCTTGGAAGACTATTCTAAAGCAAAGGGGACGCATTTCTTGCGTCATCAGCTATGACCAATCGCAGCTCCTCAAAGTCCCTCGCGATCGTGATCGGTTGCTTTTGCCTTACTTTACTCTTCAAACATTCTATTTTTCAGCATTTCTAAGTGTTTCATTGTTTCATTCAATAGAGCTTACGTCAGAGAACTCATACTGACACACTTCCCTTTTTGTGATGCTCCTTCTCCATATTTTTCTCTTTGCCAAAGAGATCACTGAACCACCGAGATATCGCCAAGTCTTGCTCAGTGCCCCCTCGAGATTGTCCTCAGGCGTAAAACCACAATGACCACATGTGATGAGGAGTTTTCTCATATGTGTAGTGGGGGCCGTTCAACTCTCGTGCAGAGGATGATGGGGCTTCGGATCCCGGCCGATGTCTAGCACAGTGTGAGTGCCTAGGGGTGGCCTCCTGTGATTGTTCTATCGTGCTCCGTTAGGGATACGTTACAGTTACGATGATCTTTGCTTGACAAGCAATGACGACCAAGTGTAGCCTTGTCTCCTCGATCATCTCACAAATGTGACGGCCGAACATTCTATGGTACTCTCGATCCGTGCCTCCGCGGGACTCACAACTCCGCTGATCAGTCCGCAGACAAGCAATAGGCCACTTGGCACAACTAGTCTAATTGATCAGCGATGCTTGTAACCCGAGGCAAGAGAGCAGTGCATCTGTCGATCCTTCTTGGGATTATTTCTTGTTTATTTGTGCCCTTCTAAAGGATGCGCGGCCAGCCCGCTTTGGTTAGGACTATACCCAGGATGACTTTGGCAAGTGATGCATAAGGCCCACAGGGAACACCTGTGGCAGCATTTAACCTTTTTAGTTCATCCTCAGGATATAGCTCCTCTTTTCTCTTTTTACCTTCTTACAGGTTAGCAGGTTGAATTCAACCTATTGTAAAGATCTGCAATATTTCTCTTGGCTTATGATCATCTTATATGCGCTGCCTGCATAAGCTTTTATCAGATGATAATCAACAAGTTCTCTCATCAGATGTTAGCCACACATCATTTATTCGAGGCGTATGATTCTTCTTGATTAACAAGTCATGTCATCATGAATCTAATTTCGGATTTTCTTATCTCACTGATCTGGGTTTTCATGTCGACATTATACCTTGATCACACGAGACAATCATTATCACAGTTTGATCTTTATTCAGTTGATAGCAGAGTGTGTCAGGTATCTGTTCTGTTATCCGATTATATCTTATCATACCAATAGCCAACATTCGCATATTCCGCCTAGGTATTTGCGAACTTAATTTTCTTGCCTATCATATCTGCTACTTACTTTCTTTTGCAGAGAATAGCAGATATTAGCAAGTTCCCCTCAGGTACTTGCAGTTTACTCTTTATCATATCTGTTACTTACTTTCTTTTGCAGAAAATAGCAGATATTAGCAAGTTCCTTTCAGTTACTTACACCTTACTCTCCTATCATATCTGCTACTTACTTTCTTTTGCAGAGAATAGCAGATATTAGCAAGTTCCTTTCAGGTACTTACACCTTAATCTCCTATCATATTTGTTGCTTACTTTCTTTTGCAGAGAATAGCAGATATTAGCAAGTTCCTTTCAGGTACTTGCACCTTACTCTCCTATCATATTTGTTGCTTACCTTTCTTTTGCAGAGATCAACAGATACCAGCAAGTCCTTTTCAACTCAGGTACACACAAGATGTACCTCCTTTTACCTGTATTGACTTTTTCTTCGCAGGTAAAGTATAGCCACTGACAGATCTTTCCTAGGAGAGACATCAGGTTCTATCTCTCTTGATCTCTAAATTGTTTCTTTCCTGTTTCCCAAGGGGAGGATCACGATTTTCGTGGGTTTCCTACTTTTTCGAAGTTCCCTGCGGAACTTAAAAAAGTGCGGGGATTATGTTAACCCCAAAATTGGCAATCCTCTCTAAGGTGCCTATTATTTCTACTTTTCTCTTACAGGTTCCCATCCGCAAGGAACGGGCTACCCCTGATGCCCACCATGTCCGCGCAAGGCGGACTGCCGGGTCTAAAAGCGCTCACGGACAGATGCTCCGTTAGCCGCCCGTCAGGGGCGGTCTCCGTCAGCCGGGCTGACTCTCCCTGGAGCCCGCCCAGGTCGCCCGCTAGGGAGCGACCTCCGCGGGCCGCCCGCCAGGGGAGGCCTCCGCCAGCCGGGCGGACTCCCCCTGGAGTCCGCCCAGGCCGCCCGCTAGGGGGCGGCCTCCGCCAGCCGGGCGGACTCCCCCCGGAGTCCGCCCAGGCCGCCCGCTAGGGAGCGGCCTCCGCCAGCCGGGCGGACTCCCCCGGAGTCCGCCCAGGCCGCCCGCTAGGGGCGGCCTCCGCCAGCCGGGCGGACTCCCCCCGGAGTCCGCCCGCTAGGGGACGGCCTCTGCCAGCCGGGCGAACTCCCCCCATAGTCCGCCCAGGCCGCCCGCTAGGGGGCGGCCTCCGCCTGCCGGGCGGACTCCCTCCGGAGTCCGCCCAGGCCGCCCGCTAGGGGGCGGCCTCAGCCAGCCAGGCGGACTCCCCCCGGAGTCCGCCCAGGCCGCCCGCTAGGGGGCGGCCTCCGCCAGCCGGGCGAACTCCCCCGGAGTCCGCCCAGGCCGCCCGCTAGGGGGCGGCCTCTGCCTGCCGAGCGGACTCCCCCCGGAGTCCGCCCAGGCCGCCCGCTAGGGGGCGGCCTCCGCCAGCCGGGCGGACTCCCCCCGGAGTCCGCCCAGGCCGCCCGCTAGGGGGCGGCCTCCGCCAGCCGGGCGGACTCCCCCCGGAGTCCGCCCAGGCCGCCCGCTAGGGGGCGGCCTCCGCCAGCCGGGCGGACTCCTCCCAGAGTCTGCCCAGGCCGCCCACTAGGGGGCGGCCTCCGCCTGCCGGGTGGACTCCCCCCGGAGTCTGCCCAGGCCGCCCGCTAGGGGCGGCCTCCGCCTGCCGGGCGGACTCCCCCCGGAGTCCGCCCAGGCCGCTTGCTAGGGGGTGGCCTCCGCTCCAGCATGGGCAGACTCCTCCTGGAGTCCGCCTAGTTAGCCCAGAGTTGCCTGCTCAGCCTCCGTCTGCTTGCTCCTCAGGTCGCTCACCCTGCCCTCTTCTAGCTGTCAACCGGAAGTCTGCCCCAGCAGAGAAAAGGCCAGTCCGCGGAGTCCGCCGAGGTCGTCGACCTCATTTTTCTCAGTCCGCCGAGTCCGCCGAGGTCGTTGATGGTGATGTCACTGGGTCCCGCTTCTAGAAGATTCTCCCCAGGCCTATAAATAGCCCCTAAGGCCTCTCATTTTGCACGGGCGAGAGGAGAACTGCCACCTTGATCAAAGGCTGCGGACTCAGTTTTCTCAGTCCGTCAAGGTTGATCAAGCAAGGTCTGCGGCCTCCAAATTCTCAGTCCATCAAGGTTGATCAGGCAAGGTCTGCGGACTCCAAATCCTCAGTCCGCCCAGGTCATCAAGGGCTGGGGACTTAGTTTTTTTTGCCCTCAGCAGGCAGCTTGGACAGCAGCCTGCAGCTTCAGTTCTTCAGCCCTCTGCAACCTCTTTTACTTAGTTTCTGGCATCTCCTTCCTTAGCCGCCAGCTTCCCCCATTGTACCCTCTACTTCTCTTATATGTAATGGTGCAATAGCAAGTTGTAACTCTTCTTGAATAAAGGAAAAGCCCATCGCAAGAGTGGCATTCAAGCCGCGGCGGGCGAAGTCTGCTGTTGCCGATGCTAGCGGCCTCCTCCCCTCTTCTCTCCTCTCTCGGTGTCAACCTGCAGAGCTAACCATTCAAGTAGGTGTCTGCTCGATAGTACCTGATCAAGCTCCTTTTCTTTCTTGAGCATGCTTCTCCTTTGCTCAAGCTAGCTCCCTCTCTGCTCGAGCAAGCTTCTCCTTTGCTCAAGCAAGCTTCTCTTCCATCGACGCAACCCTTCTTCCTTCATCCTTAGCTTGTGAGATCGAACAACCTGTTAACTGGTCGGTGTCGCACTTCGCGCATCAACACGAAGGCTCGCCTGTGGGGGAGAGGTCTGGTTCTTAGTCCTTGGTTCTTCACTACCCCGAGCGCGGCTCGGCCCCAGGTAGACCCGCTGCGCAGGCTCCCATCTAGCTGGCAGGTCCGAAGGCTCGCCTGTGGGGGAGAGGTCTGGTTCTTGGTCCTTGGTTCTGCACTACCCCGAGCGCGGCTCGGCCCCAGGTAGACCCGCTGCGCAGGCTCCCATCTAGCTGGTAGGTCCGAAGGCTCGCCTGTGGGGGAGAGGTCTTGGTTCTTGGTCCTTGGTTCTGCACTACCCCGAGCGTGGCTCGGCCCCAGGTAGACCCGCTGCGCAGGCTCCCATCTAGCTGGCAGGTCCAAAGGCTCGCCTGTGGGGGAGAGGTCTGGTTCTTGGCCCTTGGTTCTGCACTACCCCGAGCGCGGCTCAGCCCCAGGTAGACCCGTTGCGCAGGCTCCCATTTAGCTGGCAGGTCCGAAGGCTCACCTGTGGGGGAAAGGTTGGCTTTTGGGATACTTTGGTTCAGCCACTTCTACGACACCCCGAGCTGGGCTCGGACCCAGGTAGACCCGCTGCGCAGGCTCCCATCTAGCTGGCAGGTCTGAAGGCTCGCCTGTGGGGGAAAGTTTGGCTTTTGGGATACTTTGGTTTAGCCACTTCTACGACACCCCGAGCTGGGCTCGGCCCCAGGTAGACCCGCTGTGCAGGATCCCATCTAGCTGGCAGGTCCGAAGGCTCGCTTGTGGGGGAAAGGTTGGCTTTTGGGATACTTTGGTTCAGCCACTTCTACGACACCCCGAGCCGGGCTCGGACCTAGGTAGACCCGCTGTGCAGGCTCCCATCTAGCTGGCAGGTCCGAAGGCTCGCCTGTGGGGGAAAGGTTGGCTTTTGGGATACTTTGGTTCAGCCACTTCTACGACACCCCGAGCTGGGCTCGGCCCCAGGTAGACCCGCTGCGCAGGCTCTCGTCTAGCTGGCAGGTCCGAAGGCTCGCCTGTGGGAGAAAGGTTGGCTTTTGGATACTTCAGTTTAGCCACTTCTACGACACCCCGAGCTGGGCTCGGCCCCAGGTAGACCCGCTGCGCAGGCTCCCATCTAACTGGCAGGTCGGAAGGCTCGCCTGTGGGGGAAAGGTTGGCTTTTGGGATACTTTGGTTCAGCCACTTCTACGACACCCCGAGCTAGGCTCGGCCCCAGGTAGACCCGCTGCGCAGGCTCCCATCTAGCTGGCAGGTCCGAAGGCTCGCCTATGGGGGAAAGGTTGGCTTTGGGATACTTTGGTTCAGCCACTTCTACGACACCCCGAGCCGGGCTCGGCCCCAGGTAGACTCGCTGCTCAGGCTCTTATTAGCTGAGCAGGGCGGTAGGCACACCCGGAGTGAAAGGATTAGCTCTGTGTGTACAAGAGAGTACAAAAAGTTCGGTAGCAGGGAGCGTTACAAGTATCAAGTGGTTCAAAATGATCAAAAGGTGCACTGAGAGTGTAGTGTTTTGAATGCAAATTTTGGATTTTCTCAAAATTTTTCTTTTGGGTCGACTCCCACTCGCCGGATACTTGGGATTAGACATTTCTTTTCGAGCTTGTACCAACCTCGAAAAGAGCGGGGATTGTGTACAACCCCGTATCCGGCCGAGCGGGATCCTCCCCAAGTGACGGACTTGGGGCGAGCTTTGAGCGACAATTTTGTGCAGCCCCGTTCGAAGACGTGCGGATGCTCGTGCGGGCGTTGCGGGTGTTTACGGGCGTAGGATTCTAATATATATTATATATATATATATATATTATATAATATATATATATAATATAATATATAATATATATATTATATAAGATTTATGAGATGGAAAAGAGGGAGGGAGGGGGCAGGCTCGGTACAGGCAAGAGGCAGAGAAAAGCAAAAAGGAGAAAGGGAGAAGAAGGAAAGCCGCGAGCTTTTTAGGGCTAGCCGAATCGGCCGCCTGCAGCACCCCCGACGCCGCCTCCCCCCTTCTCTCTCCCGGCCGCCTGGAGCGGCGGGCCGCCCGCTCCTCTCCCTCTCTCCCCCGTCGCTCGGCTGCCTGGAGGAGCATAGCCGCTCCTCCCTCCATCTCTCCCGCCGCCGGCCAAAAAGAGCAAGGCTCCTCCTCCTCTCCCGTCGCCGGCTCCAGGGCTCCTCCCTCCTTCCCTCCATCCAGGACGCCTCCAGCGGGGTCGAGCTTCTCTCGGCCCCTTCTTCCCGTCGCCGCCTCCAGCGGGGCCGAGCTCCTCTCGGCCCCCTCTTCCCGTCCAGGCCGCCTCCAGCGGGGTCGAGCTCTCTCTCGGCCCCTCTCTTCCGTCGCCGACCTAAACAAGGAGCAAAAGCTCGTTTCTCTCTCGGCTCTCCTTCCTCGCCGCCGCCTGCAACTTGGTCGGCCGGGAGCTCCTCTCCCAGCGCCGCTTGGAGCTAGGCCGGTCGGGATCAGCTTCCCCGACGCCGCTTGAAGTTGTGGAGGCCGGGATCGACTTCCTCGGTACCATTTGGAGTACGATCGGCCTTGGAGAGGCTCGGCCACGGAGGGAAAAATTACTTGGAGCCTTCAACTCTCCCACGGAGGTCGGATCCGAGCATGGACAACCACTACGGACGCTAGACGTCGAGACTCGGGCGATATGCGCGATTGCAGCTTCGTCAAAACACGTGTCAAGAGTAACGAAGTTTCTACTCGGGCAGGTGAAGCCCTCAATTTACATATTTGCATGGAAGCCTCTCTCCACCAACGCGTAGGGGAAGGGAGATCTCCGACGGGTTGACGTGTACGTCCCCGCTGTTAATTGGTGATGTTCTGGGGTTCCCGGAGAAGACTCCGTGGAAGTTGGATATTTTCTATTTGCAGGGAATGCGCACCGTAGCCCCGAAAAAGGGGTATACGGAATATATTTGTCCCGCTTATGTTGGCCGACCGATTTCTCGTTGGTCGCCGCTCGTCGAGACGTTGGCATACAGGTGCTGCAGTAGCAAGCGGGAGGTAGCGGGCTTAAGCCCAAGCTGGTGCCGGCCCTCGAAGGCCTATATTTGTTTATATTGCCGGTCTGCGTGCCGATGTATGGAATTTATATTCCTGTATTTATTTATAATCTGTGATGCTCTGTGAATGCATGGTTAACTCCTTTCGTCTTGGGCGAGTGGTGTGCTCGTGAACCGCTCGTCCCGTGGGAGCCCCGAGGTTTATGCCGGGAAGCCCTTGTTGGCGTGTTGACAGCCTTTTTGGACAGCAGAGTCGCGCTATTTGCAGCCCAGTTGGGCAGTGTGTCGTAGAATTACTCGGCGAGATTGCGCCTTTTGTAGGGCGGGTGAGGAGCATTTTGTATTGACCCAAGGAGACACATCTGGATAGGAGAGAGATGGTCTTGAGATCCTCCTTAGATATTCCGGGCGGCCAAAAGCGCCCTCCGAAGGTGTCTTAGCTCAGCTTTTGGCTTGGGAGGGGAAGAGTTCGTTAGTCTTCCGGGTATGCGGTGGGACCTCCACGCTGAGACCTTGGGTCTGTCTCTTACGTTCCTAGTCTAGAGCCTAGATTGTTCATTTGAGTGTAGTAGGTGTGCGGTCACCCCTCTTTTGGGACCTCGAACTCCACAGAAGTCAATTTTGACTTCGGTCATTTTTGGCTTCAACACCAAGTTATGCAGGAAGTAGTCCAAGTCATGAAAGGTAAGATCAGTTACAAAAGTCCTTACCAGCCCGCAGATCAGAGACTCAAAGATTCGGATCCCTACTGTGAATTCCATAAAGAGAAAGGGCATCCAATCGAAAATTGCCGAGCACTTCGTCAACTGGTGGAGAAGATGTTGAGGCAGGGCAAATTGCGTGACTTATTCCAAAAGGATAACCACTCTGATCTGTCTACTTCGAAAGGCAAAGAAGTAGCGGACACTCCTTTTGGCTCAAAGGGAGTGAGCCAAATCAGCAGTGGTGTTAACTTCAATATTAGCAAGTGCATCGATGTCGATGACGAAGGCTCTCTTGGAGAACTACAATGCTAAGGAAAAAGAGGACATCGCAAAGTCCCAAAAGCACTTCGCGATCATGTCTGATCGGTGTTGTTTTCCCTATTTAACATTTCTCTTATATATGTTCTGAACACTTAAGTATTCTTTCATTCATTTCAATAATTTTGCATCAGAGATCCCGTACTGAAACTTTTCCTTTTTTTTGGAGTGTCTCCTCTTTATTTTCTCTTTGCCAATGGGATCATTGAACCAACGAGATATCGCCGAGTCTTGCTTGAACCCTCACAGGTTGGTTTCTTGCGTAACACCACGATAACCACATATAGCTGGGAGTGTTCGCATATATGCAGTGGGAGCCATCCAATCTGTACAGGCGGACTTCAGTGATTCGGATCCTAGCCGGTAACTAACACACCGCACATCAAGGGAGGTCCCAGTGTGTTAGCTCTACTGTGCTCCGTTAGGGATACATTACAGCTAAGATGATCGTTGCTTAGCAAGCAATGGCCCCCGGGTGTAGCCATGTCTCTGTGATCATCTCACACTGTGATCGTTGAACACTCCGAGGTACTCTCAAGCCGTGCCTTCAGGGGACCCACAACATCGCTGATCTTTTAGGGCGAGCAATGTTGTAGACCACTTGGCGTACCTGGCCTAACTGATCAGCGTAGCTTGTAGCCCAAAGCATGAGAGCAGTGCATCCATCGTTCCTTCTAAAGATTTTTTTTTCTTTTTTGTGCCCTTCCGGGGGAGCGCGGTTAGTTCGCTTTTGTGTAAGCAGCCTTTTTTCAAGTTAACATGCTAAATCCAATCTCTCCGAAGGATTTGTGGCATTATACTTCTTGCTTATACTCTCCTTATATACACTTATACAGAACTCAATCTGCCGGCAGTTAACCATGCCTTTACTATGCTTGTTGAATATATTTCTGGCACCAACTGTTTAGTTGAAGAATCTGGTTCTCTTTGTCTACCAACCGTGCGGTTAAAGTTTAATCAATGCGGTTTCATCTGGCTGATCCAGATTTCATATTGAGGATATCATATCTGACTGCACGAGAATATTATTGTTGTAGCTTGATCTCCACTTGATCCTGCTCATCTTCTTATTCGGTTAGTAACATGGTTTGTTGGATATTCTTTATGCTGTCTAATTATATATGTCTTATCGCATCAACATTTAACATTTAGCAAAGATTAGCAGATATCCACGACTCTTATTCAGGTATTCATGCCTTACGTTTCTTTTTACCTGCTTTATCTTACTCTTCTTTTGCAGAGATTAGCAGGTATTTGTGAGTTCCCTTCAGGTACTCGCATTCTATTTTTCTTTCATTTCTGCTTCTAACTCTTCTTTTGCAGAGATTAACAGGTATTTGCGAGTTCCCTTTAGGTACTCATATTCTATTTTTCTTTCATATCTGCTTCTTACTCTTCTCTTGCAGAGATTAGCAGGTATTTGCGAGTTCCTTTCAGATACTCGCATTCTATTTTTCTTTCATATCTGCTTCTCACTCTTCTCTTACAGAGATTAGCGGGTATTTGCGAGTTTCCTTCAGGTACTCACATTCTATTTTTCTTTCATATCTGCTTCTTACTCTTTTCTTGCAGAGATTAGCAGGCATTTGAGAGTTCTCTTCAGGTGCTCACATTCTATTTTTCATTCATATCTGCTTCTTACTCTTCTCTTGCAGAGATTAGCATGTATTTGCGAATTCCCTTCAGGTACTCGCATTCTATTTTTCTTCCATATCTGCTTCTTACTCTTCTCTTGCAGAGATTAGCAGGTATTTGCGAGTTTCCTTCAGGTACTCGCATTCTTTTTTTCTTTCATATTTGCTTCTTACTCTTCTCTGGCAGTGTTTATCAGATACTTGTGAGTTCCCTTCAGGTACTTGCAAGTTATTTTTCTTCCATAGCACCTCTCGTCTTTGTTTTGCAGTGCTCAGTAGAAGATGTCCACAAGTCTTCTTCACTTTGCGGGGACAATTCAGGTACTCGCAAAGTGCACATTTACTACTTACTGTGATTCTTCTCCTTTGCAGAGGAAAAAATAAGTACATCTAGACTTTTTAGGGAGAGACATCAGGTTCTATACCTCTCCCTTTGTCTTTTGTTTTTCTGTTTATTCCCTGAGGAGCGGATCGTGACTTCAGGTGTTATCTCTACTTTTTTGAAGTTTCTTACAAACTTTAAAAAGTGTGGGGATAATGTTAACCTAGAAATCCACGATCCTCTCTGAGGTTAGTTCGCTAGTCACGGACTAATCCGGCTCGTCTCGGGAGTACGCGACCATCTTTTTGGCAAGACGCGTGGAGAGACTTTCTAACCACACTATCGCCCGGCGACAGCGATACCGCCAGCCGATAGCTCCTCTTGGGAGGCCTCCCAAGTCTATCCGCCTTGGCCGCGTGGTAGCCACATATTCTGCAATAGGCGTCGACTGCTTCCCCATCCGCTCCAGCAGGTTGCGCGACTAGGTAAGCTAACCACGCTATCGCCTAGTGATAGCGGTTATTGCCAGGCGATAGCTCTTTTTTCCCCTACAAGTGCAATCAGCTCCTCAGTCCGCCTAGAAGTAGGCAGGTTCCCTTTTCAGTCCGCAGAGTAGTGAGCGACCTGCCTCCTATCCGCCAGCAGGTGGCAGACTCGATCTCAGTCTGCCTGAAGGAGGTGGACTTGCCTCCCCAGCAGCAGGAGAGCTCTTCTTATGTCCTCCAGCAAGGCGGACTTGTTCCCAGTCCACCAGCAGCAGATCGGCTTCAGTAGGCAAGTTCCTACCCGCAAGGCATAGCGCGGACTCAACTTCAGTCCGCCAGCAGGCGGCAGACTCGCTTCTTCCAAACAGCAGGCGAGCTCTGTAGCTCGCACAACAGAGGGCGAGCTCCTTCTCAACCCGCCAGTAGGTGGCGGATTCACTTGCAGCTTGCCCAAACCATCAGGAGTGACGTCATCAAGGCCAGTTCTGGAAGCTTCTTCCTCGTGCCTATAAACAGGCCCCCATACCTGTCAATTGTAGAGGAGGACTCGGGGAGGCAACCATCACATCAAGCCTTGCGGATACAATTTTTTGTTCGCCAACCTTAATCAACAACCTACCCATCAGCTCGAGCGGACTCCGCAGATAGCCCGCACGGCTAGGACTACAGGCCGATAACCATCAACTCGGCTGCGGCTGCATTCCTCAGGTCATTATCGCCGAGCAATAGAGACTATCGCCAGACGGTAGAGAACTCCTTCCCCTCAGTGGACAGTTCGCTCAAGCCGCCTCACAGCTCATCCTCAAGCGACCTGGGCGACCTAGAATTAGGACAAGCGACTTCAAGAGGCCTACCCGGCCTTAAGCTGCAGCCCTCAGGCGACCTTGGTAATCAACCCGCACAGTCTGGCGGCCTGAGACTACGAGCTGTTTTATCAAGGCAGGTCGTGTGGCCTGGCGGCTTAGTAGTTCAGCCCGCGCGGCCTCGAGTGGCTTCTTTTTCTAGTCAGCAACTTCTCTTGTACCCTTTATGTTTTTCCATGTAAATGAGCTAGCTCGTGTTGTAACTCAAGCTTTATAATCAAAGGAAAGCCCGTCGCAGGAATAACATTTAAGTCGTGGCGGGCGAACTCTATTGTTGTCGCTGCCAACGACCACTCTTTTTTCCTTCTCCCTTCTCTCAGCCTCAACCGCTAATCTTAACTGTCAAGTAACCGGCTATTTGACAGTCCTCATCACCTCCCATATCCCCGCATCCCAGATCAAACGTATACACCTCTCGAGCTCACAGAGAGGCGCATTTTTGGCATCAACAAGGAGAGGCACGGGAAGGAGAGTGAAAATGATACCATCTCAGAGTAGAATTCAATAAGGGAGAGGACCGGCGGTGGTGAGAGAGAGAAAGGATGAGGGAACGAGAAAAAAAACTATGGAGCAACTCTATATTTCATAAATTCAAGCATAATCCAAAAAGGGTACAATACAGCCCCTAATAGGTGTGGGGTGCGGATGACAAAAACAGTGTGGATAATAAAGCGAATACATAATAGAATACACATAACATAATGCACTTAAGATAATCATGTTGGCGGCACGTATTCGGTCTCTCCTCCTCCAGATGGACCCGTTATCGTCTTCCTCCGGGTGTGGACTCGCCACGATGTCTCGTCGGCGTGTGCGTATCTCGTGGGAATGCACAACCG
Organism: Platanthera zijinensis; assembly: GCA_039513925.1. NCBI lineage: Eukaryota > Viridiplantae > Streptophyta > Magnoliopsida > Asparagales > Orchidaceae > Platanthera > Platanthera zijinensis. The sequence continues at coordinate 164,534,859 of CM077095.1, forward strand.
TAACATAAAACTAGGAACCCGGCCAGATTCTCAGGATCATGAGGAAGAGGTGGCAGACGACCAATGTATGTTGAGTGCGCCACGTGGAATGGACGGATATGTCCGAGCGTGTGTCGCGACTCATTAAAAGGGATGGTTTAGTCCCACGCCGCCTAGCGTGCTCCTTGGTCTTGGGTGTATAAGCGGGGTGACCACTCCTCCCCTAACCACGTTTTGGGGAGTGACGCCACAATGCTTTACTTGGTATCAAAGCACGGAGGGGGGGCACGTGGCGAGGGGGGGGGGGGGGGGGGGGGGGGTTGGATGCGCCACGTGGAATGGACGGTGATGTCCGAGCGTGTGTCGCGACTCGTTAAAAGGGATGGTTTAGTCTCACACCGCTTAGCGCGTTCCTTGGTCCTGGGTGTATAAGCGGGTGGCCACTCCTCCCCTAACCGTGTGATTTTGGGGAGTGACGACACAATGCTTTACAATGTAAGAGCAACTGGAAGGGACAGTTTCATTGTCGAGATGGAGGCAACGACCGAGCTAGGAAGACTACTCTACACCTGGAGGCGGCGGCATTTCGGGCTTTGGATTTTGGAAGGAGGTGGTGACAATTCAGGCTCGGCAAGGCGACTGCGGCGGCGGCTTCGGACTGGGTAAGAATGCAGCGGTGTTGGAGCGACGAGTGAAGAAGCCGCGGCATGGCTCGGGTTGGGAAGGGAATGGGCCAGAGTTGGATTAGGGCGTGGCCAACATGTAACATTTTTCTGTGTACAGTAGAAATTGGGTTTAAATGTGAATTTGAGTATATCGTGGACGTGGAGTGCACCTAATATCGCTCCAATTAAATATTAGTTATTTTTTTGTTTATATTTTACCGTTTCCTCTCTCTATAAAAAAAATATATATATAAATTATTTAAATGTTAAAAAGGAAAATTCCTATTGAACAATGAACATCCGGTGAAGCTGGATTTTTTGTCTTGAAATGTTTAAAATATATATCTTGTACTCACATCCATGATCCAACCAAGCACCGATAAAAAATAAAATGCATACAAAATAAATAATTATGTGTATAAATTATCATTATATTTTAATTTAATAATTATGTGCATAAATTATCATTATATTTTATCCCACCATAGCAAGGCAAATGAAAACTTATCCGTGAGATTTTTATTATTTCAAAGAAATTACAGTGTAATTACACTAACTTCCAAAGAAATTTGAATGTGTGTATAATTTAACACTATATTTAATAAAACAAGGTAAAGTTTATTTATATTCTATGGCATGTAATCTTTTTTTAATATAAAATAATTTGCTCATATCATTTTCATTAATTATTTTATGTTAATATTTTAAAAAAATTAAAGAATCATTTACGGGAACATCCCTCCTAAATTTGCTAAATTGCAGACTGCACCCTATACATTTTGATATTACAAAGACCTCCCTCTATGAGATATATTGAATTTATAAGATAGATTTTTGTAATTTCAAAATATAAAATGGCGTGGAATTAGTAATTGCCATAATTCTCAAAGCAAATTTGAGTAATTAATTTAGGTGATTGATATACGCACATTCAAACTGGCTATTCGCGAATCATATTTAAAGTTTTAAAATTAGAAATAGAATACTCTAATCCATTATAAATGCAGCCCGCCCTTTATTTTTCTCAAAACAATTGTTCTTCTCCTTTTCTTCCTAGAAACTCGATGGTTTCTCAAATTTCGCCCATGCCCGTCGAAGGTGCTTCGCTCATTCCCCATTTCGCCACCAACACCGGAGATATCTCATTGGAGGTCATTTTTCTATCTCCTTTGTTTTAAAACAAACATATGTAGTTGATATTTAAAATGAATTTTGAGTTAGGTTTTACATTAATGAAGTATTTATTACGTAAATGTGTAGTTTAAATTTAGAAATCTAAATAAATTTTCTTTTATTTTGGGCTACGAATAAAAATAAGGTGTATAAGTAGCGGTTTAGAGACTTTGTATATCTAATTAAGAAGTGTGTATATCAATCGCCTTAATTTATATCAACTGCATATGGCATCCTCGCAAACATGCATTTACCTCCGCATCCTTGCAAACACTAATATAAGACTTACTACGATAAATTTCTCCGCCGCAAGCAAAAATATCCCCCACGAGGATAATAAAAAAATAAAAGAAACTAGTGTAACCCAATAGCAACAATAGTATATTGGGATAAATTTAATATCTTGAATTACAAAATCTATGGATAAAAGATAAGTTTGATTGATTAAAATATTACAATTTTATATTACAAAATGCAAGCATGAATTAATCTCCTCAAATAGCCCACCCATTCTTGAGTCCTCTCTCACAACCATCTCTCCCAAAGAAAACTAGAGCAATGGCCTCAAAGAAGATGAACAAGTTACCAAAAGCAGCGACTTTGAAGCACATTCTGAAGAGATGTTCAAGTCTTCTGAGAAAACAAGAGATGTTGTGGGAGGAAGGATTGCCCGGCGACGTGCCCGAGGGTCATTTTGTTGTCTATGTGGGTGAGGGGATGAGCAGATTCGTCATTCCAATTTCTATGTTAGCCCGCGCCGATTTTCAGAACCTATTGCAAGCCGCAGAGGAGGAGTACGATTTTCACCATGACATGGGGCTCAGAATCCCCTGTGAAGAAACTAGCTTCACCTCACTTGTTTCCTTGCTCTGCTGACCACCTGAAGGATGTTCTTCTCTGTTTCCCTTACAAAAAATCATCTCTCTCACAGAAAATTAGAGCAATGGCCTTAAAGAAGGTGAGCAAGTTACCAAAAGCAGCAACCTTGAAGCACATTTTGAAGAGATGTGCAAGCCTTGTGAGAAAACATCTGGAGATGACGGGGGAGGAAGGATTGCCCGGCGACATGCCCGAGGGTCATTTTGTTGTCTATGTGGGTGAGAGGATGAGCAGATTCGTCATTCCTATTTCTATGTTAGCCCGCGCCGATTTTCAAAACCTACTGGCCGCAGAGGAGTATGATTTTCACCATGACATGGGACTCAGAATCCCCTGTGAAGAAACTATCTTCACCTCACTTGTTTCCTTGCTCTGCTGACCAGTTGAAGGATGTTCTTCTCTGCTTTTGCCTTTTGTTTTCCCATGCCTCATCTATCATTTTTTGAATGACTTAATTGTTGAATGGAATTGTAGTTTGGCATAGCGGTGGAGGTCATAAACACATGGGTTAAACTGTCATTCATTAACTAACGATCGCCTAACAAACTCCATCGGTTTAAACATAAAAGTGGATGAAGTTTCTTAGGTGTGTGTTAACAAATGATAGTTTAACCCTCACGTTGAGGACGGCCGCCACCGTGCCAAACAGAGCCGTAATTTGCTCGGTATTTTTTGTTAGCCTGAGCGATAAATAAATGGAGTAGTCATTGGTTTGTCTTAACCCTCAAATGCCACGACCTACATCTAAATCCGGTGCTTAAACTGCAAAATTTCTTTAATCTATCCAACCAAAAATTATATTTGCAGCCTGAATTTATATGTGCAGACTAAAAAAAAATTTGATGTATGGTTGTCATCTTTTTCACTGTCCAAACCAACAAAAAGAAAACAAAAAAAATATATGAAATTATGGTTGGGCATGCATACCACAATAATTTTGAACTGAACATATAAAAACTGTGAAATTTTCTCGAAAGTTGAGTAAGGTCGCAGGAACACTAAACCAATTTAAAGCCAGGTAATAATCAGTAACAACAGAAGCACAAGAGACACTATGGACTTGGAACGGTAGAATGATTTTAACGATTAATTCTCACTACTTTGATTGCACTTACCTGATCAATGATATGTATAGACTTAGCGTAGATAGCGAGTGCATAAACCAAGTGAGTTCAAGTCTGATTGCTCTGAAGCTATTACACAATAGACTTGGACATATTCACTATAAGAAAATGTGAGATCTAGCTAAAAGTCAAAACATCCTATTAGATCTTTCTATTCAATTTGATAGGTGTGAGGTTTGTGCCCAGACTAAGATCACTAGAAACCCTTACAAGACCGTTTCTAGGAGCACACAACTTCTGGAGTTGATATATTCCGACCTCTGTGATTTTCGTAGTCACGCCACTAGAGGGGGAAAGAAATATCTAATTACATTCATCGACGATTTTCCCAGATATTGTCATGTTAACCTATTGAAGTCAAAAGATGAGACATTCGAGACTTTTAAGATTTTCAAATCTCTGGTAGAAAATCAATTAAATCTAAATATTAAAAGACTTAGAAGTGACCGAGAAGGAGAGTACACTGCAACTGGGTTTAAGGACTTTTGTTTAATCACTCCATCCGTTAAATTACATATAATAGAAGGTCCGGTCGGAGCCCCAAACTATATGTAACAAACAGTCGGGGAGGTCACTGGTTAATACCAAAACAGATTCGCATCCTAACTCAGAGCATGCTAGCGGAAGATTTTAACAATATATTTGAACTCAAACCAGGAATGTCCACTATATATAAACCACATTAATATATCAACTCTTGAAGGAATGTACAACAAATGCAATAGTTATTGGTCTTGAGGTCTTACAGTTTCTCTTTATAAGTGTGGATTCCATACATCGGCGCGCAGGCCGACCACACATGAACAAAACATAACATAGATTGCTTAGCCTTCATGGGCTAACAACAGCAGCAGCAGGGACTTCAGCCCTTTAATTCCCACTTGGCTCTCCAGCACTTGCACAAGGACAGCCCACCCAGAAGGTGGCAAACAAAGCAACGGTCAGCATTCAGCTGACCAATTTATAACGACCCTACCCCTTTCCCGGGGTAGTGGTATTCCTTCCCTACAGGCATAGCAATTCAAAAGCAGGTATAACACACATTGTGCTCTTACGTACAATCAATCCACCACAAACGCCAGCCATGGGGCCCGACGCTCCGTGCACTCAGAGCACATTCTTGGTGGATCGGAAATAACCAGGGCTCCACCACCGTAAAGTTCGAAACCCAACGGTAAAATTGGGCATTTAGTTTTAATGGCGCGCAAGCCTAAGACTCTCATTATTCGCTCCAACGAGACCAATAAACTAGGTCTACCAGTTGGTCAGACATAACGCAGGTACAGATCAACCAATCCTTTTGCTCAAGTCGCATAGCCATCACCGAATACCAATGTACTCATGGTCAAGTTATAGACGCGGGTCGATTTCACCTTTCCTGTTTGGCACGTACGATGCCTTTTTGTTTAAGAACACAGAGCTCACAATAGCCACACTATCCACCAAGGACTGGCTTCACAATCCAAAAGGGGAGTTAATATCAGCGTCCTTCGCGATCACTTGGCAGGTTCATCAGAACTCTCTATCTGCACCCAAACTCAACCCAACCCTGCAGTTCCTGCAGTGCAAGAAAACTGGTCTTTCATAGCATACAACACAAACATTACGAGGGTGTTTTCCTGGAATTCCACTCCAGTACTTCCTGCTTACAACCCTTCACATGTACAACCCATCGACTCCATAACTACACATTTAACCGCAGAGTCTTCTCCGGTGTGTAAAATGAAACATAACTAATCTAGACCAACCTGTCAGATGGGTGTTGAAACCGCGAAACCGGTTCCTGTGGAGTTCGACCCTTGGGGGAAGGGGTGGTCGCGCACTTACTCTGCTCCTGCAAGAAAACGACAAGAAAGTGAAGAACAAAGGACTAGACCAAGGGCCCGGCGCGGAGGTCCCACCACACACCCGGAAGATCTTAGAGCGCTTCCCCTCCTTAGCCAATTGTCGGGCTAAGGTACCTCAGAAAGCGCTAGGAGACCTGAAAATTAGTAAGCATGCCTTTCTGAGGTACCCCTTGGGTCCTATTTATAGAGAACTGAAAACGGCCTGCAAATAGCCTTCCTCTGCGGGTCTGAAATTACTGAAAACCCCCTTGGGCTGGCCTGCCAACAGCCAAACTCCGCCGTTATGAGGGGCCAGGGTCAGACCACCCAAGTCAGGATGGCCACTGGATCCCCTGCTCGACCAGGGCGGCGAGAACCCGATGGGGCTGGAACTCGCCGATTCTGCTCGGCCAATGGCGAGTGCGAGCTCGCCTAGCGAGCAGATCCGGTTAGGCGAGTGCGGGCTCGGCTGGAAGAACTCTGAGCTCGGCCCGACGATCTCCGAGCTCGGTACAACGATTTGCCGAGCTTGAGCTCGGCGGTGAACCCTGCCCGACCGTGAGGCTATAACACCCCTATCCGTCGCATAGCATATAGCAGTAGGTCCGGCCGGGGCCCGACGCCATATACTACGGACAGACCGGTTGGTTACGCGTTGAAACCATTCAACCAATCACCACGTCCTACACAACACCTAGCGGAAGCAATTTTATACAGTTGCAAAGAGAATAAGAATCCTGCTACAAAGCATGAATGTCCACTACAAACTCAGGAATGTAATCATACACAAAAGAGAACTGGCTTTAAGGCCTTACATTGTTCACTTAACAAAAATAGTGTTTTCCAAACTTCGGCACGCAGGCCGGCCATACATGAAAACGGGAAAGAAATATAAGCAATTAGGCCTTCGAGGGCCGGCACAGCAACAAGGGCTTTAGCCCGCTATTTCCCGCTCTGCTCCGCAGCACCTGCAAGCCACAAACCACCGCCCGGTGGCAAACAATAGCAACGGTCAGCAATGCTGACCAAATTATAACGATCCCGCCCCCAAACTCGGGGCGGCAATGCTCTTTCCCTGCACTTTATTAGCATAGGCAATTATATAAAGTATTTGCACTTCACCACAGGCGTAGGCTCGCACGGCCACACACCCCGTGCACTCAGGGCACATTCTCGGCGAACCGGCCAACGTCACGTCAATTCAAGCCATAGACGTTCCCAATCCACCACCGCCTCTTGGACGGTCATCCATATGAGCATTTTGCCTTCCTGGCCTTGGTCACGGCAATTTAAGCCATAGACCGCCGAAGACCCTCATCCATGCCAACGGTCCTACCGAACGACATAGACCGGGTACGGTTCCGCCTGACTCGTGCTCACACCGCAACGACAATTTAAGCCATATGCGCAGGCCAAGACTCACCGAGTCCCGTTTCCACCACAATAATCACATAACCCGGTTATGTTCACGTTGGCTCCCCGGCCACCGTGTTAGCAAAACACGTTTTTGCCCAGTTTTCCGGGTGCACCTTGGAGTTAATCTCCAAGGCTCCCTGATGCAATCTACCACGTAGAAAACCCGAAAACACCCAAACACCCGGATTCTTGCCCGGTTCAAATGCAATGCAACATCACCGATCCGGACCAACATGTCCGAATAGGCTTCACACACAATGCCTATGTCCGTTTTCACATACGGACTCTACACAAGGGGGACTTTACATATCTACCCCAAGGAACGCTCCAACTATTCGCTCACTCGCGAGAGAGGGCTTCCTATGCAAAGGAAAAGAGGGCTTCACATGCCCAAAGATGAGAAATCGTTACCCTTGCATTCTTCCGCGGTGCCATGAAAATCTATGCGGATGAAAAGCACCGCAATCTCCTTGCCTCCGCGGATCCGAAGACGGCTCGCGATTTGGAGCCCCGAATCTCCACCGGCCGCCGGAGTTGACCACCTTCTTCCTCCTCCAAGCTCTCCCTTCTCTCTAGGTTTTAGAGAGAGATTGGCCAATGGAAAATGGGTTTCTAAACCCTATTTCCCGACTATAACCACCCAGGAGCAGCCCCCCACCGTCGGATCCAAAGCCAAGGAAACGAACGGCCCGGATTAAATCCAAAATCATAAAATCTGGGCCGAACACGGGTTGGCACACGGCCGTATGCCTGGCCGTGTAGCTCATTCGCCGTCTCGACCAAAACTGAAAACCAGCAACACGGCATGTGACACGGCCTCCGACACGCCCGTGTCGCCTGCGACACGCCCGTGTCGGGACCCGTGTCACGCCCCCCGTGTGCAATTTAACAACACTTCGCAGTCAGAGAGGTACACGGCTTGGTGACATGGCATCAGACACGCCCGTGTCAAGCTAGACATGCCCGTGTTCGTGCCCGTGTCATTACCCGTGTACCCAACCGCACAGCACAGGTGTGACACGGCCTGGGACACGCCCGTGTCCTAGGCCGTGTTCCACCACACGACCATCGTTGACCTGCACTGGTCGACGACACGGCAAGCTCGACGGCTCGAGCTCGACACGCCCGACACGGCCTCCGACACGCCCGTGTCGGGGCCCGTGTCACCTGCACCAAAAATCTGTCTTGGCCAAAATCGATCCCCGTCGCTCCTACAACATTTTGGGGTGTTACAATTCTACCCCCCTTAAAGAATTTCGCCCACGAAATTAATAAAGGAAAAACAGGGCTTATCGTAAAACAGTACCTGAGCGGAACAATTCCGGGTACTCCTCGAGCATAGTCTGCTCCCGTTCCCAAGAGAGCTCCTCACGCCCGCAATTATCCCACCGGACCTTAACCATCCGGATCTCCTTGTTACAGAGTCTCTTGACCTCAACATCTTCGATACGAATGGGCTTGACCCTAGTCGTCAACCCCTCGTCCACCGGCACTTGGTCAACCGCGATCACCTGCGAAGGCTCTTGCACCGCCTTCCGCAACACAGAAATGTGGAACACATCATGTAATCCACTTAACTCCACCGATAGCTTCAAACGGTATGCAGCTTCGCCGACTCGCTCCAGAACCTCAAAAGGTCCAAGGTATCTTGGGCTCAGCTTCTTCAAGCGTCTCACCCGCGAAACCCCCTTGAACGGCTTCACTTTCAGGTATACCCAATCGCCTACCGCGAACTCCACGTTCCGGTGCTTGGCATTGTAATACTTCACCTGCCGGTCCTGAGCGATCAACAAGCGCTCCCGAATGATCCGCACTAACGAGGTAGCACTCTCCACCTCCTGCTTCTTGTACAACCTTGCCTCACCCGTTTTAAGCCACGATAACGGCGTGCGACACTTCCTACCATACAGGGCCTCGAAGGGCGCCATTTGTATACTTGCTTGGTAGCTGTTGTTGTACGCGAACTCCACCAAATACAGGTGGTCTTCCCACTGCTTACCGAAATCCAGAACACACATGCGTAGCATGTCCTCCATCGTTCTATTGACCCTCTCGGTCTGCCCATCCGTCTGCGGATGGAAAGCTGTGCTGAACTTTAACTTTGTTCCCAGCATCTGCTGCACCAACCTCCAATCATTTGACGTGAACCGCCCATCGCGATCACTCACAATGCTACGGGGCACACCATGCAGTCTAACAATATTATCAACATACAACTTTGCCAGTTTCTCCACTGGATCATCCTTCCTATGCGGAATGAAATGTGACACCTTGGTTAGCCGATCTACGATCACCCAGATGGCGTCGTTCCCCTTCTGCGACCTTGGCAACCCGTGCACAAAGTCCATAGATATATTGTCGAATTTCCACTCCGGTATAGGCAAGGACTTCAGAAATCCTCTCGGCTTTTGACATTCCGCCTTCACCAAGGCGCACGTTTGGCATTTTGCTACGTACAACGCCACATCTTTCTTGAGCCCCGGCCACCAAAACAACTTTTTGAGATCACGATACATCTTCGTGCTCCCTGGGTGGATTGAGTACTTGGTATGATGAGCCTCGTACATCAACTCCGCCCGGAGGTTACCCCCACTCGGGACGCACAACCGATGATCCTTCCTTAATAGACCATCTTCCACCGAGAACTGGGAATTTGACCCATCCAGAGCGGCCTCCATAAGCTCCTTCATGGAGTCATCTAACTCCAATGCCTGCCGAACCCGGTCAGTCAGGTCATACTGCACTTCTGTCCAGTTTAACATTGCTTTGGCGCTCGTCTGCTTGTCAACGCAACAGATCTCAAGCTCATCCAACTCCCGTACTAGCCGCTCATCATGCACCGACAACCAGTTGGCTCGGGCGGGAGCCCTGCGGCTCAGCTCATCCGCAACTGCGTTGCCCTTCCCGGGTACATAATGTATTTTGAAGGTGTAGTCCCCAAGGAACTCCATCCACCTCCTCTGTCATATATTAAGGTCCTTTTGATCCAACAAGTATTTTAGGCTCTTATGATCGGTGTATATATCGACCCTTACGCCGTAAAGGTAGTGCCTCCACAACTTGAGTGCAAATATCACGGCCGCCAACTCCAAGTCGTGCACCGGATAATTTCTTTCATGCACCTTCAACTGACGCGATCCATACGCTATCACGCTCCCATGCTGCAACAACACGCAGCCCAAGCCACTACCCGAAGCGTCGCTATACACCTCGAAGCCCTCGGTCCCACTCGGCGAACTAAGCACTGGCGCCGTGGTCAACCGCCTCTTCAGCTCCTCAAAAGCTTGCACGCACTCTTGCGTCCACAAGAATTTCTGATCTTTCCTTGTCAACTTCGTGAGAGGTAATGCTATCCACGAGAAGTTCTCTACGAAGCGCCTGTAATATCCGGCAAGCCCGAGAAAACTACGGACTTCTGCGACAGAAGATAATGCAGGCCACTCCCGTATCGCAACAATCTTCGCTGGATCCACCGCTATACCTTCCCCACTCACTATATGACCAAGGAACGCTACTGAGGGTAGCCAGAACTCGCACTTGGAGAATTTCGCATAAAGCTCATTCCTCCTCAGAGTCTCCAACACCAGATGCAAGTGCTTGAAGTGATCTTCTTCGCACTGCGAGTACACCAAAATATCGTCAATAAAGACGATCACAAAGCGATCCAGGAAATCTCGGAACGTCCTATTCATCAAGTCCATAAATACTGATGGCGCATTCGTCAGTCCAAACGGCATGACCGTGAACTCGAAATGCCCGTACCTCGTACTGAACGCCGTCTTCGGGATATCACACTCCCTGATCCTCAGCTGATAGTACCCCGACTTCAAGTCCAACTTGGAGTATACCGACGATCCGACTAACTGATCAAAGATATCATCAATCCTCGGGATCGGGTACTTATTCTTCTCCGTCAGCTTGTTCAATTCTCTGTAGTCGATACACAGCCGCATACTCCCGTCCTTCTTCTTAACGAAGAGGACCGGTGCGCTCCAAGGCGACGAACTTGGACGCACATACCCTTGCTCCATCAGCTCCTCTAGCTAAACTTTCAACTCTGCCATCTCCTTAGGCGCCAGCCTATACGGAGCACGTGACACCGGTTTGTCCCCCGGCACGAGCTCGATGGTGAAATCAATCTCCCGCTGCGGTGGGGCCCCGGGAAGACTATCCGGGAACACATCGGGGTATTCGCAAACCACGGGAATATTATCCAACGTGGACTTTGGCTCAACAGCCCCAACTATTGCGAAGAACAGCTCTACACCAGCACGAACTGCCTTTACCACCTGAAGAGCAGACATCAGTGTCTTGCTCAACCCCTTCAGCCCCTCGAATGTAGTCTCCCGCCCTACACCCATCTTGACCTCCTTTCGGTCGCAGTCGATCCAAGCCTTCTGCTTTGACAGCCAATCCATTCCAAATATAACGTCGAACTCTACTAATGGCAGTAATGACGCTAGCAAGTCGAACTCTTGGCTCCCTATGTGAACCTTCACGGCGCACACTCTGTCCGCACGCATCGAGCACCCATTCGGTAGTAGCACATCAAACTTGTCCTTCGCCATCGAAGAAGGGACTCCGATGCGCGATATAAAGCTTTCGGACAAGAAGGAGTGTGAAGCTCCCGTATCGAACAGTGCCCGTGCCGGACTATCACTAATCACAACAAAGCCTATACAAACAATATTAGGCTAACAAGCAATAGATAACGGTATTAAAGCTAACTTGCTATAAATTAACTCATACCTGTCACCACATCCGCTTGCTTGATGGCCTCCTGCTGGCCCAAGTTATAGACTCTAGGCTGAGTCGGAGCATAGTGGGACGCGGTCAACTCCACCGCTTTGCCCTTCTCCTCGTAGGTAGCTCCCTGCTTCCTTTCGGACTTTGAGCGTCCACTCCAGCAATCACGGGCAAAGTGCCCCATCTTTCCACACGTGAAACAAGCACCCGAGGTTCGATTGGTAGTTGCCCCCGAGGCACCTGAAGCAGCTGGACCTGACGTCTTAGCTTTCTTATAGAACCTGCGGTAGCCCGACTTCGACGTAGTCGGTGCCTTGAACTCCGCTTTCTTACTACCGGATTCCTTCTTTGCTTGGACATTCTTCATGTCCTTCTCCAAGGACCGGGCCGAACTGACCAGGGTCATGAAACCCTGCGCCTTGGGCCCCGACAGTAGCAACCTTAAATCATCTCTTAGCCCTTCATAGAAGCGGCTCGTCTTGCGCTCCTCGTCTGCGAAGGTAGCGCCGGCATATCTCCCCAACCGAGTAAACTCGTGGAGGTACTCATCAACGGTGCAATCCCCTTGCACCATTTTCTGAAATTCGCTTTCTAGCGCAATTCTCTGCGCCGAGGGGAGGTATCGAGCCATGAATAGTCTCGCAAACTCCTCCATCGGAACTTCGGCCAACGACCTTCCCCGCAACTGATGTAGCTCTAGGCCTTCCCACCACAGTCTTGCGTCCCCATCCAAAAGGAACGTCACTATAGTGGTCTTCTGCCACTCTTCCATTTCTGTCGCAGTCATCACCCTGTTGACCCTTGAGAGCCAATCCTCTGCTTGGGTCGGGGTTTCTGCCCCCGTAAATACCGGTGGTGAAAGCCCATCACGTGCTTCAGTTGTCTTTCAATTGCTCTCCGAGGCAACTCTGGCTCCAAAACTACTTGCTCAACCCTCCTTTGCTCTGCCGCCTGAAGCGGTACTTGCTCCACAGTAGGAGCAGGCTGCTGCACCTGCCTTGCAGGCTGCGCATTGATCATTGCCATGACCGCTTCTGCCACCAACCTAATGGTCTCGGCAGACGGAGGTGTTGCAGGCGCATCGCTTGGCGCACTGCTCGCCTCAGAACCTGGCCATTCAGACGGCCCAGCACCACTCCTGGTCACCTATAATCATGCAAAACACCGATAAGCGACCATAAATTACTGCAAACAGCAATTATAGGAACACGCAGGTTCCTCAAACATGTGTATTTTCATTCCTTAGTGGACATTCATGGGTTCTTTTCATGTTATAACGATGACGCACACATGTGCTCACCACCCCTTAAAGTGAATTCGTCCACGAATTCATTTAAGCTTGACCGAAACCAGAAGTCTGATACCAATTTGTAACACCCCTATCCGTCGCATAGCATATAGCAGTAGGTCCGGCCGGGGCCCGACGCCATATACTACGGACAGACCGGTTGGTTACGCGTTGAAACCATTCAACCAATCACCACGTCCTACACAACACCTAGCGGAAGCAATTTTATACAGTTGCAAAGAGAACAAGAACCCTGCTACAAAGCATGAATGTCCACTACAAACTCAGGAATGTAATCATACACAAAAGAGAACTGGCCTTAAGGCCTTACATTGTTCACTTAACAAAAATAGTGTTTTCCAAACTTCGGCACGCAGGCCGGCCATACAAGAAAACGGGAAAGTAACATAAGCAATTAGGCCTTCGAGGGCTGGCACAGCAAGAAGGGCTTTAGCCCGCTATTTCCCGCTCTGCTCCGCAGCACCTGCAAGCCACAAACCACCGCCCGGTGGCAAACAATAGCAACGGTCAGCAATGCTGACCAAATTATAACGATCCCGCCCCCACACTCGGGGCGGCAATGCTCTTTCCCTGCACTTTATTAGCATAGGCAATTATATAAAGTATTTGCACTTCACCACAGGCGTAGGCTCGCACGGCCACACACCTCGTGCACTCAGGGCACATTCTCGGCGAACCGGCCAACGTCACGTCATTGGGCTGGAAAGCAAGTTCGACCAGCTCGCTATCTGCGACCCTCACCGACGCATCTCGTCTCTGGAGGCGAGGATGGCCAAGGTCGAAGGGCTCCAGGCAACCTTGGAGAACTATGAAGATCGCTTCCACATGGTCAAAGAGAATGATCGCCAGCTGCAGTTGAACAACCACCGCCCGCAGCTGGTGCTTGACGAGCTGGCCGGCATCCGGGCGAGCATGGGGTCTGCTGGACGTCTGGCGAGGGAGGAGGAGCAGCTCCGGCTCGGTGACGATGCCAAGGAGTTGGCGACGGAGCATTACCGGCATGCACGCGAGATCGGCTGGGCCGGGCGACATCCTCGCCCCCCGGAGCGGCCTAGGGCACCTTAGTAATTTTGCCTTTTGAATGTAGCTCGCCATGCACGACTTTGTACTTCTTTCGGACATCTATATTTTTTATTGATTAATTCATCTTTGCGTGTATGAGTATTCTCGCCTTCTGATTCTTCGTGTGTGCGCTTTCTTTGTGGTGTGCCGAGCTCTAGGTCTTCTGGCAATGTCGCCTCTTATTCTTCACCGCGCGAGCTCGTTCGATACTCGCCGAGAGGGCAGACCCCCCCCCCCCTTTGCCTTGCCATATCTATAAATAGGAGGGGTAGGTGGGTCATAAAGCGTACGTTGTAGTGATCTTCTCTTCATATCGGCGAGTATCCGAACATCCAGCTCGCCTTCTCTCGCTCTTTTTACAGCTCGCAAACATGGTCGGTGACGACGCCAGCGCTCGCCGAAAAGCTCACGCCATTAACTTCGCGGATGCGGCATTCAAGAAGTCCATCACCTCAGAGAAGGACCTGGCGGCCTTCAGGGAGCGCCTGCTGCCCGAGGACTACTCGGCGAGGCTTCCTACTCGCGGTGAGCGGCTCAACACATATGTTGAGGGCGCCCTTGTCTTGTCGCTGCGGCATTTCGACGCCGGCCTGCGGCTACCCTTCTGGCCGGAGTTCTGCGAGATCCTGCGCTACTTCGGGATCGTCCCCGTGAAGATCAACCCCAATAGCATGGCGATCATCATGGGGTTCCTATGCTTCCTCCGGGAAGAGAGGATCGCCTTCGACCTCTCCGTCTTCCGCCGCATCTTCACCTTTGCGGCGACCTCGGAGGGAGTCGTCTTTTTTAGCAGCCACGTCTGCACCTTGGTCGGGACCGCGAATAAGGTCCACCGCTGGAGCGAGCAGTTGGTGGTCGTCCACGGCGACTTCGGCGGGATTCTCGGCAGGTCGCACCAACCGGCCGACGTCGCCTTCCTTCCTCCCATCCTCGAAGGAGCTCGCGAGCAGCTCTTCGAGTACTTCCGGGGTCGGCGATTTGACGTCATTTTCTGGCGTCTAAACGTCAACGTGCTCGAGGCAGTCCACCCCCGTGAGAGTAAGCCGAGCTTAGAATGCGTCCTGGTTACTCGCTCGTTGTCCTTTTTCCGCTGAAGCTAACTTGTCGCGCGTTTTGTAGTTCCCAACGAGCTTCTGGAGAAGCCTCTTCCTTTGGCGAAGGAAGTCGCCACTACGCGCTCGGACGTTCGCCCCCCTGCCGACGTTGGGGAGAAGAAGGCGGCCAAAGGAAAGTCGCGGGTCAGCTCGCCAGGTCCCGCGAGGAAGAGGGCGAAGGCCTCGTCGCCACAATCCGTCGATCGCCGGTCGCCGACGGGCGCCCGGTCGCCCCACTTCCACCCCAACTACGGCCTCGGGCAGGGGGTGGTGGATTCCTACGGCCGCCCTCTCGTTACTTGGTCGGCGGAGGACAACTCGGTGTCGCTGAGCACCAACCTCCCGTCCTGGTCAACCGACTGGGAGGACAAGGGGGAGGCTTTCGCCGTCCTCCACGCCATATATGGGCGAGTCGATGCGGAGTCCGTCCTGGAGCTGACCCCGTTGGAGCTCGCCCATCAGTCGGCCCGCGCGCTCGCGCGGTCTGCCGAGTTGGGGCACTACTCGGCGAGGAAGCTGCTGGAGACGACCGATGCCCTCAAGGTCATCTCCAAGAAGGCCATCGACCTCGGCATGCAGTCGGTCCGCTGGAAGGACTTCGAGGTGAGCTGTCCTTGGGTTGGTTGCTCGATTTGTTTCATCGATAGGTCCTGACGTCGGTCATCTCGCAGGCTGCCGAGATAGAAGCAGTGAAGAAGCTCTCTGAGTGAGAGGAGAAGCTCGCCGCCTCCCAGGCCGAGCTAGAGGCGGCCCAAACTCGCGCAGTGGAGATGGAGACGAGGTTGGTCGCTGCTGAAGGACGACCGAGCTCCTCAACCCCGCTACCCGAAGACCCGGCGCGAGGGGTGAAGCAATCCCGCGTCCTCTGGGAGGAGAGATCCTATGTTCGCCGCGAGATTGCGCGGGCGGCGGGGAACATCATACTCGCGCGCCTCAGGCTCGGGGGCCAGCTCGTCGAGGGGGAGAAGCCGCTCACTGTCGCCGAGCTCATTCCCGAGCTACTCGCCGAGGGGACCATCCCGCCGTACCGCGCCTCGCCGCCGACCAGCTCCGGCGATTCCGATGACAGCAGCAGCGGAAGCAGCAGCGGCGGGAGCGAGAGGGATGAATATGTAGATATCGGTGATATCGGAGACGACGAATATCGGCCAGATACTGGCGACGAGGAGTCCTAGTTGCTCGCCGATATTCCTTTTGTAAATTAATTTTTGACTTGTGATTTATACAAATTTTTGCTCCTGCATTTTTCTGACATGTTGCTCGCTAGGCTCAAAAGCTCGGAGAGGAGCGTTCGCTAGATCGCAGGGGGATGGTCCCGACATCGATCATCCGCTCACCGGGACCTACTCGCCCCTGCGCCCGGGTACTCGTGAACCTGCTGGGAGAACCTCGCGCACCGCGCGGGTCGGCGCGTGGGACATACTCGCATGCCCTCCGGGGCTCGCTTACTCGCGCGGTTCCAGCTCGCTTACCCGCGTGGGACCAGCTCGCCTACTCGCGCGAGATCAGCTCCCCTACTCGCGCGAGGCCTGCTCGCCCACCTGCGCGTGACGCAAGTCGAACCTGGCTTAGTTGTCGAATCATAACCTGCGGGCCTCTCATTCTCGCAATCGAGAAGATCGGCCGATTCCCGACGAGAGGATCTCGTGGGGGTGCCGATCTTACGATGCTACTCAACTCGAAGTCTTGGACTACAATCGAGGAGATCGGCCGATTCCCGAGGAGAGGAGCTCGTGGGGATATCGGTCTTACGACGCTGCTCAACTCGAAGTCTTGGATTACAATCGAGGAGATCGGTCGATTCCCGAGGAGAGGAGCTCGTGGGGATACCGGTCTTACGACGCTGCTCAACTCGAAGTATTGGATTATAATCGAGGAGATCGGCCGATTCCCGAGGAGAGGAGCTCGTGGGGATACCGGTCTTACGACGCTGCTCAACTCGAAGTCTTGGATTATAATCGAGGAGATCGGCCGATTCCCGAGGAGAGGAGCTCGTGGGGATACCGGTCTTACGACGCTGCTCAACTCGAAGTCTTGGATTATAATCGAGGAGATCGGCCGATTCCCGAGGAGAGGAGATCGTGTGGATACCGGTCTTACGACGCTGCTCAACTCGAAGTCTTGGATTATAATCGAGGAGATCGGCTGATTCTCGAGGAGAGGAGCTCGTGGGGATACCGGTCTTACGACGCTGCTCAACTCGAAGTCTTGGATTATAATCGAGGAGATCGGCCGATTCCCAAGGAGAGGAGCTCGTGGGGATACCGGTCTTACGACGCTGCTCTACTCGAAGTCTTGGATTATAATCGAGGAGATCGGCCGATTCCCGAGGAGAGGAGCTCGTGGGGATACCGGTCTTACGACGCTGCTCAACTCGAAGTCTTGGATTATAATCGAGGAGATCGGCCGATTCCCGAGGAGAGGAGCTCGTGGGGATACCGGTCTTACGACGCTGCTCAACTCGAAGTCTTGAACTACAATCGAGGAGATCGGCCGATTCCCGAGGAGAGGAGCTCGTGGGGATACCGGTCTTACGGCGCTGCTCAACTCGAAGTCTTGGATTATAATCGAGGAGATCGGACGATTCCCGAGGAGAGGAGCTCGTGGGGATACCGGTCTTACGACGCTGCTCAACTCGAAGTCTTGGATTATAATCGAGGAGATCGGCCGATTCTCGTGGAGAGGAGCTCGTGGGGATACCGGTCTCACGGCGCTGCTCAACTCGAAGTCTTGAACTATAATCGAGGAGATCGGCCGATTCCCGAGGAGAGGAGCTCGTGGGGATACCGGTCTTACGACGCTGCTCAACTCGAAGTCTTGAACTACAATAGAGGAGATCGGCCGATTCCCGAGGAGAGGAGCTCGTGGGGATACCGGTCTTACGACGCTGCTCAACTCGAAGTCTTGGATTATAATCGAGGAGATCGGCCGATTCCCGAGGAGAGGAGCTCGTGGGGATACCGGTCTTACGACGCTGCTCAACTCGAAGTCTTGGATTATAATCGAGGAGATCGGCCGATTCCCGAGGAGAGGAGCTCGTGGGGATACCGGTCTTACGACGCTGCTCAACTCGAAGTCTTGGATTATAATCGAGGAGATCGGCCGATTCCCGAGGAGAGGAGCTCGTGGGGATACCGGTCTTACGACGCTGCTCAACTCGAAGTCTTGGATTATAATCGAGGAGATCGGCCGATTCCCGAAGAGAGGAGCTCGTGGGGATACCGGTCTTACGACGCTGCTCAACTCGAAGTCTTGGATTATAATCGAGGAGATCGGCCGATTCCCGAGGAGAGGAGCTCGTGGGGATACCGGTCTTACGACGCTGCTCAACTCGAAGCCTTGAACTACAATCGAGGAGATCGGCCGATTCCCGAGGAGAGGAGCTCGTGGGGATACCGGTCTTACGACGCTGCTCAACTCGAAGTCTTGGATTATAATCGAGGAGATCGGCCGATTCCCGAGGAGAGGAGCTCGTGGGGATACCGGTCTTACGACGCTGCTCAACTCGAAGTCTTGGATTATAATCGAGGAGATCGGCCGATTCCCGAGGAGAGGAGCTCGTGGGGATACCGGTCTTACGACGCTGCTCAACTCGAAGTCTTGGATTATAATCGAGGAGATCGGCCGATTCCCGAGGAGAGGAGCTCGTGGGGATACCGGTCTTACGACGCTGCTCAACTCGAAGTCTTGAACTACAATCGAGAAGATCGGCCGATTCCCGAGGAGAGGAGCTCGTGGGGATACCGGTCTTACGATGCTGCTCAACTCGAAGTCTTGGATTATAATCGAGGAGATCGGCCGATTCCCGAGGAGAGGAGCTCGTGGGGATACCGGTCTTACGACGCTGCTCAACTCGAAGTCTTGAACTACAATCGAGGAGATCGGCCGATTCCCGAGGAGAGGAGCTCGTGGGGATACCGGTCTTACGACGCTGCTCAACTCGAAGTCTTGAATAAAATCCTGCATCCTTACATAGTTTGGAGATTAATCTCAGAGACATCTTGACAAGAAAGAAACTCTCTCCGGAGAGACGCTCTTGACCCTGCCAAATCGGGGGGTTGGCGTCCAGACCCGTTCCTAAGAATTCCTCTAGTCGGAAGAGAGATGCACTCGGGGAGACCTAGGCCGACATGCAAGGGGGGAGCTGATCTCGGCCGGCAATGCAGAGGCTCGGTCTTACAAGAGCGCTTAAAGTCCCGAAGTATCGTCCTATCATCCGTACTAGGCTATTCAGTAAGAACGGGTTGAAGGCACGTATCTCGATTTTATAGTGAAGATCGCTTCCAGCTACGATTCGAACGGGGGTGGTGTTCATCGAGGGTCCTCTCCGGACGCACTCGGAATCAACACATACCCCTGGGCTCGTCCACGCCCTCCCTTCAGCAGGTTATCCTGCCTTGTTGCTCACTTGAGATTTTTTCCTTCTGGGTGCTTTACGAGGTCAGCCTTTCCTCGAGTCCGGGGGATCAGGGTGCGGATCTGTTCCTCGTAGTTCCTCCAGACGGAAGAGAGATGCACTCGGGGAGACATAGGCCGACATGCAAGGGGGGAGCTGATCTCGGCCGACAATGCAGAGGCCCGGTCTTACAAGAGTGCTTAAAATCCCGAAGCATCGTCCCATCATCCGTACTGGGCTATGTATGAGGAACAAACCGACCACTGCCTCCCGAAGTCGACTACGAGGCGGGCCATGGAAACACTCAGAAGCCTTGAGGCATGTTCAACACAAAAGAGATAAAATCCTGCATCCTTTGTATATTAACTATGTTTACATAAGGTAATGGAGAAGAGCCGGCACTTGAGAGCATCGGACATGTTGCGAATAGACACCACATCTTCAAACCACTGAAGATGTCTCACCGGGTCGTCCTTGCCGGAGTAGTACGAGAGGACCGGCTCTCTGAAGTTGTCGGGGACGAGGGCTGCGAGGATCTCGTCGCAAAAGGGGCTCCTCCCTTCCTGGCGGCGGCGAGTATCCTCCCCGCTCGAGCAGTCATACTCGCTCCATCGGCGAGTATCTCCATACCTCGCCGAGAGTTCCGGATCTCGAAACCGGATTCCATGACTACTCGCCGGGTGATGTCGCGGCGGGATCACCTGCTCTCCACTCGCCCAAGCGGGCTCCTTCCCTGCTCGCCGAGTTGGTATCTCCTCGCCCGGGGGTGTCCGGCGGCGGGGAGAAGTCGTCGTCACCTCAGGCGGATTGGACAACCCGACGAGTATCGCCTTCTCCACTCTCCTCGCGAACTCTTCAAAAGCCGTCACTGTCACATACTCGCTACCTTGCCCCGGGACTCCAGCTTCCGCCGAGTTACCTCCCAACTCGCCCCGGTCTCCACCATCGGCCATCTTCTAACCACGACTTTCTTCTTCGGTCGCTATCCACGCTCACCGCACCAAGTGTTGAAGCCGAGAAATATCTCAACCTCAGAAATCGGACTAGGTCACCTGAAGTTACTGGTCGAGCGGTCAAAAAGACGGTCTCTGGTCAGGAAACAGAAGCAAACTGTGCGAACAAGACCCCAGGTTGCTGCGGCAGGAAGGTCCCACCACGTACCCAGTTGCTTAGAAGAAGCAACCCCTTCTCAACCAAATTGGCCGAGCTAGGTACGAAGGAGACGAGCTTGAGCAATAGCGAGTCGAGGGCAATTGTTGGAACTCGCGAGGGCTCATGCCGAGATTTGCTTCCCCTCTCCCTCGTACCCCTGGGGTCCTATTTATAGGGAAATCCAAGGAGGGGGGTCTTACTTATACCCCCACCCTGGCGAGTTGGCGACTTCCCTGGGGAGCTCGCCTAGAAGAGGCGAGCATCTGCCCATAGTCGCCACCTGGCGAGTTGGCCTGGGGAGCTCGCCATACTCGCCCGAACCTCCTGCGGCCTGGGGTGCTGATCTGGATCCTCATCTTGCCTTGTTGACTTTGACTTCTGATGACCTGGAGGTGGTAGGACCCACCCTCGTCGAATATGGGTTGTACACCAGGGTTTTAAGGAATCGTCCCTCTTGTGCGGAAGGAAGTGAGCCACTTTAGCCAAAAGGCTTACGATCACCTAAGATTGAATCATTCCCATGTTGAGATCTCGGCAACCCGTGCACGAAATTCATTGAAATGTCATCAAACTCCCATTCTGGCATAGGTAATGACTTCAAGTAACCTTCAGGTTTCTTGCAATCCGCTTTCATCAAGGCACAAGTTTGACATTGAGCCACATAATGTGCTATATCTTTCTTTTATCCTGGTCACCAGAACAATTTCTTCATATTTTTATACATCTTTGTGCTCCCTAGGTGAATTAAGTATGTTGTAAAGTGAGTTTCACCCATCAATTCTTCTCTTACCTTACCCACACTTGGGACGCACAACCGACCACATTTTCGTAGCAGGCTATCATTCAAGGAGAATTGGTCATTTGACCCATTCTTAGCATAACGTTAGAGACTGACATCAAGTTTCATTGCTCGCTGAACTCTTCCCGCAAGGTCATATTGTACCTCCGTCCAGTTCAAGCATACATCGGCTGTGGAATTCTTATCAACACAAGAAATCTCTAACGCTTCCAACTCCTGGATTAGATACTCATCACGCATCTGCAACCAATTTGCCCTCATTGAAGTCATACGACTCAAGGCATCTGCGACCACATTTCCCTTCCCGGGAGTATAATGAATATCAAAGGTGTAGTCCCCCAAAGAACTCCATATAGATAATGATGCCACAGTTTAAGTGCAAAGATCACCGCCGCCTACTCCAAATCATGGACGGGATAAATTCGTTCATGCACTTTCAACTGGCGTGAGCCATAAGCAATCACCTTTCCAAACTGCAGAAGAACGCAACCTAAGCCGCTCCCTGATGCATCACTATAGATCTCATAGCCGTCTGTACAACATGGCGACGTTAACACAGGCGTCGTAGTCAAACGACTCTTTAGATCTTCAAAAGCTCGCGCTCACTCCGGCGCTTAAACGACCTGCTAATCCTTCCTTGTTCATGTGGTAAAAGGAAAAGTTATCCGTGAGAAGGTTTCTACAAAATGTCTGTAGTAACCTGCTAATCCAAGGAAACTTTTGACTTCAGCCACTGAGGACAGCACCAGCCACTCCTGTATGGCGCTGATCTTTGACGGATCTACAGTTATGCCCTCTCCACTTACCACATGACCAAGAAAGCCACTGACGACAACCAAAATTCACACGTTGAGAAGTTGGCATAGAGCTTATTCCTTTGTAAGGTATGTAACACCAACCGTAAATGATTCGCATGATCAGCTTTCGATTGAGAGTACCCTAATATATCATCAATGAATACGATCACAAACAGATTCAAGTACTCTCGGAATGTTCGGGGCATTAAATCCATGAATAGCGATGGCGCATTACATAGTCCAAATGGCATTACAGGAAACTCATAATGACCGTAGCAGGCTCCAAATGCTGTCTTGGGAATGTCATCTTCCTGAATCCTCAATTGGGAATACCCAGATTTTAAATCAAATTTAGAATAGATGGTTGATCCCAATAACTGATTGAACAAGTCACCTATCTGTTGACTCGTATACTTGTTCTTCTCTGTTAGCTTATCAATTTACGTTAATCACTACATAATCGCAAACAACCGTCTTTCTTTTTCACAAAAGAACAGGTGCGCTTCAAGGTAACAAATTTGGCGCAACGCGATATGGAAAGTGGACCACATGTTTCATACCTAGCACCTCCGCAATAGTGTCGTTGGTATCCTATTCATGAAGGTCATTAGGAAACACGTCTGTAAAAGCCGACACAATAGAAGTGTCACTCAACCCGACTTCGACCTAACGGCCTCTATTGGCATAAAGACTCGCTTCTTGCATGACCGAACACGGTTGACAACTTAGAGACCAGATATCATCATCCTGCACAATCTAAGCATACAAGCAAACTTGGTCCCTCGTTCGGTGCTCCTTTCTAGGGTAATTTTCGTGAAGGTGTACTCTACACCGGTACGCTGCTCAAAGAGCTAGCCCATACCTAACACAACAAACACAACTATGGTCAGCACAGACGCTCCTACGGCCTGATATAACATCATACGGACCTCTTACCATATAATTTCTACCCATATGCATTCTTTCCACTACGGCCTTAAACCAACAACGGTTTGATTATTCATCACAACATAGTTATACATATACAAAACAAGTATTTGATCCAGCATTACAAATGAGAATATGTACGGTACATAGTTACAATTATTTATGTACATCAGTTCGTTCTCTTCTTGTTTCATTTTGTCTAAGGGCCAATTCTGCAGTCTCGAGCTTTATGTCCTTCTTTGCCACACGAGTAGCATATGGGTGGAGTTCGCCCTACAACTGCTCCAACCTTAGCTTTCTTTGTCCTTGTCGCATTACCATGGCAGTCTCGGGCAAGATGTCCTACGTTTCTACAAGAAAAACAAACACGCCTTTCTTTTGTTCCCATGGTGGCGGAAGAGGTCGATTCCCGCAAATGTCTATTCTTCTTCCACTTACAATATTTTGATTTTGACACATTTGTAGCGGTGTGCACATTGACACCGTACCTTGCCCTGAACTGATTTAAGTCCATCTCCAAAAACCTAGCTGCCATGACGAAGACACAAAACCTAAGTGACTGTGGACCCACCAATAGATGTCATAGATCGTCGCGCAGACCATCATAAAATCTGTTGGTCTTTATCTCCTCGGTTTTAAACACAAACCATGCATGTTGTCTCAGCGCAACAAATGCATGAAAGTACTCCTCGACCGTATATGGTCCTTGGATCAAGCACAAATTCAATGGTGGGGCCAATACACTTCCCTTTATCACCTACTCAGGTACACTAACCGACATTGGACGTATTACAGGAACAGAGAGTTGTGCATGTCCCTCATGATGAGCCTTGATCATTGTAAAGATCACATCAGCGATCAACCAGACCGTCTCTACCGAAAGAGGAGGTGTTGGTACCGCAGGTGGCTCATTCATCCCTATTGAACGTTGGGGTTCTCGATGTCCCTGATTACTGCTAGTCGCCTACAATCATGAAACACACAAGTAAGCAACTAAAATATTGCACAAAGCAATACAAGAACGTACAAGTACCCCAAAATATGTGTATTTTCATTCCTTAGTGGACATTCTTGAGTTCATTAATGTTAAAGTGGGTCGCACTTACACGTGCTCGCCACCCCACAAAGAATTTGACAATGAATTCGAAAAAGGAAGACCGAGACAAACTGATACAAAAATGTAACGACTTTATCCGTTAAATAACATATAATAGAAGGTTCAGACAGGGCCCCACACTATATGCCACAAACAGTTGGGGAGGTCACAGGTTAATACCAAAATATATTCGCATCCTAACTCAGAGCATACTAGCGGAAGATTTTAACAATATATTTGAACTCAAACCAGGAATGTCTGCTATATATAAACCATTTTTATATATCAACTCTTGAAAGGAATGTACAACAAATACAATAGCGGTTGGCCTTGAGGCCTTATAGTTTCTCTTTACAAGTGTGGATTCCATACATCAGCGCGCAGGCCGGCTACACATGAACAAAACATAACATAGATCGCTTAACCTTCACGGGCTAATAACAGCAGTAGTAGCAGCAACAGTAGTAGGGACTTCAACCCTTTAATTCCCTCTTGGCTCTCCAGCACCTGCACAAAGCCAACCCACCCAGAAGGTGGAAAACAAAGCAATGGTCAGCATTCAGCTGATCAATTTATAACAACCCTACCTCTTTCCCGGGGTAGTGGTATTCCTTCCCTGCAGGCATAGCAGTTCAAAAGCAGGTATAACACACGTTGTGCTCTTACGCACAATCAATCCATCACAAACACCAGCCACGCGGCCCGACACTCCGTGAACTTAGGGCACATTCTTTGTGGAACGGAAATAACCAGGGCTCCACCACCGTAAAGTTTGAAACCCAACGGTAAAATTGAGCATTTAGTCTTAATGGCGCGCAGGCCTAAGATTCTCATTATGCGCTCCAACGAGACCAATAAACTAGGTCTACCAGTTGGTCAGACATAACGCTGTTATAGATCAACTAATCCCGTTGCTTAAGTCGCCTAGCCATCACCGAATACCAACGTACTCATGGCCAAGTTATAGACGCGGGTCGGTTTCACCTTTCCTATTCGGCACAACGCCTTTTTGTTTAAGAGCACAGAGCTCACAATAGTCACACTGTCCATCAAGGATTGGCTTCAAAATCCAAAAGGGAAGTTAATGCCAGCGTCCTTCACGAT
This sequence comes from Platanthera zijinensis, assembly GCA_039513925.1. Lineage (NCBI taxonomy): Eukaryota > Viridiplantae > Streptophyta > Magnoliopsida > Asparagales > Orchidaceae > Platanthera > Platanthera zijinensis. The sequence continues at coordinate 164,560,403 of CM077095.1, forward strand.
CACTTGGCGGGTTCAGCAGAACTCTCTATCTGCACCCAAACTCACCCAACCCTGCAGTTCTTGTAGTGCCAGAAACTGGTCTTTCATAGCATACAACACAAACATTACGAGGGTGTTTTCTTGGAATTCCACTCTAGTACTTCCTGCTATTGCCCTTTACAGGTACAACCCATCGACTCCACAAATACACGTTTAACCGGAGTCTTCTCTGGTGTGTAAAATGAAACATAACCAATCCAGACCAAACTGTCCATATGGGCTTCACACAGCATGTCTATTCCGTACTACACATTTCCGGATCTATATGCAAGACTCGACCGGGGACAACTATCAACCCACTGGAATCACTTACGCTTTCCACCTCTTGGTGGAGTATTTCATGTTATGCATAAAGGAGGACTTCACTTTTCAGGAAGGAAGATCGTTACCCTTACGATCTCTTTGGAGCCATGGTAAAACTAGCCGGTTAGAAAGCACCGCAGCGGCCTTGCCTCCATAAAACTGGCCTCAGATCTCGATTCGAAACTCTCAAGCTCCACCGATGGCCGGATCCTCTCCTCCTCCTCCTCCCTTGCTCTCCCTTCTCTCTATGCTTTTAGAAAGAGAGTGGTCTAAGTTGAATGAGAGATATATCTCAGTTCCTGAACTTAACTCAGTAGGGAGGAGCTTGGGCCATTGGATCCAGGATGAAGAAAATGAATGGCCACAGATCGCCCTGAAAAGTCTATTTTTGGGATGACACGGCCTGTGACATGCCCGTGTCACCGGCCGTGTACCTTAAGCGGCACACAACTGACTCAACCTGAATAGGACACGATCTTATGACACGCCCGTGTCACAGGCCGTGTGCCCTGACACGGCTTCAGACACGCCCGTGTCTAGCGGCCGTATACCTTAGGCGGCACACAACTGGCTCAACCCGAAGAGGACACGACCATGTGACATTCCTGTGTCACATGTCGTGTACCCCGAGACACGCCCGTGTCTACCCCGTGTTAACCAAGCCTCATATCCCTTGCCAGAACTATCGAAGGATACGGCCTCTGACACGCCCGTGTCATAGGCCGTGTGCCCAACTCGAGTGCCTCTCGACAATCGTATAGTGCATTTCGTCGAGCACTCGACAGGATGTGTGTCGACTAGACCAGACAGAGCAGGACACGGCGTGGGATACGCCAGTGTCTCAGGCCGTGTTGCCCAGCCTAAACTCAACTTTGGGATTTGGGGTGTTACATTTTGTGTCTCTGAGGGTATAATCCTAGAAACCACAGCTCCTTACTCACCCCAGTCGAATGGTATTGTTGAGTGTAAGAATAGAACTTTAATATAAATGTTGAATTCTATGCTCCTCACAGCTGACATGCCTAATTCTTTTGGGGGAGAAGCAGTCCAAACTGCAAATCACATTCTAAATAGAATGCCTCACTCAAAGCTCAACTCTACTCCGTATGAGTTATGGCATGATCATCCTTGTAGATATGACACTCTAAAGACTTGGGGATATATTGCTTATGTAAGGATACAATACCTTAAGAGATCTAAGGTGGGACCTAGAACAATAACTTGTGTTTATCTTGGTAGTGTAAAAGATAGTGCAGCTTACAGTTTCTGGATCTATCCACTAATACAGTGATAGAGTCTAGAGATGCTATTGTTTTAACACAAATTTATCAAAGATCATGCCTTGACCGTCTCCGGGTCTACTGACATGGTTTTAGAATCTACGGTAGAACCTGAAGCTGGCTCCTCTAGCACTGCTCCCCAACCTCTAGAGGTGGAACCTGTTCCTCTTAGAGTATCTACAAGAGATAGAATCTCTAAGAATTTTGGTGAGAATTTTGTCACCTACCACTTAGAGGATGATCCATTTTCCTATCAAGAAGCAATGAGATCTAGAGATGCGTTAATGTGGGCAGAAGCCATAGATGATGAGATGAACTCGCTGTTACAAAACAACACTTGACATCTAGTTGACCCGCCGAAAGGTGCTAAAGTCCTAGGATGCAAGTGGGTACTAAATAAGAAGTTGCACAGTGATGGGTCTATAACCAGATATAAAGCACGTCTAGTAGCTAAGGGTTATAAACAATAGGGGGAATTGACTATTTTGACGTCTATTCACATGTTTGTCACTTATCCACTATTAGGATTTGTCTTGCCTTAGCTTCTATCGAGAACTTTATAGTTCATTAGATGGATGTAAAGACAGCTTTCTTGAATGAAGAGCTTGATGAATAGATTTATATAGCACAACCTAAAGATTATGTACATAAGGATCTAAAAGATAAAGTGTGCAAGCTCAATAAATCGATCTATAAAATTAAACAAGCACGTAAGATGTGGCATATTAAATTTGATCAAGTGGTAAAGAGCATTGGATTTAAGTCCAGTCTCTCAAACAAGTGCCTCTACTACCGCTCGATGTCAAATTAAACAGCCATCATATGTCTATATGTTGATGACATGTTGATTCTGGGGTCAGATCTTGCCGCAGTGAGGAATACTAAATTCGCTCTCGCGAAAGCATTTGACATAAAGGACCTTGGTCCTGTAGATACCCTGTTAGGTATGAAAGTTAGAGTACACAATGGATGTGTCACTCTAAGTCAAGCTCATTACATTGAGCAGATCCTCACTACCTGGGGTTATAAAGACTGTAGGCCTGTTGAAACACCAATTGATCCAAATGTCAAGTTAAGTCCGAATGAAGGGACCAGCATTGATCAAGTAAAGTACTCGAAGATCATTGGTAGTCTTATGTATACCACAAGTTATACAAGACCAGACATTGCCTTCTCTGTTGGCAGGCTGAGTCGCTTTACCAGTAGTCCAGGCAAAGAGCATTGGGATGCCTTAAATCAGCTGATGAGGTACCTGAAAGGTACTAAAGATCCTTCTCTATGCTATACTGGTTACCCTTCTATGTTGGAAGGATACTCTGATGCATCATGGTGTTCAGAAGTTGGGAACAACAAGTCCACCATTGGATTTATTTTCACTTTGGGTGGCGTTGCAGTCACTTGGAAATCTAAAAAACAGACTTGTATAGCTTTGTCATCTATGAAAGCCGAGTTTTTTGCCTTAGCTTCAGCTGGTGAAGAGGCAGATTGGATCAGAAATTTGATTCTAGACATTCTCTTGTCTAGAATTCAAGTCAATTCTTTGAGCCTGTACTGAGATAATCAAGCAGCAGTCCAAATCGTGAAGAATCTCCTTCTTAATACTAAGAGGCGACATGTACAACTGAGACACGCTCTACTGAATTATCTGAAAGAACAAGACATTATCACTTTGATCGATGTGCGATCGAAGGATAATCTGGCTGATTCACTGACGAAAGGAATACCTAAAGACCGATCAATCAAAATAGTGGGGGAAAATGAGACTCAAGACGATTTAAGTTCAGCCTTAGTTTCAAGGTTAAGCGATTTAGTTCCGCCTTAGTCCAAATATTTTTTGATTTTTCCACTTTCCTTTGTCAAAGCAAGCATGTTGTGCTCGGCTGATGTTCGGAGTTGCTGAGAATGAATCTGGTGAGTTGGTTTATTCCACATTTGATGTTAATAACTCCATCTGGTTTCGTCTTCCTTATCTAGGAGGAGAGTGTTATTCCACATTTGATAACACAATCTGACTAGGTTTGACTCTTCTTCTGTTTATTGGTTCAATTCCACATTTGATGAGTTCCAATTAACCTTAGAAGAACAGTAACCGTGACATTCCACATAGAAACACATATACATCTGTGGTGTCCAGAAGTCCATAACATCATTTTTTAAAAAAAAAACAGATAATTGATTCTGAGATAGAACCTAAATACTCTATACATACTTCCTCATATTGTACTACATTCATATAAGTAGAACTAAATACTTGTACATTTTCCAAGGTAGAATTCATTCTGAATGAACTTCTCTGTTGGAAATTACAGGAGCTGCTGCTGATGGAGGAGCACTTGCAGGTTGGGATCCAAAAGAGGATGACCTGCTGGACGCTGACGTCTAGAGCATTTGTCTGGTTTCTTGTCTTTGGTTTAGAGCACTATTTAGCTCTCCTTTTTGTTCATCTGTTGTTTAGACTATTTCTATTGCTCTTTAGTTGATCATGAGACACTAGCTGTGCTAGTACCTGATTCTCTAATTGTACTTTTGACTTTGATGTGTTGCTGTTGAGTTTATGCTTTATTCTTATGCGTGCATACTAACTTCTGTTTATTTAAGTCCAATTTATTCTGACAGATGTTGTGGACACGGTTGTGTATTGAGTCGAATTCTGGTTGAACTTTACACACACCACCCCTTTTTTGACGTCGGTCTCACCGCGGATATGGGAGGAGATTGTTATGATATTTAGTTATATGTTCGTACGTATCAGGACCAACTCGGAACGACCCAATGGGTTACGTGTCACTATGGTGTAACGGATCTACGCTGGAGATACTATATAAGGTCATTTCACATCGATGAGCCTTAGTGGACTATCTTGAGCAGAGCAATTACAATAAATGTGTCAAAGATAAACTCTTTGTCATTGTCAGGCTCAGCTTCTTTACTCGCCGCCCTATCTTCCCTTCAACAAGCTCCATATATTTTTGAAACTTCTCAAAGAATTCTGACTTCAAGTACACCAAAGTGTGTCGGGTGTAGTCATCCGCCAACACCAACATGTATCGGTTTCCTTCATATGATGGGGTGTCACCTGGCCCCATTGCATCAGCATGCATACACTCTTGCGGAGCTTTGCACCTGGCCTTAGAATTGTCAAATGGATGTCGGTGTGACTTCCCAAATTGACATCCCTCACAAACGTGGTCATTGCCATAAGAAGATAGGTTAAGCATGTCGTTAACCAGCTTTTTTGTCGTCATCGCCTTCAGTTTGTCCATTCACATATGACCTAACCTCTTGTTCCAAATCACTGCACCACCATTGGTCTTCAGTTTGTCAACATACGTGTTAGCAGACTAGACGAACAAGTCCTTCACACGGCTCCCAACATGAGTAACATCACCATCGATCCCAGAGTTCTTCAAAAACTTTACCTCCTTCGTGACGAAAAGAACGTGTTATCCCGCATCCACCGCATTTGTCATAGAAAATAGGTTTTTCTTCATTCCAGGTACATGATACACACTATTCAGGGTGAATGGTCTCTCCTTGCTCCCCAACGACACTAGTCCTTCCTTTTCCATTGGATGAACAATATCATCAGTGGTGATGATAGTATTGTTTCCCTCATACGCCTTGAGTGCAGCGAACTTCGTTACAGCTCCGGTAAGATGATGACCGCAACCAGAATCAATGATCCAATCATCTTAGAAATTGATTGAAGCTATCACACAAACAGATGTTATCATCATCTGAGCAAGGAAACAGTTCCCCCATTGTTGAACTTCTTGTGATCAGCCGTCTCCATGTTCTTCTCGCCTCGAATTCTCCTTCTTCTCAGCCACATGTCTTGCCCTTAGGTTTGACCGACAATATTTTGTTATGTGTCCATACTTGCGATAAGCAAAACACAGCGGCTCATTCTGCTCGTCATAACCACGAAGAAAATTCTACATATCTTCTTGAGAGAACGTCGATGGTCCGTCTCCAGAACTCTTCTTCTGTTTTTCCTAGGGCTTCTTCTTTCCAGAGAAGAGAGCCTCACTTTCTCCTGCTATGATGGTCACTTCCGCTATTTGCTTTGCCAAACACTCATATGACGACAGGAGATTCTACAATTCTAATAGGGAAGGCTAAACAACTCATCCTTGAATAGACGTGATGAAAGCCACATTTTCCTTTCATAGCCCACGAATGATATGTCTCTTTATCTTTGCCTCGAAGATTGGCTCGTCAGGATCTAGAGCAGAAATCTCAGTACAGAGATTATTCACTTTCAGTAAGAAGGTTGAAATTGTCAACTCCCCTTGAGTAGCCTTTGGGAGCTTGTTCTCCAAGAACTGTAGCTGTGTCACGTTCCTTTTGTTGAGAAGCCCATCCAGAGCTTTCCAACTCTCCGAGGAAGACTTGCATCCTATAATGTGATCAAACAATTTTGGGGAAATAGCCCGTTTGAGAGTAAACTCAGTCTTGGCGTTAGTCTTCCTCCAAGCCCTGACCAACTGAGTGTTGTCTCCTGCTGCGATAAATTGCTCATGCTCATCTCCACCAACAACCTCCCACAGGTCTTGCCCCAGTGGATAGCTCTCCATGCACAATCTCCATTTTTTATAGTTCGAGTACGTGTGTGAGTAACTCCACACCAAAACCCCTGCCATAACCGCCACCTTCCATTTCCAAGAACGAAAGGCCTTGCAACGAGAACATCAACACTAATACGAACCTCCCTTTGATATCATGTGAGAAATTCTTGTTGCAAGATAAATTAACGAATATCTTGAACCAAACAATGTAATTGTATTACATAAAAAAGATACAAGTTACAATAATACATCATCATGAGAGCTTACAAGACATTGGACGAATTATAAGGCAACTCAGCACAAAAACAACACTCCAAGCCGCACTTCAAGCCGACACTGCTACAGCCAAACCGCCACATGCCGCTCATACACACTTCAAGCACACAATCTTGCTCCACAACAAACAATCCACCACAAGCCGCCACAAACCTCTTCTGCTACAACCAAACTGCCTCAAACTACAACAAACCGCCACAAGCCGAGCCTCCACAACAAACAAGCCACCACAAGTCGCCACTACAACTTCAGCAGGTCGCACAGACAACTTCAGGCAGGTCGCCAACCTACACTGCAACAAACCACAACCAAACAAAAACGGTCTTTAGTAGCAAGTCGCACCATACCGGCTTCCAGTATCAAACCGCACAGTGTCACTCACAGACCGCCTCTTTTAGTAGCCCGCACACACAACATCCAGACCTCCACAACTACCCCTTTTCTTATAACTCAACTTTTTTTGCCTCACCAAAAGGTCCTATTTATAGGAAGGGAAACTCCATAACACCAAACAGTAAAGGACAACAACCTCGTAGCGGATCCGCCAAGATTACTTCAACACATACAGCAAATCGCCCATCCTCAAAGACAGATTGTCCGGCTCACTTCAAAAACTCAACACTTTTGCGGAGGATTGACGAGCGTAGATCAAGAATCAGTTGGTTGCGTTTGAAGACCCCAAGGAGATGACGGTCACTCTTGCATCTTTCATGCTATTTGGGGATGCAAATATTTGGTGGCATAAGAACATACCTTTGCACACATTAGTATGGAGGCAATGATAAATCTTGGTGGCTACTCGTCTCATGTAGAAAGAATAGGTTTTGATTTTGAGGCAGAAAGAGTTGTTGTATGTGTGGAGAATTATCTCGGAGATGTCATATAGTTGGTGATCTGAAAAACGACACATTTTTTCTTCAACAAGCTGCGGGACGAGTTCAAATCCCCTTTCTGTGAAGTCAAGCCTATGAGTTTCGATACATTAGTTAAGTCGGCCCGGCTTTGGAAGACCGCGAGACGAGATGTAGCGGTGGACACATACATATTTTGTTTTGTTTCAGCCCTGTACTAAGTATATTGATAAAAAAAATAAGCAAAAGGATGTGGAAAAGCGGTGCCCTTAAGCTAGAACTTCCCAACAGAGAAAATGACATCAATTTTGAGAGGTGCCCATTTTCTAACAATAAGCAAAAAGGATTAGATTTTCGAGCAATTGAAGCTGATCAATGATGAATCGTCTCCAGAGCTTAAGGCCAAAAAGGTGGATGCAATTTTACGGTATGTGCTAGCTAGGTTTTTTTTCTTCTCTGAAGAGCTTAAAATTTTTCTTTTGTTTAAAAAAATTTCAAGGCATAAATTAGTTAAAAATATATAATTTATTCTCAAAGATGAGTTTAAAAATAGGGCGCTGATATTAGCAAAGTAGGTTTTTGCTATTAGCACTTTTGGCTATCCGCAATTATTATTTTTTAAAATTGGCTATCCGCAAGCACGAAAGCTATCCGCACTAAAAAATTGGAAAAAGGAATGAGCAGAGCACCACCACCTGGAGGAGGAATGGACGCTTGAAAATCGCGGAATAGAGGAGCACCACCGTCAATAGGAAGAGAGATCGCCAGATGTGGAAAAGATAGCCGCCAGATAATGGAAGAGAACGCGCTAGGATAAAGAACGCCGCTCTGAAAATGGAGGAGGAGCACTAGCCGGATTTGAGTCCTTTAGGCCTGATGGAAGTGGAGGAGGAAGAGTTGTCGATGTAATCACAGTTTGAAGGGGGTGGAAGAAAGAGAGGGGCGGGTGCAAATAAGAAATAATTTCTGTGTAGTCCTTGCTAATGAGAATTCTAAAAGTCTAAAAAATTCAAATTTTGAATGCGGATAACCAAAAATGCGTTGCCAATTTAAACGCCCTAAAAATATTTACCGCTCGCTTTCAGATCCAACAAAGTAATTAATTCCAAGGGGCCATAAACAAACACAACTATCCTTTAAATTTTTTAATGATAACGCATAGATTAAGATTATATTTAATAAACTATGGTAAATATTTATATTCTAAAACATGTAACATTTTTAGAATAGCTTGCTCATATCAATTTTATTAATTATTTTAGGTTAATATTATAAAAAATTATGGTCATTTTCTCAGGCAAATTGGCATCTTTGCAAACACTAAGGTTCTGTTTGGCGCCAGTGGCGGAATTAGAATTCCTCTCGTTGAGGGACACTGATCTTCATCATTATTTTTCAAAATAGTTGGTGAATTTGAATTCCTCTCGTTGAGACTTATAAGTCAAAAACGATTGCCAGATGAGGGAGAAACAACAACGATAAGATGCAATCGTACAGATTTTTGTTGTTGGAGGAAATTAATGTCTCGCCCGTCCTTGTAAAAATTTCTAAAACGCAATGACTCATTCCTTTGGTGAGGGACTGACATAGGAAAAAAATATCGTGCATTTGACGCACATGAGCTGAGTGCATCGAGCGTGATCCACTATATTTCTAGATCTAAACCACTACATTGCTATTTCATTTAAAATTTTTTTGATACACTCATTATTAATTTCCACGATCCGCCACTGTTTGCCACGGTGGTCGTAAGCAAGAACACACTTATTATGAATCATTGTTCGTGAAAGCCCAACCTCACCCTTGAACTTACATTATATGATGGGGGCGGTCACATTTTCTTATCAAATATTCATTATATGATGGGAGCAAAAATTCCTCCGCCAAACCGAGCCTAAGAAAATATCTAGGCGAGGCGAATAAAAAAATCAATAAAACCACTGTAATCCAATAGCAACAATAGAATACTGCCATAAATTTAATATCTTGATATTACAAAATCTATGGCCATAATTTAACCTGGTTAAATGATAAGTTTTATTGAGTAAAATATCACAATTTTATATTACAAAATGCAAGCTAGCATGAGGCTCCTCAAATAGCTAGCCACCCATTCTGAGTCCTCTATCAAAATCATCTCTCTCATAGAAAATTAGAGCAATGGCCTTAAAGAAGGTGAGCAAGTTACCAAAAGCAGCAACCTTGAAGCACATTTTGAAGAGATGTGCAAGCCTTGTGAGAAAACATCAGGAGATGACGGGGGAGGAAGGATTGCCCGGCGATGTGCCCGAGGGTCATTTTGTTGTCTATGTGGGTGAGAGGATGAGCAGATTCGTCATTCCTATTTCTATGTTAGCCCGCGCCGACTTTCAGAACCTACTGCAAGCTGCAGAGGAGGAGTATGATTTTCACCATGACATGGGACTCAGAATCCCCTGTGAAGAAACTATCTTCACCTCACTTGTTTCCTTGCTCTGCTGACCAGCTGAAGGATGATCTTCTCTACTTCTGTTTTTTGTTTTCCCATGCCTCATCTATCGGTTTTTGAATGACTTAATTGTTGAATGGAGTTGTAGTTTGGCATAGCGGTGGAGGTGATTAACGATCAATCAAAGGTGAGGAATACATTGCGATACATGATTCGTAATACACTCAATGGAAGCAAAAATACAAGCAAGAGAAAAACTGGCGGACTGACAACAGTAACCGCCCAAGCCGCTAACCGCCAAGTCTGCCCGGCGAAACCGCCAAGTCGCCAAACCGCAACTTAAGCTGCACTGACTGCCTGTTATTGAATGCTGATGAACTGGGAAAACAGTCTATCCGCTAAGACCAGGTGAACTGTTTGAACTATCCGCAATTCCAAGGAAGAATATTGTTGGCCGCACTAACCGCGTCTTGTTGTATACTACAGATTGCTATCCGCGAACTGTTTCACACAGAACTTCCCAACTAGTTGCCTAGTCGCCTGGTGCTAGCCGCGCAGCATGCACAACACAAGTCAACTTCACTTGGTCATCCGGTTAGAAAAATCTAACCGCAAGTTCAAAACGCGAGCTGAGTTCCCACTGTTCTCGTTATATATAATGAGTAAGGGACCCCTATTTATAGGTGACAAGGGGAGTGTGGTCACCGCCTATAGTGAGGATAACTGTCCATCATCCTGCAACTAGCACCACTTATCCGCACAAGAGTGCGGATACCAGAGTCAGACCGCGAGAGATAAACCATTTATTCGCTCACGCGACAAGATCTCCCAGTCTGCATAGTCATACAGACAACATCCACAGTTTGCGTCAAATTAGGCAATCAAGTTGACAGCCACGCGTCCTGAGCCATTCCGCTCCATGATGAACTGCAGTCTTCGCGAACACCACAAACAGACCGCGCAACCAGTGCTCTCAGCGACTAGACAACACCATGGACTTGGCACATCACCGTGACCAAGTCCACACACATCATCAAACTTTGGCTCCATATCGCGCGAGCAGACTACAACGAACTGTGTGGTTAGCCTCCGCTAACCGCCTGCCTCTACGCAAGCCAGAGAACTTGTCAGCTCCAAGCGGACTCCGCGATCTCTAACCCAGACCACGACAGCCGCGATTAGTTAACGCTAACCGCCTGATTACCTCCCAGGGTGTTTGCTAAGCAGACTGCGGAACAGAGAACAGAAGATAGAACCCGGCTATCCGCCAACACCTACCTGCCTAACCGATGACGGATTCTGCGGTTTGCCCAATCAGACCGCTCACTTGCACTTCAACAATTCCAACAAAAACTACGATTATATATAGTTACATCAAGATTAGTTTTTGTAGATTAATTATAGCGACATTCTTCAAAAATATGTCCCTTAGATTATTCAACTTAGGCTCTGTTTGGCATGGTGGTTGCGGTCATGCACACAGGGGTCAGAAATCCACGATCCTCTCCGAGGTTAGCTTGCTAGTCATAGACTACTTCAGCTCGTCTCGGGAGTTCGAGGCCAGCTTTTCGGCAAGCCGTGCGGACAAACTTTCTAACCGCCCTATCGCCCGGCGACAGCGATATCGCCAGGTGATAGCTCCTCTTGGGCGGCCTCCCAAGTCTATCCGCCCAGGCCGCGCGGTAGCCGCGTGTTCTGCAATAGGCGCGGACTGCTTCCTCAGCCCGCTCCAACAAGTCGCGCGACTAGGTAAGCTAACCGTGCTATCGCCTAGCGATAGCGGTTATCACCAGACGATAGCTCCTTTTTCCCATATAGGTGCAATTAGCTCTTCAGTCCGCCTAGAAATAGGTGGGTTCCCTTTTCATTCTGCACAAAAGTGAACGCCCTGTCTCCTATCCGCAAGCAGGTGGCAAACTCGATCTCTGTCCGCCTGAAGGAGGTGTACTTGCCTCCGCAGCCGAAGGAGAGCTCTTCTTCTCTCCGCCAGCAGAGGCGGACTTGTTCCCAGCCCACCAGCAACAGATCAGCTTCAGTAGGCAAGTTCCTATCTGCACGGCATTACACGGACTCAACTTCAGTCCCCCAGCAGGTGGCAGACTCGCTTCTTCCAAACAGCAGGCGAGCTCCTCAGCTCGCACAGCAGAGGGCAAGATCCTTCTTAGTTCGCCAGTAGGTGGTGGATTCGCTTACAGCTCGCCCAAACCTTCGGGAGTGACGTCATCAAGGCCAGCTCTAGAAGCTTCTTCCTCAAGCCTATAAATAGACCCTCATACCTCTCATTTGTAGAGGAGGACTCGGGGGCAACGATCGCATCAAGCCATGCGTATATAATTTCCTGTCTACCAGCCTTAATCAGTGGCTAGGACTACTGGCCGGCAACCATCAACTCGGCAGCGGCTGCATTCCTCGGGTCATTATCGCTGAGTGATAGCGACTATCGCCAGACGATAGCAAACTCGACATTGGGAATCAACCCGCGCGGTCTGGCAGACTGAGGCTCCGAGCTGTTTTATCAAGGTAGTCCGCGCAGACTGGCGGCTTGCTAGTTAAGCCCGCGCGGCCTCTAGTGGCTTCTTTTTCAATCCAGCAGCTTCTCTTGTACCCTTTATGTTTTTCCATGTAAAGGAGCTAGCTCGGGTTGTAACTCAAGCTTTGTAATCAAATAAAAGCCTGTCGCAGGAGTGGCATTTAAGCCGCAGCGAGCGAACTCTGTTGTTGTCGCTGTCAGCGGCCTCTCTTTTTTCCTTCTCCCTTCTCTCGGCCTCAACCGCTAATCTTAACCGTCAAAGTAACCGTCTATTCGAGATTCCTCATCACCTCCCATATCCCCGAATCTCGAATCAAACGTATACACCTATCGAGATCACGGAGAGGCACATTTTTGGCATCAACAGTTAACACGCGACCTTCAGATTTCGAATAGACGGTGAAATCCAACGGTTAGCCATGTCAGACCATCAACCTGCTGATAAACTCGCTCATTCAAGTCCTAGTGAGGATCCTCTCTGGGAATTCATAGAGCAATCGCGTCAGGAAACCGCCCAGCAGTTACAGGCAATCAACCATACTCTAGCTACTATCACGAAGCGATTAGAGGAGCAACCCGCAACAGCGCTGACTCCTCCAGTCGACCTGACACAAGCATTGGGGAATCCGCAGACCTATCCACCGGTCTGCCCTCCTGTTTATCCACATGCTCATCCGCCGATCTGTCCAACGACCTACCCGTCAGGGCAGGCCGCAGCTCCTTTACGGTCTCAAAATGACGAGTTTATAGATCGTCAAAACTTCTTCCGGGAAGCTGCCCGAGGAAGTCCAGCAAGATTCTTGAATTTCCAGGGAAGTCATCCCTACCCTTCAGCTCCCGCAGCTGCTTCTCCCGCAGCAGCTTTTCCTTTCTATCCTCCCGCTCCTTTTTCAACTACAGCTTATGCTCCATTTTTTTCCTTTCCCTTATATTCTAGGAGAACAGGAAGAGCCATCGCCGTTTACAGAGAATATACGGCAAGAACTGACTCCAGCTCACTTCAGAGAGCCGCGACTACAAGTTTACACTAGGGAGTCCGACCCAATCGCACTGTTGGAACCCTTGGTTCTGATTTGGGTTAGGATCTCTATTAGGTTGTTTAGGTTGCTTAGTTTAGTTTAGTTTATTTCCAGTAGTTTTAGTTTTTGAAAGACTTAACCCAAATAGGAGGAGATTGTTGGTACCCTAGTTTGGATTTGAATTAAGTCTTTCCTTTTAGTCTCTTGACCCAAGATTTATCTATGGTCAAAGGTTAGTTTTAGTGTAGTCACTTATCCAGTGAAATCTGGCTAAGTTAGTTTTTGGTTCGACTATAGTCGAACGTCGTTCGACTATCGTTGATCAGTCGTTCGACGATCGTCTTCCTGTTAGTCGACTATCGTCTGTCTCCAGATCGTCTAGCTTTGTCTCTTGACAGCTCGACGTTCTGTTGTTTCTGTCTCGACGATCGTCGACCTCGGCTCGACTTCTTTCGTTAAGACAGATTGTCTTGATAGTTCAACTATCTTCCTTGATAGTTCGACTATCTGATAGCTCTACTCTCTTGTTGATAGTTTAGCTGTCTGTTTGCCGGTCGACTATCTATTGATAGTTCGACTAGTTGTCTGTATTCTTAGGTCGACGTTTTCTGTCTAGCTTTGAGTCGGTCGACTATCTGCCTGGATAGTTCGACTATCTGAGTCGGTCGACTATCTGTCTGATAGGTCGACGATCTCAGTAGGTCGGTCGACGATCTCCGAAGATCGTTCGACTATCTTTTGTCTGCCTTTAGATAATATTATATTCGTTATTATTCTGCTATCTAATTATTATTATTAATATATATTAGATTGATTTACTGCATATATCTCAAAGCAATCATTGCTTCTATCTTTATGCTAAGTCAATTCCTTCTGACATGTATTTTGTCTTATTATCTGACTTTATATCTGCAGCTGTCCTTTATAGCCGTTGGACTCAAAAGTCCTCTTTGGCTGTAAAGTGTAATCTGATGTGACGTTATCTTGTATTCTTTATTCAGTTTAATTTTACAGCTGCTATAGTTTTATTCTTTATATAGAATATATATATCTGCAAGACTTGTTTTGTCTTTATGTTAAATGCAGCCCAGTTTGCAGATTCCAGATAAAGACAAAGTTCAACTCAAATAATAGAGCCGTTGCTGCTGCTCTTATTTAAAGAGTTCTTTTGAAAGAACAAGAAGAAGTAGAAGAAGGAAGAAATACATTACAGCAATACATCTTCTCTCAGCCATTTCATATTCAACTGAGAAAATATCTCTTCTGGTCTTCTTCAACCTGAGTGCTCCTGTTCCAGGAAGATTTTACACTCAGAGATATTGAAGAAGAAGAAGAAGGAAGCTGAAGAAGAACATCTATTCTAGATCTCTAGTCTTCTTCAAGCTTTATCCTTCAGAACTTCAGAAGTTCTGAAGAGATCTTGTGCTTCTCTAATCTTGTTTAAAATAGAGAAGACAATCTAACTCTCCTTCCCCCTCCTGTAAAGGGTTGTTTACTCCCTTCAAAAGTAAAGCTTGGTTTTTAGACACCTGATCAAAAGTCTAAAGGGTCTCTAGATCTACCTACAGCAGATCTTGTTGGTGGCAGGGCACCTGATCAAAAACCTGAGTGGATTCCTATCGTGGAGGTAGAAGAGTGGATGTACCTATTGAGAGGGAACCACTATAATCTCTTGTGTCGTCTGGTTGTTTGATTTATTACTTGTGATGTTGGCTGTGATTAGTTTTAACTAGGTTTTCTAGTTGCTGTTTAGGATCCCAAGCCTTAACTGTAATTACAGTTGGCTGTCTTTTGTGCACAACACTTGTGTTAGGCTTTAGGATTACTTCTCAAATATCTATAACTTTCATTCCGCAATTAACTCCAAGGGAGTTGAGTAGACAGTCAACTTTGCTAGTGCAATTTTTGATTACTCTATTCACCCCCCCCCCTCTAGAGTAGTATCTATCCTTTTTCTTTCAATTGGTATCAGAGGGAGGTTGGCTGACTGTATAGGCTAACACCTAAGTCACAAGATCCTGATAGATACCAAGGATTATAGATATTCACTTTCACTATCATGGCCCAGTCTAAGGATTACTCTAGCACCAGACCTCCAGCATGCAACTTAGCCAAGTTCAGCATCTGGAAGGCAAGAATTAAATTATATATGAACTCTTTTGATGAAGATATTTTTTTGTCTATTTTGACAGGTCTCCAAACTTCGGTAACAACAACAAAAAGTGCCAGGCTAGCTGATGCCAGAGCAATGAACATCCTAGCTCAGTCATTATCTGATGACTTATTTCAGGAGGTTGTTGAATGCTCAACTGCTAAGGAGATTTGGGATTCCCTTCACCAAATGGCTTCTGAACCCGTGGATGACACATCAGAAAGAAGCCACAACAGAATATTTGAAGGAAAAGAATCAACATCCCTAGATGTTATCTGGGATATCTCAGATGATGAATCATCATTTGAAGATGAAGAGGAGGAAGCAAGGGCCAAAGAATTTTGCTTAATGGCCGTCAACACTTCCTGCAGCAATCTAAAAGCCGAACAAACAGAAGGAAATTCCAAACCTGAAGAGAATCAGGTATTATTATCTAACTCTGTTAATTTAGAAATTCAATATTGCTGCCAAGATTTAATAAAACCTGAGAAGGAAACAAAACTTCTCAGAGGATTATTTTTAGAATATATTCAAAGGAAGAACAAATGTCTTGAGCTCAGACAGTCGAACTCCGATCGACTATCTTATAGAAAAACGTCGAGCTCAATTATTTGATTTTTCATAAATCTGTTTTATAAACAGAAGGACAAATTATTTAGAATATTTTCAAATCCTTCTACCATTTGGAATAGATTTATTAGGAAGCATTTTCCTTTCTTAAGGCTGTCTATATCTGATTGATATTTTGTTCAATATCTTGTTCGGATTTCTGAATAATGAATTCTCTGTCAGATAACTCTATCTCTTATAGATCTTTTTCTAATTTCATCTAGATTGAGTCCTCTACTCTAGTTGCATTGGTCAGCTGAGTTTGAATCTCGTCTGATGAAAAGAAATTCTATAGGAAAGAAGATATCTGATTTTGTTTTTCAGATCCAGAATCCTAATTATACTTGCTGAACAAATATCATTTTTTTGGTAACATATCCCTTCTTCAAGGAAAGAGCAATCTCTACCATAGCTTTCTGCAGGTACTATTTATAAGAGTTAGCTGGATGATTCAATCAAAATTCAAAGTCATCTCAGCCTCCTCCAATCACATGTACTGCATCAACATAGGGGGAGATTGCAGATGTCAGCAGCAGCCAGCATTGCTAAGTTTTTCTTTTTGTATATTTTATGTTTTGCAATATTTATTTTGCTAATAGGATCCTCACCCAAATAGGGGGAGATTGTTGAAACCCTTGGTTCTGATTTGGGTTAGGATCTCTATTAGGTTGTTTAGGTTGCTTAGTTTAGTTTAGTTTATTTCCAGTAGTTTTAGTTTTTGAAAGACTTAACCCAAATAGGGGGAGATTGTTGGTACCCTAGTTTGGATTTGAGTTAAGTCTTTCCTTTTAGTCTCTTGACCCAAGATTTATCTATGGTCAAAGGTTAGTTTTAGTGTAGTCACTTATCCAGTGAAATCTGGCTAAGTTAGTTTTTGGTTCGACTATAGTCGAACGCCGTTCGACTATCGTTGATCAGTCGTTCGACGATCGTCTTCCTATTGGTCGACTATCGTCTGTCTCCAGATCGTCTAGCTTTGTCTCTTGACAGCTCGACGTTCTGCTGTTTCTGTCTCGACGATCGTCGACCTCGGCTCGACTTCTTTCGTTAAGACAGATTGTCTTGATAGTTCAACTATCTTCCTTGATAGTTCGACTATCTGATAGCTCTACTATCTTATTGATAGTTTAGCTGTCTGTTTGCCGGTCGACTATCTATTGATAGTTCGACTATCTGTCTGTATTCTTAGGTCGACGTTTTCTGTCTAGCTTTGAGTCGGTCGACTATCTGCTTGGATAGTTCGACTATCTGAGTCGTTCGACTATCTGTCTGATAGGTCGACGATCTCAGTAGGTCGGTCGACGATCTCCGAAGATCGTTCGACTATCTTTTGTCTGCCTTTAGATAATATTATATTCGTTATTATTCTGCTATCTAATTATTATTATTATATATTAGATTGATTTACTGCATATATCTCAAAGCAATCCTTGCTTCTATCTTTATGCTAAGTCAATTCCTTCTGACATGTATTTTGTCTTATTATCTGACTTTATATCTGCAGCTGTCCTTTATAGCCGTTGGACTCAAAAGTCCTCTTTGGCTGTAAAGTGTAATCTGATGTGACGTTATCTTGTATTCTTTATTCAGTTTAATTTTACAGCTGCTATAATTTTATTCTTTATATAGAATATATATATCTGCAAGACTTGTTTTGTCTTTATGTTAAATGCAGCCCAGTTTGCAGATTCCAGATAAAGACAAAGTTCAACTCAAATAATAGAGCCGTTGCTGCTGCTCTTATTTAAAGAGTTCTTTTGAAAGAACAAGAAGAAGTAGAAGAAGGAAGAAATACTTTACAGCAATACAGTTTCTCTCAGCCATTTCATATTCAACTGAGAAGATATCTCTTCTGCTTTTCTTCAACCTGAGTGCTCCTGTTCTAGGAAGATTTTACACTCAGAAATATTGAAGAAGAAGAAGAAGAAGGAAGCTGAAGAAGAACATCTATTTTAGATCTCTAGTCTTCTTCAAGCTTTATCCTTCAGAACTTCAAGACAGCTTGCTGTCAGAAGTTCTGAAGAGATCTTGTGCTTCTCTAATCTTGTTTAAAATAGAGAAGACAATCTAACTCTCCTTCCCCCTCCTGTAAAGGGTTGTTTACTCCCTTCAAAAGTAAAGCTTGGTTTTTAGACACCTGATCAAAAGTCTAAAGGGTCTCTAGATCTACCTGCAGCAGATCTTGTTGGTGGCAGGGCACCTGATCAAAAACCTGAGTGGATTCCTATCGTGGAGGTAGAAGAGTGGATGTACCTATTGAGAGGGAACCACTATAATCTCTTGTGTCGTCTGGTTGTTTGATTTATTACTTGTGATGTTGGCTGTGATTAGTTTTAACTAGGTTTTCTAGTTGCTGTTTAGGATCCCAAGCCTTAACTGTAATTACAGTTGGCTGTCTTTTGTGCACAACACTTGTGTTAGGCTTTAGGATTACTTCTCAAATATCTATAACTTTCATTCCGCAATTAACTCCAAGGGAGTTGAGTAGACAGTCAACTTTGCTAGTGCAATTTTTGATTACTCTATTCACCCCCCCCCCCCCTCTAGAGTAGTATCTATCCTTTTTCTTTCAATTGGTATCAGAGGGAGGTTGGCTGACTGTATAGGCTAACACCTAAGTCACAAGATCCTGATAGATACCAAGGATTATAGATATTCACTTTCACTATCATGGCCCAGTCTAAGGATTACTCTAGCACCAGACCTCCAGCATGCAACTTAGCCAAGTTCAGCATCTGGAAGGCAAGAATTAAATTATATATGAACTCTTTTGATGAAGATATTTTTTTGTCTATTTTGACAGGTCTCCAAACTTCGGTAACAACAACAAAAAGTGCCAGGCTAGCTGATGCCAGAGCAATGAACATCCTAGCTCAGTCATTATCTGATGACTTATTTCAGGAGGTTGTTGAATGCTCAACTGCTAAGGAGATTTGGGATTCCCTTCACCAAATGGCTTCTGAACCCGTGGATGACACATCAGAAAGAAGCCACAACAGAATATTTGAAGGAAAAGAATCAACATCCCTAGATGTTATCTGGGATATCTCAGATGATGAATCATCATTTGAAGATGAAGAGGAGGAAGCAAGGGCCAAAGAATTTTGCTTAATGGCCGTCAACACTTCCTGCAGCAATCTAAAAGCCGAACAAACAGAAGGAAATTCCAAACCTGAAGAGAATCAGGTATTATTATCTAACTCTGTTAATTTAGAAATTCAATATTGCTGCCAAGATTTAATAAAACCTGAGAAGGAAACAAAACTTCTCAGAGGATTATTTTTAGAATATATTCAAAGGAAGAACAAATGTCTTGAGCTCAGACAGTCGAACTCCGATCGACTATCTTATAGAAAAACGTCGAGCTCAATTATTTGATTTTTCATAAATCTGTTTTATAAACAGAAGGACAAATTATTTAGAATATTTTCAAATCCTTCTACCATTTGGAATAGATTTATTAGGAAGCATTTTCCTTTCTTAAGGCTGTCTATATCTGATTGATATTTTGTTCAATATCTTGTTCGGATTTCTGAATAATGAATTCTCTGTCAGATAACTCTATCTCTTATATATCTTTTTCTAATTTCATCTAGATTGAGTCCTCTACTCTAGTTGCATTGGTCAGCTGAGTTTGAATCTCGTCTGATGAAAAGAAATTCTATAGGAAAGAAGATATCTGATTTTGTTTTTCAGATCCAGAATCCTAATTATACTTGCTGAACAAATATCATTTTTTGGTAACATATCCCTTCTTCAAGGAAAGAGCAATCTCTACCATAGCTTTCTGCAGGTACTATTTATAAGAGTTAGCTGGATGATTCAATCAAAATTCAAAGTCATCTCAGCCTCCTCCAATCACATGTACTGCATCAACATAGGGGGAGATTGCAGATGTCAGCAGCAGCCAGCATTGCTAAGTTTTTCTTTTTGTATATTTTATGTTTTGCAATATTTATTTTGCTAATAGGATCCTCACCCAAATAGGGGGAGATTGTTGAAACCCTTGGTTCTGATTTGGGTTAGGATCTCTATTAGGTTGTTTAGGTTGCTTAGTTTAGTTTAGTTTATTTCCAGTAGTTTTAGTTTTTGAAAGACTTAACCCAAATAGGGGGAGATTGTTGGTACCCTAGTTTGGATTTGAGTTAAGTCTTTCCTTTTAGTCTCTTGACCCAAGATTTATCTATGGTCAAAGGTTAGTTTTAGTGTAGTCACTTATCCAGTGAAATCTGGCTAAGTTAGTTTTTGGTTCGACTATAGTCGAACGCCGTTCGACTATCGTTGATCAGTCGTTCGACGATCGTCTTCCTATTGGTCGACTATCGTCTGTCTCCAGATCGTCTAGCTTTGTCTCTTGACAGCTCGACGTTCTGCTGTTTCTGTCTCGACGATCGTCGACCTCGGCTCGACTTCTTTCGTTAAGACAGATTGTCTTGATAGTTCAACTATCTTCCTTGATAGTTCGACTATCTGATAGCTCTACTATCTTATTGATAGTTTAGCTGTCTGTTTGCCGGTCGACTATCTATTGATAGTTCGACTATCTGTCTGTATTCTTAGGTCGACGTTTTCTGTCTAGCTTTGAGTCGGTCGACTATCTGCTTGGATAGTTCGACTATCTGAGTCGTTCGACTATCTGTCTGATAGGTCGACGATCTCAGTAGGTCGGTCGACGATCTCCGAAGATCGTTCGACTATCTTTTGTCTGCCTTTAGATAATATTATATTCGTTATTATTCTGCTATCTAATTATTATTATTATATATTAGATTGATTTACTGCATATATCTCAAAGCAATCCTTGCTTCTATCTTTATGCTAAGTCAATTCCTTCTGACATGTATTTTGTCTTATTATCTGACTTTATATCTGCAGCTGTCCTTTATAGCCGTTGGACTCAAAAGTCCTCTTTGGCTGTAAAGTGTAATCTGATGTGACGTTATCTTGTATTCTTTATTCAGTTTAATTTTACAGCTGCTATAATTTTATTCTTTATATAGAATATATATATCTGCAAGACTTGTTTTGTCTTTATGTTAAATGCAGCCCAGTTTGCAGATTCCAGATAAAGACAAAGTTCAACTCAAATAATAGAGCCGTTGCTGCTGCTCTTATTTAAAGAGTTCTTTTGAAAGAACAAGAAGAAGTAGAAGAAGGAAGAAATACTTTACAGCAATACAGTTTCTCTCAGCCATTTCATATTCAACTGAGAAGATATCTCTTCTGCTTTTCTTCAACCTGAGTGCTCCTGTTCTAGGAAGATTTTACACTCAGAAATATTGAAGAAGAAGAAGAAGAAGGAAGCTGAAGAAGAACATCTATTTTAGATCTCTAGTCTTCTTCAAGCTTTATCCTTCAGAACTTCAAGACAGCTTGCTGTCAGAAGTTCTGAAGAGATCTTGTGCTTCTCTAATCTTGTTTAAAATAGAGAAGACAATCTAACTCTCCTTCCCCCTCCTGTAAAGGGTTGTTTACTCCCTTCAAAAGTAAAGCTTGGTTTTTAGACACCTGATCAAAAGTCTAAAGGGTCTCTAGATCTACCTGCAGCAGATCTTGTTGGTGGCAGGGCACCTGATCAAAAACCTGAGTGGATTCCTATCGTGGAGGTAGAAGAGTGGATGTACCTATTGAGAGGGAACCACTATAATCTCTTGTGTCGTCTGGTTGTTTGATTTATTACTTGTGATGTTGGCTGTGATTAGTTTTAACTAGGTTTTCTAGTTGCTGTTTAGGATCCCAAGCCTTAACTGTAATTACAGTTGGCTGTCTTTTGTGCACAACACTTGTGTTAGGCTTTAGGATTACTTCTCAAATATCTATAACTTTCATTCCGCAATTAACTCCAAGGGAGTTGAGTAGACAGTCAACTTTGCTAGTGCAATTTTTGATTACTCTATTCACCCCCCCCCCCTCTAGAGTAGTATCTATCCTTTTTCTTTCAATTGGTATCAGAGAGAGGTTGGCTGACTGTATAGGCTAACACCTAAGTCACAAGATCCTGATAGATACCAAGGATTATAGATATTCACTTTCACTATCATGGCCCAGTCTAAGGATTACTCTAGCACCAGACCTCCAGCATGCAACTTAGCCAAGTTCAGCATCTGGAAGGCAAGAATTAAATTATATATGAACTCTTTTGATGAAGATATTTTTTTGTCTATTTTGACAGGTCTCCAAACTTCGGTAACAACAACAAAAAGTGCCAGGCTAGCTGATGCCAGAGCAATGAACATCCTAGCTCAGTCATTATCTGATGACTTATTTCAGGAGGTTGTTGAATGCTCAACTGCTAAGGAGATTTGGGATTCCCTTCACCAAATGGCTTCTGAACCCGTGGATGACACATCAGAAAGAAGCCACAACAGAATATTTGAAGGAAAAGAATCAACATCCCTAGATGTTATCTGGGATATCTCAGATGATGAATCATCATTTGAAGATGAAGAGGAGGAAGCAAGGGCCAAAGAATTTTGCTTAATGGCCGTCAACACTTCCTGCAGCAATCTAAAAGCCGAACAAACAGAAGGAAATTCCAAACCTGAAGAGAATCAGGTATTATTATCTAACTCTGTTAATTTAGAAATTCAATATTGCTGCCAAGATTTAATAAAACCTGAGAAGGAAACAAAACTTCTCAGAGGATTATTTTTAGAATATATTCAAAGGAAGAACAAATGTCTTGAGCTCAGACAGTCGAACTCCGATCGACTATCTTATAGAAAAACGTCGAGCTCAATTATTTGATTTTTCATAAATCTGTTTTATAAACAGAAGGACAAATTATTTAGAATATTTTCAAATCCTTCTACCATTTGGAATAGATTTATTAGGAAGCATTTTCCTTTCTTAAGGCTGTCTATATCTGATTGATATTTTGTTCAATATCTTGTTCGGATTTCTGAATAATGAATTCTCTGTCAGATAACTCTATCTCTTATAGATCTTTTTCTAATTTCATCTAGATTGAGTCCTCTACTCTAGTTGCATTGGTCAGCTGAGTTTGAATCTCGTCTGATGAAAAGAAATTCTATAGGAAAGAAGATATCTGATTTTGTTTTTCAGATCCAGAATCCTAATTATACTTGCTGAACAAATATCATTTTTTTGGTAACATATCCCTTCTTCAAGGAAAGAGCAATCTCTACCATAGCTTTCTGCAGGTACTATTTATAAGAGTTAGCTGGATGATTCAATCAAAATTCAAAGTCATCTCAGCCTCCTCCAATCACATGTACTGCATCAACATAGGGGGAGATTGCAGATGTCAGCAGCAGCCAGCATTGCTAAGTTTTTCTTTTTGTATATTTTATGTTTTGCAATATTTATTTTGCTAATAGGATCCTCACCCAAATAGGGGGAGATTGTTGAAACCCTTGGTTCTGATTTGGGTTAGGATCTCTATTAGGTTGTTTAGGTTGCTTAGTTTAGTTTAGTTTATTTCCAGTAGTTTTAGTTTTTGAAAGACTTAACCCAAATAGGGGGAGATTGTTGGTACCCTAGTTTGGATTTGAGTTAAGTCTTTCCTTTTAGTCTCTTGACCCAAGATTTATCTATGGTCAAAGGTTAGTTTTAGTGTAGTCACTTATCCAGTGAAATCTGGCTAAGTTAGTTTTTGGTTCGACTATAGTCGAACGCCGTTCGACTATCGTTGATCAGTCGTTCGACGATCGTCTTCCTATTGGTCGACTATCGTCTGTCTCCAGATCGTCTAGCTTTGTCTCTTGACAGCTCGACGTTCTGCTGTTTCTGTCTCGACGATCGTCGACCTCGGCTCGACTTCTTTCGTTAAGACAGATTGTCTTGATAGTTCAACTATCTTCCTTGATAGTTCGACTATCTGATAGCTCTACTATCTTATTGATAGTTTAGCTGTCTGTTTGCCGGTCGACTATCTATTGATAGTTCGACTATCTGTCTGTATTCTTAGGTCGACGTTTTCTGTCTAGCTTTGAGTCGGTCGACTATCTGCTTGGATAGTTCGACTATCTGAGTCGTTCGACTATCTGTCTGATAGGTCGACGATCTCAGTAGGTCGGTCGACGATCTCCGAAGATCGTTCGACTATCTTTTGTCTGCCTTTAGATAATATTATATTCGTTATTATTCTGCTATCTAATTATTATTATTATATATTAGATTGATTTACTGCATATATCTCAAAGCAATCCTTGCTTCTATCTTTATGCTAAGTCAATTCCTTCTGACATGTATTTTGTCTTATTATCTGACTTTATATCTGCAGCTGTCCTTTATAGCCGTTGGACTCAAAAGTCCTCTTTGGCTGTAAAGTGTAATCTGATGTGACGTTATCTTGTATTCTTTATTCAGTTTAATTTTACAGCTGCTATAATTTTATTCTTTATATAGAATATATATATCTGCAAGACTTGTTTTGTCTTTATGTTAAATGCAGCCCAGTTTGCAGATTCCAGATAAAGACAAAGTTCAACTCAAATAATAGAGCCGTTGCTGCTGCTCTTATTTAAAGAGTTCTTTTGAAAGAACAAGAAGAAGTAGAAGAAGGAAGAAATACTTTACAGCAATACAGTTTCTCTCAGCCATTTCATATTCAACTGAGAAGATATCTCTTCTGCTTTTCTTCAACCTGAGTGCTCCTGTTCTAGGAAGATTTTACACTCAGAAATATTGAAGAAGAAGAAGAAGAAGGAAGCTGAAGAAGAACATCTATTTTAGATCTCTAGTCTTCTTCAAGCTTTATCCTTCAGAACTTCAAGACAGCTTGCTGTCAGAAGTTCTGAAGAGATCTTGTGCTTCTCTAATCTTGTTTAAAATAGAGAAGACAATCTAACTCTCCTTCCCCCTCCTGTAAAGGGTTGTTTACTCCCTTCAAAAGTAAAGCTTGGTTTTTAGACACCTGATCAAAAGTCTAAAGGGTCTCTAGATCTACCTGCAGCAGATCTTATTGGTGGCAGGGCACCTGATCAAAAACCTGAGTGGATTCCTACCGTGGAGGTAGAAGAGTGGATGTACCTATTGAGAGGGAACCACTATAATCTCTTGTGGCGTCTGGTTGTTTGATTTATTACTTGTGTTGTTGGCTGTGATTAGTTTTAACTAGGTTTGCTAGTTGCTGTTTAGGATCCCAAGCCTTAACTGTAATTACAGTTGGCTGCCTTTTGTGCACAACACTTGTGTTAGGCTTTAGGGTTACTTCTCAAATATCTATAACCTTCATTCCGCAATTAACTCCAAGGGAGTTGAGTAGACAGTCAACTTTGCTAGTGCAATTTTTGATTACTCTATTCACCCCCCCCCTCTAGAGTAGTATCTATCCCTTTTCTTTCACGCACACTTAAAAGCTTTCGAGTCATTCGTCGCTCTCAAGACTCTTACAGATGCTACCAGGTGAAAACTCCTTGTAACGACCTTTGATGGACAAGCGAGGTAGTAGTTCTATGGATTGCGTCCTCAGTCCATCGCTTCTTTTGCTGATCTGCGAAGAGAGCTTCTGCTCAGATTTTCTACCTCTACAAAGAGGAAGGGCGGTCTGGAAGCCCTATTTGAGATCAGGCAACGAGAAAATGAGACTTTGGCTCATTTTATCGATTGTTTCCAAAGAGAGATTCTTGAGATCGAAAACGTCGATCTAGAAATGTACCAAGTCACCCTAATAAGTTGTTTAAGAGAATGACCACTTAAGTTTGAAGTTAATATCTGAGTGCCAAGGACATACCAAGAGATGATCAGCATTGCAAACTTGTACATACGAGGTGAAAAAAGCAATACCAACTATATCTCCAGGCTTGTAACAGAGAAAGATCCTTCTTCTTCATACAGGCAACCTCCAAAGTCTCCTTAGAAGGATTTTCAACCACGAGCAAGGAAGGGAAGGAATTTCCGACGTCATCAACTCCTCTTCCCAAGCCGGGATCACCCCCAAGGTAAAAGACTTCATTTGTCGGCTCTTGCTTATTCGACACTGGCTCCGCAAGCAGCTTCAGTTTACCAACAGCCGGGTGATAACTCGCCAGAAAATGAACTAGGCCAAGTTATGCAGGAAGTAGTCCAAGTCATGAAAGGTAAGACCAGTTACAAAAGGCCTTGCCAGCCCGTAAATCAGAGACTGAAAGATTCGGATCCCTACTGTTAATTCCATAAAGAGAAAGGGCATCCAACCGAAAATTTCCGAGCACTTCGTCAACTGGTGGAGAAGATGCTGGGCAGAGCAAATTGCCTGACTTAGTCCAGAAGGATGACTTATCTGATACGTCTACTTCGAAAGGCAAAGAAGTAGTGGACATTCCTTTCGGCTCAAAGGGAGTGAGCCAAATCAGCAATAGTGTTAACTTCAATATTAGCAAGTGCATCGATGCCGATGACGAAGGCACTCTTGGAGAACTACAATGCTAAGGAAAAAGAGGACATCGCAAAGTCCCAAAAGCTCTTCGCGATCATGTCTGATCGGTGTTGTCTTCCCTATTGAAAATTTCTCTTACATATGTTCTGAACACTTAAGTACTCTTTCATTCATTTCAATATTTTTGCATCAGAGATCATATACTGACACTTTTCCTTTTTTGGAGTGTCTCCTCTCTATTTTCTCTTTGTCAAAGGGATCACTGAACCAATGAGATATCGTCGAGTCTTGCTTGACACCTCATATGTTGGTTTCTGGCATAACACCACGATGACCATATATAGTAGGGAGTGTTCACATATGTGCAGTGGGAGCCGTCTAATCTGTACAGGCAGACTTCAGGGCTTCGGATCCTAGCCGGTAACTAACACACAACGCACATCAAGGGAGGTACAAGTGTTATCTCTACTGTGCCCCGTTAGGGATACATTACAGCTAAGATGATTGTTGCTTGGAAAGCAATGGCCCCAGGGTGTAGCCTTGTCTTTGTGATAGTTTCATGCTGTGATCGTCGAACATTCCGAGGTACTCTCAAGTCGGGCCTTCAGGGACCCACAACATCACTTATCTTTTAGGGCGAGCAATGTTGTAGACCACTTGGCGCACCTGACCTAACTGATCAGCGTAGCTTGTAGCCCAAGGCATGAGAGCAGTGCATCCATCGTTCCTTCTTAAGATTTTGTTTTTTCTTTTTTGTGCCCTTCCGGGGGAGCGTGGTTAGTCCGATTTTGTGTAAGCAGCCTTTTTCAGGTTAACAGGCTAAATCCAACCTCTCTGAAGGATTTGTGGCAGTATACTTCTTGCTTATACTCTCCTTATATACTCAGCTTATACAGAACTCAATCCACCGACAGTTAACTGTACCTCTACTATGCTTGTTGAATATATTTCGGGCACCAACTGTTTAGTTGAAAAATCTGGTTCTCTTTGTCTACCAACAGTTTGGTTAAAGTTTAATCAATGCGTTTTCATCTGGCTGATCCAGATTTCACATTGAGGATATCATATCTGACTGCACGAGAATAGTATTGTTGTGGCTTGATCTCCACTTGATCCTTCTCATCTTCTTATTCGGTTAATAGCAGTGTTTGTTGAATATTCTTTATGCTGTCTAATTATATCTGTCTTATTGTATCAACATATAACATTTAGCAAAGATTAGCAGATATCCATGACTCCTCTTTAGGTATTCATGTCTTACGTTTCTTTTTACCTGCTTTATCTTATTCTTCTTTTGCAGAGAATAGCAGGTATTTGTGAGTTCCCTTCAGGTACTCGCATTCTATTTTTCTTTCATATCTGCTTCTTACTCTTCTTTTGTAGAGATTAGCAGGTATTTGCGAGTTCCCTTCAGGTACTCGCATTCTATTTTTCTTTCATATATGATTCTTACTCTTCTCTTACAGAGATTAGCAGGTATTTGCTAGTTCTCTTCAGGTACTCGCATTCTATTTTTCTTTCATATCTGCTTCTTACTCTTCTCTTGTAGAGATTAGAAGGTATTTGCGAGTTCCCTTCAGGTACTCGCATTCTATTTTTCTTTCATATCTGCTTCTTACTCTTCTCTTGCAGAGATTAGCAGGTATTTGTGAGTTCCCTTCAGATGCTCGCATTCTATTTTTCTTTCATATTTGCTTCTTACTCTTCTCTTACAGAGATTAACGGGTATTTGCGAATTTCCTTCAGGTACTCGCATTTCTATTTTTCTTTCATATCTGCTTCTTACTCTTCTCTTGCAGAGATTAACAGGTATTTGCGAGTTCCCTTCAGGTACTCGAATTCTTTTTTTCTTTCATACCTGCTTCTTACTCTTCTCTGGCAGGATTTAGCAGATACTTGCGAGTTCCCTTCAGGTACTTGCAAGTTATTTTTCTTCCATACCTCCACTCGTCTTTGCTCTGTAGAGCTCAGTATAAGATGTCCACAAGTCTTCTTCACTTTGCGGGGACAATTCAGGTACTCACAAAGTGCACATTTACTACTTACTATGATTCTTCTCCTTTGCAGAGGAAAAAATAAGTGCATTCAGACTCTTTAGGGAGAGACGTTAGGTTCTATACCTCTCCCTCTGTCATTTGTTTTTCAGCTTATTCCCTGAGGAGCGAATCGTGATTTCAGGGGTTATCTTCACTTTTTCAAAGTTTCTTACAAACTTAAAAAAGTGTGAGGATAATGTTAACCCAGAAATCCACGATCCTCTCCGAGGTTAGCTCGCTAGTCACGGACTACTCTAGCTCGTCTCGGGAGTTCGCGACCAGCTTTTGGGCAAGCCGCGTGGACAGACTTTCTAACCGCACTATCGCCCGCCGACAGCGATACCGCCAGCCGATATCTCCACTTGGGCGACCTCTCAAGTCTATCGGCCCAGGCCGCACGGTAGCCGCATATTCTGCAATAGGCGCGGACTTCTTCCTCAGCCCGCTCCAGCAGGTCGCGCGACTAGGTAAGCTAACTGCGCTATCTCCTAGCGATAGCAGTTATCGCCAGGCGATAACTCCTTTTTCCCCTACAGGTGCAATCAACTCCTCAGTCCTCCCAGAAGTAGGTAGGTTCCCTTTTCAGTCCGCACAACAGTGAGCGACCTGCCTCCTGTCCGCCAGTAGGTGGTGGACTCGATCTCAGTCCGCCTAAAGGAGGTGGACTTGTCTCCCTAGCAACAGGCGAGCTCTTATTATGTCCGCCAGCAGAGACGGACTTGTTCCCAGTCCACCAGCAACAGATCGGCTTCAGTAGGCAAGTTCCTACCTGCACAGCATGGCGCGGACTCAACTTCAGTCCGCCAGCAGGTGGCAGACTCGCTTCTTCCAAACATCAGGCGAGCTCCGCAGCTCGCACAGTAGAGGGTGAGCTCCTTCTTAGTCCGCCAGTAGGTGGCAGATTTGCTTGCAGCTTGCCTAAACCATCAGGAGTGACGTCATCAAGGCCAGTTCTAGAAGCTTCTTCCACGTGCATATAGATAGGCCCCCATACCTCTCATTTGTAGAGGAGGACCCGGGGGGAAACCATCGCATCAAGCCCTATGGATACAATTTCTTGTTCGCCAGCCTTAATCATTAGCCTACCCATCAGCTCGGGAGGACTTCGCAGATAGCCCGCACGGCTAGGACTACAGGCCGACAACCATCAACTCGCAACGGCTGTATTCCTCAGGTCGTTATCGCCGAGCGATAGCAACTATCACCCGACGATAGCGAACTCCTTCCCCTCAGTGGGCAGTTCGCTCAAACCGCCTCACAGCCCATCCCCAAGCGATCTGGGCGACCTAGAATTGAGACAAGTGACTTCAAGTGTCCTACCCAGCCTTAAGCTGCAAACCTTAGGCGACCTTGGGAATCAACCCGTGCGGTCTGGCGGCCTGGGGCTGCGAGCTGTTTTATCAAGGCAGTCTGTGCGGCCTGGCGGCTTGCTAGTTCAGCCCGCCCGGCCTCGAGTGGCTTCTTTTTCTAGCCAGCAGCTTCTCGTGTACCCTTTATGTTTTTCCATGTAAAGGAGCTAGCTCGTGTTGTAACTCAAGCTTTGTAATCAAAGGAAAGCCCGTCGCAGGAATGATTTAAGCCGTGGCATGCGAACTATGTTGTTGCCGCTGCCAGCGGCCTCTCTTTTTTCCTTCTCCCTTTTCTCGGCCTCAACCACTAATTTTAACCATCAAAGTAACCGGCTATTCGACAGTCCTCATCACCTCCCATATCCCCGCATCCCGGATCGAACGTATACACCTCTCGAGCTCACGGAGAGGCGCATTTTTGGCATCAACGGGAAGAGGCACGGGAAGGAGAGTGAAAATGATACCATCCCAGAGTAGAATTCGATAAGGGGGAGGACTGGCGGTGGTGAGAGAGAGAAAGGATGAGGGAATGAGAAAAAAAACTATGGAGCAACTCTAAATTCCATAAATTCTAGTATAATCAAAAATGGGTACAATACAACCCCTTATAGGTGTGGGGTGTGGATGACAAAAAACAGTGTGAATAAAAAAGCGAATACACAATAGAATACACATAACAAAATTCAATTAAGATAATCATGTTGGCGGCGCGTCTTCGATCTCTCCTTCTCCAGGTGGACCCGTTATCGTATTCCTTCGGGTGTGGACTCGCCACGGTGTCTCATCGGCGTGTGCGTGTTTCGTGGAAATCCGCAACCGTAACATAAAACTAGGAACCCGGCCAGATTCTCAGGATCATGAGGAAGAGGTGGCAGACGACCAATGTATGTTGAATGTGCCACATGGAATGGACACTGATGCCAGAGCGTGTGCCGCGACTCGTTAAAAGGGATGGTTTAGTCCCACGCCGCCTAGCGTGCTCCTTGGTCCCGGGTGTATAAGCGGGGTGGCCAGTCCTCCCCAAACCGTGTTGTTTTGGGGAAGTGACGCCACAAAGCTTTACTTGGTATCAAAGCGTAGGGGGGGCACGTGGCGAGGGGGGGTGTTGGGTGCGCCACGTGGAATGGACGGTGATGTCCGAGCATGTGTCGCGACTCGTTAAAAGAGATGATTTAGTCTCACACCGCCTAGCGTGTTCCTTGGTCCTGGGTGTATAAGCGGGTGACCACTCCTCCCCTAACCGCATAATTTTGGGGAGTGACGACACAATGCTTTACAATGTAAGCGCAAATCTAGAAGGGACAGTTTCATTGTCGAGATGGAGACAACGACCGAACTAGGAAGACTACTCTACACCTGGAGGCGGCGGCATTTCGGGCTTTGGAAGAAGGTGGTGACAATTTGGGCTCAGCAAGGCGACTGCGGCGGCGGCTTCAGACTGGGTAAGAATGCAGCGGTGTCGGAGCGACGAGTGTGGAAGCCGCGACATGGCTCAGGTTGGGAAGGGAATGGACGAGAGTGGGATTAGGGCGTGGCTAACATGTAACATTTTTCTGTGTACAGTGGAAATTGGGTTTAAATGTGTATTTGAGTGTATCGTGGACTAGTCGTGGGCAAAAGCCCGGGCCCGGAAAGTCTGCCCGGGCCCGGCCCGGCCCGGGAAAAGCCCGGCTAGGCCCGACCCGGGCGACCCCGGGCTTGGGGGGCCTTAGGGGGCCCCTATTTTAGCTTGGTGCCCGGCCCGGGCAAGGCCCGGGCACCGGATCTCGCCTGGGCCCGACACTTAGCTCGGCAGAATATCCCGCCTCTTGGCGGGATTTCAATTTAGGCGGGATTTCAATTGAAATCCCGCCGGGGCGGGATTTCCCAATTTAGGCGGGATTAATCCCGCCTAAATGCTAATTTAGGCGGGTTTAATCCCGCCTAAATGCTAATTTAGGCGGGATTAATCCCGCCTAAATGTTAAATCGGGATTAATTCCGATTTAGCGGGATTAATCCCGCCTAAATATATAGGGATTTAGGCGGGATTAATCCTGCCTAATGTTAAATGACGTCCAGAGCCCGGCCCGGCCTGAAGGGCCTTATCAGACCCACTCTAAAGAGTGTGTCAGAGCCCGGCCCGGCCCGGCTTAAGCCAGGGCCCGGGCCGAGCCGAGTTAGCCAGAAGCCCGGGGCCCATCGTGCTTTATGTACAAGACTGTGGAGTGCACTTAATATTACTCCAATTAAATATTAGTTATTTTTTTGTTTATATTTTTCCGTTTCCTCTCTCTATAAAAAAATATATAAATAATTTAAATGTTTAAAAGAAAAATTCCTATTGAACAATGAACTTCCGATGAAGCTGGATTTTTTGTCTTGAAATGTTTTAAAATATATATCTTGTACTCACATCCAACCAACCACCGATAAAAAATAAAATGCATGCAAAATAAATAATTATGTGTAAAAATTATCATTATATTTTAAATTAATAATTATGTGCATAAATTATCATTATATTTTATCCCACCAGCACCATACTACCATAGTGGGGTCGGCAAATGAAAACTTATCCGTGAGATTTTTATTATTTCAAAAAATAAAGGGATGTGTAATTACACTAACTCCCGAACAAAATTTGAATGTGTGTATAATTTAACACTATATTTAATAAAACAAGTTAAAGTTTATTCATATTCTAAGGCATTCCCCATTTCGCCGCCAACACCAGAGATATTTTGTTGGAGGTCATTTTTCCATATCCTTTGATTTAATACAAACATATGTAGTTGATATTTAAAATGAATTTTGAGTTATGTTTTATATTAATGAAGTATTTATTACTTTAATGTGTAGTTTAAATTTAGAAATCTAAATGATTTTTTTTTATTTTGGGCTACGAATAACAATAAGGTGTATGAGTAGTGGTTTAGAGACTTTGTATATCTAATTAAGAAGTGCGTATATCAATCGCCTTAATTTATATCAACTGTATATGGCATCCTCGCAAACATGCATTTACCCGGCCATCCTTGCAAACACTAATATAAGACTTATTACGATAAATTTCTCCGCCGCAAGCAAAAATATCCCCCACGAGGATAATAAAAAAAAAACTAGTGTAACCCAATAGCAACAATAGTATATTGGGATAATTTTTAATATCTTGAATTACAAAATCTATAGAAACACAAAGACAAAATTTAACTTGGATAAAAGATAAGTTTGATTGATTAAAATATTACAATTTTATATTACAAAATGCAAGCATGAATTAATCTCCTCAAATAGCCCACCCATTCTTGAGTCCTCTCTCACAACCATCTCTCCCAAAGAAAACTAGAGCAATGGCCTCAAAGAAGATTAACAAGTTACCAAAAGCAGCGACTTTGAAGCACATTCTGAAGAGATGTTCAAGTCTTGTGAGAAAACAAGAGATGTTGTGGGAGGAAGGATTGCCCGGCGACGTGCCCGAGGGTCATTTTGTTGTCTATGTGGGAGAGAGGATGAGCAGATTCGTCATTCCTATTTCTATGTTAGCCCGCGCCGATTTTCAGAACCTATTGCAAGCCGCAGAGGAAGAGTATGATTTTCACCATGACATGGGGCTCAGAATCCCCTGTGAAGAAACTAGCTTCACCTCACTAGTTTCCTTGCTCTGCTGACCACCTGAAGGATGTTCTTCTCTGCTTCCCTTACAAAAAATCATCTCTCACAAAAAATTAGAGCAATGGCCTTAAAGAAGGTGAGCAAGTTACCAAAAGCAACAACCTTAAAGCACATTTTGAAGAGATGTGCAAGCCTTGTGAGAAAACATCAGGAGATGACTGGGGAGGAAGGATTGCCCGGCGACATGCCCGAGGGTCATTTTGTTGTCTATGTGGGTGAGAGGATGAGCAGATTCGTCATTCCTATTTCTATGTTAGCCTGCGCCGATTTTCAGAACCTATTGCAAGCCGCAGAGGAGGAGTATGATTTTCACCATGACATGGGACTCAGAATCCCCTGTGAAGAAACTAGCTTCACCTCACTAGTTTCCTTGCTCTGCTGACCACCATAAGGATGTTCTTCTCTGCTTCCCTTACAAAAAATCATCTCTCTCACAGAAAATTAGAGCAATGGCCTTAAAGAAGGTGAGCAGGTTACCAAAAACAGCAACCTAATTGAAGCACATTTTGAAGAGATGTGCAAGCCTTGTGAGAAAACATCAGGAGATGACGGGGGAGGAAGGATTGCCCGGCGACATGCCCGAGGGTCATTTTGTTGTCTATGTGGGTGAGAGGATGAGCAGATTCGTCATTCCTATTTCTATGTTAGCCCGCGCCGATTTTCAGAACCTACTGCAAGCCGCAGAGGAGGAGTACGATTTTCACCATGACATGGGGCTCAGAATCCCTTGTGAAGAAACTAGCTTCACCTCACTAGTTTCCTTGCTCTGCTGACCTCCTGAAGGATGTTCTTCTCTGCTCCCCTTATGTTTATTTTTGTCATTCATACAGTCAATTGAACTTGTTAATGACAATGGGTGCATTCAATCATAGAAAACTATTTGCTTTAGAATTTTGGGAATTCACAAATAAATTTCACCGGCGACAGCCAAGTCCATGAGCGCATTCATTTGCTTGTGAGAAGTCACTGTAAAATTTGACTCAAAAGAAAATTAATTTCATGGAGGCTCGAATGGCTCTTATTGCAGAGAACAATATGCTTGGCGATAATTAATGGAGACCCCTTTAATTTATGGAGAAATTGAGCTCCGAATAGTGGAGAACCCCATTACTTAGGGGGGGGGGCGCCGGGTTCCACTCCAGTATGATGGGGAAAAAAGGGGGAGGGGGAGAGAAAAAGAGGGGAGGAGAAGAAAAGGGGGGGAGAGGGAGAAAGAGAGAAAGGAAGAAAAAATGAAGGGAGAGACGTTGCCGTAAAATCGCCGTTGTTGTGAGAGATAGCCTAGCTTGTTGCGTCGTTTTGTTTTTAAAACGGTGATGTAACTCTTAAAGGCTACCGCTGTGCTTTTTCAAAAACTGTGTTATATTTTTGTCAAAAGCAGTGATTTTATAAATGTTACAATATTCTTCTACCAATATCTTAGCAGCAGATACATCTAAAGACACTACACATTCCATCAACTCAATGTTATTAGAATTGAACGTGTCACAATAAGCTAGTAGCCGCTCACTGATTCTGCATTCTCTTTGATCGAGTGAGGCTAAAACTAGGTGCACCCGGTGTGGCTAACTTTACTTATGAATGAGAACATAGAATCAACCGATCACTGATTCTGCATTCCCTTTGATCAAGTGAGGCTAAAACTAGGTGCACCTGGTGTGACTAACTACTTATCAATGATAACATAGAATCAAAAAAATTATCCTACTATATTGACTTTTGTGACATTTTTATTATTGATTAGTTAGTTGGTGTAATAATAAAATTTATATTTTGATTATATCAAATCTTCTCAAAATATTTCATCATCTACATTCAAAAAAGAACATATATAAAGAAAGAAATATAATTCATATACAAATGAGAAAAAATTCAATTTGAGTTCTCTCCTTCGTTCAAATTAGCTCTTGAACCCTATAAAAATCCTACAAGTAGAAAAACATTAGAAAGATCGATTTCTCCTTCACCGTGTGTTTTAGAAACTTGGAACAACCATGTGTTTTGAAACAATTTTTTACTTGGTTCTGTTTCGTTTGAAAGCATTGAAAGAGAGTATGAAAATAAAATGAATAATCAATAAGAAAAGCAAAAAAGAAGTAAAAGATCTCCATTGATTATTCCACTATGCAAACATATATGTTAAACAACAGAAGAAAAAGAGAAAGTATTCAATACAGAAGTATTTTAATCATGCCTAATTCTCACTGATTTCACTGCACGCACGCCTCCATTGATTCTTCGTGTCAATTTAGCAATTATGATCACTTTAAAACTTATCACCGCCATTTAGTCTATTCAACCCAATCAAAATCGAGTTGAGAATTCTAAAAAAACTTAGTTAAAAATGACACAACAGCCGGTACTGCAGTCCAAAATACCATTTTCTTGCTCTGCAACAAATAAAACCAATACCCATATTTTCTTAGCATTCTTCCATCCATTTTAGATACTATCAAATCCTAGAGCATGTCAAAAAATCAATGGATAAATAAAGAGAAAAGTATAGAGGCAAATACGTTAGGAAAGTCTTGAAATTTTCTTATACCATGTACTCCACATTTGCCCAAACAAAACCCATTATTAAAAATTAAAATTCATAAGAAAATATAAGTTGGAAGGATGAGTACCTGCACAATTTTCAATAACATAAGTACATACTTTCATTTAACACTTCGGTGAATAGAAATGAGTGCATATGGACCAAAAAAATGGCTTCAGATCGGAACAGACCCTTAGCTGTTTAAGAGCACTTTGCATGCAAGTTCTTCAGCTGTTTGACATTTTCCTATAAATAATAATATGCCACTGTAATCTGTTAACTAAAAAAATTATTTTTTATTGAGTGCTGATGAACCAATTCACTTGGTAATGATTATTGCTAATATATAACTAAATGATCATCTTCTCACTTCTTAACAAAGGTGTTGAGCAATGATTGATAATGAATAATAACAACTTCTAGTGGGATTTCATTGCTTTTGGACCTTGCTAGGCCTTTCAGGGAGGGGTTACAATTTGAAGCTGCAAAGATAGAGTTTCGATGAATTGAAATTTCTCAATAATGGATGACTTCATGCTTTTAACAAAATGGTATAAATTGAACAAAAATGGCCAGTCAAATGAAGAATTTTCAAGAAATTTTGAAACATTTCATAAATATAACAGTCAGTGAACAAAAATTCAATTCCCTCATTCACAAAAGAGGGGCTCAACATCATAAAAAAACAAAGCCGCTGCTAGAAATGAACTCTCAATGTGTTCAAGCAGATCTAATTCAACAATAATATATATAAAATAAATAGCAGCCACCATCATTAAAAATACATTCCATTAATCTTGTGTTGCAGCTCCTTGATTGAGTTCAGCAAATCTCATGCCAACCCTCATTGAATGCTTCAGAAATTTCTCTGCGCATCTGTGAGCACATGTCTCATCTTGTTTATCGAGAGTCTTGCGCCTAAAACTGTCCACGCAATCGTCAAAACATCTCTCGACTGGCGAATTGTACATTCTAAAACTGCAAAGAAAAAGAAACTAGTAAATATGGTTGTTTTTTACTTCAATGGCAGTTTGAGGTCCAAAATAGAACTTAGAATGACTGTGAGACTTGGGCCCTGCTCGACATTACAGATTGAGTGCGGGGTAGATTGGGTGGCACACCGTCGTTCGGCACCCGCCATCGTGCGGCATTGTCCTGCGCTCATGCTAACACAATCTCTGTTGAGGGTATTTATTATACTCGACTGATCACTTGTTTCAAAACAATGAAACACAGCTTACAACCAAATACTACGCTCATCACAACCAATCTACACTCCTAATCCCAGCTCCAACCATACACCCAACAACTCCTGCAAGCAGATTCAAAACTGCAAATGAAAACCTAGTCGAATTCAAAGATACATATGTAATCCCTACAACTTGAGCATGCTAGGATAGAGGATAAGAATCTCCCCAGAAAACCTAGTTGAATTCCCAGCTTACAACCAAATACTACGCTCATCACAACCAATCTACACTCCTAATCCCAGCTCCAACCATACACCCAACGACTCCTGCAAGCAGATTCAAAACTGCAAATGAAAACCTAGTCGAATTCAAAGATACATATATAATCCCTACAACTTGAGCACGCTAGGATAGAGGAAAACAAGCGATTGAAACTGAAGCAAAAAAAGTAGCACGCACCGCTCAATCTCGCTAGCGTTCTTTGAATTGGACAACAGAAACAACAGTCAAGATTCATTTCCAATTAGACAGCAAATCCACAAATCCTTTCAGGACAATTCACTGATAATGAAAAGCTTATCACGA
The DNA here is from genome assembly GCA_039513925.1 of Platanthera zijinensis. NCBI lineage: Eukaryota > Viridiplantae > Streptophyta > Magnoliopsida > Asparagales > Orchidaceae > Platanthera > Platanthera zijinensis. Next base: position 164,598,131 of record CM077095.1, read on the forward strand.
GCATTCACTGACCTTAATTGCGTGTAGTTCGGAGCTGACTTTGGAGAAGAAGACGCGACAAAGTAGAACTATGCAATGAAGGAACGCGAGCTTTTCCAAGAACCCCAACTCGGCAGTAGCTACGGCCAACACGTACACGAAGAGCCCGAACAGAACGTGTCAGGGAAGCGAGGAACGTCTCAGCCCGGCGGCGCCCCCAGGGTAGAAGAACGTCAAGAACCCATAAATCCACTGCATGGGAAGATCATGACACCATTTTTTTAACATGAACCTGATGCAGTATAGCTAAGAAAAATGGGGATGAATTTCGGAGAAGTGTGGACCTGAATGCCATATAAGCTGATGGTTCCAATACCAACCCAAGAATGAAGGCTGTACAAATTAGCAATTCCACTGTCATTATGAAACTTGAAGTCAGCCCAGATTCCAACAATACCAAGAACAATTGCAGTTGCATGAAGGATCAAATGGATCAGCTTCTTCACTTCTTTGCTCAATGGAAGACTTTTATAGCTTATTATTGCTGATGTTTATTCACACACAATATCAGTTTTTTAAAACAAAATAAGAGATCAGATTAAGGCATTAGACGGGCAAAAATTTGAGGCCACCCTAAACCCTAAACCAATCAGCATAAAAACTGGATGAAGCTGAAAGAAGAAATCAGCAGAAGAAAGATATTAGAAAACAACTTATTTTTGATAGTCCAAAAGTAGAATTACATCAGGTGAAAAAACTGTGCTTTTTTTTATCACCAGCATCTCAAGTATAGAAATAGAACAAGCCCAATGCATGGAGCTCCTAATAATACTCCTATTTCAATTATGATAATACCAAAATAGTACACACCCAGTTGAAATTAAAAGGTGATATTCCCTCAAGTATATACATATATAACTGCATGGATTGCACCTAAAATTAAGCAAATTAATTTGTCTGGTGGAAATAAGCTGAAACTGTTATTTCATCATCCTCTTCATTTCAGCATGAACAGCAAGCTCTGTAATTATTACCATCTGTTGTTCAACGATTTCCTTTTCCCACCTCCCCTCAAACATTCCCAAGCTCTGTAAAAATTGTAGCAGGTAACAGATATTTAACCTTGCAATAATTCTGCAAGCTGTGGTTGCAATTCTTCATCTCTAAGTTTCTTGATTCGTCTAGAAATAAAATCAACTGCTTGAATCATCACTCTTACATGTGAATGCAGATCCTTCACAGCAGCTCGCGTCTTGTCGATAGCTCAGGCATTTGTATCTTTGGCAAATTTTCTTCCATATTAGTTAACCATTTTAGAATATCACACAACCATGCATCTTCAGCATGGTATTATAAAATTTTCACCAAAATTCCAATATCGGGTAGAGTAGGGATGTGGAAACCGTGTTAAACACTTGATTGCAAACTTGAAAAAAATATTAAACTAAAACTCCAACCATATGATGTCAAAACTCACCGATTACAAAAACAGAAGACAGTGGATTGGTAAAATTGTAACTGGCAACTTATATAACAGGAGCACTTTATAAATGGATATTTTCCAATACAGTCTATCTAAAACACCTAATATCAAACTTAAGAGAATAATGAAAATTTTGCCAATGTAAAACCACTTAAGTCTACCTCTTGAAACATCCGTTTTGCCTTCATGAGATTTCCAAGGTTCCAATGAGACTCATCCTATTTATGCATTATTAAAAAAACATCAAAGATGAACACTATAAAAAAATTAAACACAAGGAAATTTGTAAATATATGCACCAGGCGGGGATTCAATGAAAGAGCTTGACAACAACACTATCATCGTCGTCGATCGCATACGGTTGCCCTCAATCATCGTCGATCGCAGTTGACTGCTCCCACTAGTCGCTAGTTCATCATCGACGGAAGCCACCCCACCTGTTATTTCAATTGAAGGATTCTTAGAGCAGCATTTTTTGGATACGCCATTATTATACCCACTCCATTTGGCCTCTATACATGTTGATTCTTCCTTGGAAACATTCTTGATCCTTCTGAGTGGTTCTGCTTCCTCATCAACATGGTTTAAAGGCTTATCATGCCCTATTGCTGGGCCACCAGTGTGTGACTGTGAACATCTAGGATCGTCAAAAGGCAAAGGTCTTGGAGAAGAGCGGAATGCTCCAGAAAAATAATCATCGAGAGTTCGAGGAAAATGAAGGAAGAATGTGATCTTCTCTTTGCAATATTAAAGTGTAATGTAATCACAAAAAACAAAATATGCCATAATATGTTGTAATATGTTTTCTTTGGTAGTGATTAATTGAATTGGGACAACACCTAATCATCATATTCAAGTTGAAAGAATGAAGATAACTACATATTCTAAAAATGTTTGATATGATACTACCTAAACATTTGAATTTAGAATTTGATTGCATGTAATATGTACTACTATATATTAATGAGTCGGCTAACAAATGGATGAGTCGAGCAAGTGTTGACTCAAACTTGATATATTAATCTAGTTTAGGAATCCAATATAATGATAAAATAAATTAATCAAGTAATAGGAACCAAAATTTTTACTTTCTGAATTTAACAGGAACTAAATATGTGTTTAATAGATCACTAAAAAGTCCAAATCTTCCCTCCTCTATATGGTTCCAATGAGTTCTCTTCCTCCTAAAAGCCTTCCCTTTTTCCCTTTTTCCAAACCCCTAAATGCATCAAACCAATTTTTGGGCTTTTTGTAGGTAGAGATGAGAACATGGCCTTTATAGTCTTGTGAAACGACCATGAAAAGTAGGGATCGAGAGAGAGAGAGAGATGGAAAAGGTATTCTCACAAGCGATCTGGAAGGCATGCAGAAGATTCGCTGCAGAAATCGAGAATTTTCATTTGACCCGGACGCTAAGTGAAAAGGTATTTCAATACAAATATTTCAATTGCAAGGTGCAGAGGAAGAGATTGAGAAGTATCCAAAACAATTTCTGTATATTTCAAATTTCTAGAAATGAGGAATTCATGTTGCCAGATTCTCAGTAGCAACCTGGAAGAGAATTTTCAAAGAAAATTTGGACTAGTTGGGTGTACTGGACACTCGCCACGATTTCGCTGGTCAAGCTCGACGCTGAGCTCGTTGGGGGGTTGCAGGGGGGCAACGCGCCCCCTGCACAGGGGTTCGGGGCGAAGCCCCGACCAAAATTTTTGCCAGGAAAAGTAGGTAAAAGGCAACTCCACTTGCACTGTATTCACACCTTCCCACAGGCAAACTCATTTGAGAGCAATACAAGACATCTATGGCATGCAAAATTGGTTTCTCAAGATTAACCTTCATTTTCCTCCAAGACAGGATTCTACCTCCTAATTTTGCAGAAAAGTAGAAGAACGGGCAGGGAGAAGTAGAGAAGAGGCGGTGCTCACCGTGAGAAGAAGAAAAGGAGGAGGGCTCGGTCCCTTGCCGTGAGGGAGAGTCTCCTCACCGGTGGATCTTCCCAAAACTCCGTCCAGGAGGAAGATCTTGAGCTGGTTTGCGATCGGAGAAGGGGCGATCGTGGATTACCTTCGGACAAAGGAAGAGAAGATGTCGGGCGGGAGAGCTCACCGGGGGATTGGAGCGGCAGGAGGTCGGGGGAGGAGAGGGGGCGCTGGTTCGCGGTTGGTTCGCGGCTGGTTCGCGGCGGGGGTCGGGGGAGGATTACGTGAAGTGCAGAGGTCGGGGGAGAACGAAGGTTGCGGGATTGTGAGCAGTCAGCTTTAGGTTTTCGCGATTGTGAGCAGCGAGCGAGCTTTAGCTTTTCGCGATTTGCGAAGGGCAAATACGGGAAATAGTAATATCAGTCGGATTAAGTCAGACCGGAGTGAGGCCCGACCGGAGGGGGGGGGGATGAGGAGAGAGGGGTTGATCAAAAAGTCAACTAACAAACCCCTTTCAACCAGTGCCAAATCCAGAAATTTAGAAATGGGGGTGCACAAAAAAAATTTAATAACATGACATAGAAGATGAAAAATGTTTGACATTATAAAGTATACACAATTACATATAAATGTCTTAATTGAAAATTAACAAATACCGAAAGAAATTACAATTGTTCACGACGAGTCTTCATTTTTTGAAAACGATCGATCACATCATCATCGCAAACTTTTAAAAATACATCACTTTCAATGAAGGTAATCAAACAGTCATTCAATATTTGACTCATCATACTATTGTGCAATCTGTTTTTGACATAATGCATGTCCGAGAATACTCTTTTGACACTTGCCGTAGCCACATGAAGAATCGATCTAGCACATTTTGCTTGTCTAAACAATCAAAGAAGTTAATGCAATTCAAACAAGTCATACAGTAGAGCAATTCTATACTCACCTCAACAAACCTGTTATTAAGCTCATGCAACTGTAAATTAATAACTTTTAAGAAAATTGACACTCGATAATGATGCAAATATGTGCAATCTTCAACAAATTATCTTGATCTTCCGCGCGGAACATACAGATCATTCATTTTAGGAATATGAATACCATATTTACCACAAAAAAGTAATATCTTATTAAACAGAGTGTCTCATTCATCATCTCGCAAGTTTTGCATCTGTCTTTTCGTCAAACCAATAAAAAAACATAGCATTAATTAATAATATCTTGATCTTTTCTTTGCAAAACAAAATTTAATTCATGTGTATAGTCAAATATAGTTGTCATCACATAAATCATCAAAACAAAATCAAACGATTCTAATGCAAACAACACACCATGTATCTTCACCCGATCATTTCCTTTACTCTTCCTAATCTTCAAAAGTGTAGCAATCATATCAAGATATAAAGAAATAATATGCATTAATGTCTTGTGATGTCAGCCCCAACGAGTATCCCTCGTCCAACCCAAAGAAAGTTCCTGATTTAAATCTGATCCAGTTAATTTTTAGTTCACCGTCTTCTCGTGCCCGAACAACCTTTTGAACTTAACTTTCTCTAATCATCTCATTTTGCTTGCAAAAAAGCTCCAATCACATTTAATAGCGTCAAAATGGCTTCAAAAATCCATCGGTAATTATCATTTATTTTACCAATTGCAACTACAGTTAACTGAAGCTGATGAGCAAAACAATGAATATTATAAGCCAATGAATTTTCACTTAGAATTAAACTTTTAAGTCAATTTATCTCAGCACTCATATTACTAGCACTCTCATATCCTTGCCCAGAAATTTTAGACAAATTCAAGAAATGATCAATTAACAATAATTCAATTGCAGCTTTAAGAGACATGACAGTAGTATCATGAACATGCATAATGGCGAGAAAATGCTCTATTAATCTTCCTTTTCTATCAACATAATGCAAACAAAGAGTCAATTATTCTCTGTGTGACACGTCACTAGATTCATCTGTTATAATCTAAAAGTAGTCATCTCCAACTTTTTGCATTATAATCTTCATAGTTTCTTTATCACAAGCATTAATTATATCTTTTTGAATTGAACGAGCAGTTTGTTGATTGCTTTCCGAGGCATTTTTCAACATATATTTACCAACTTCTTCATCAATATATGCAAGTCACTGCAAAAGCTCGAGAAAATTTCTCCTATTAAGTGAATCGTGATTCTCATCATGCCCACATAGGGACAATCCTTAGCGCAAGAGAAACCTGAAGCATTTATGAGAAGCTTGTAATCGTGATTTATTTTCAATCTTAATTTGTCTTATCTGATTGTTTATCAAGAGAAACAATGATAGATTTTTGGGGGTCTTTTAAACCTTCAAATTTCTGAAGTGCTAGCTGGTGAGAACAATTAATCTTGCCGATATGTTTTTTTAATCCGTCAGGTTTATTCCAAAACCTATATCCTCCTCCACTGATAAAAACATCCCCTCAGCAGCATTACTTACGGTATCATTCTCGAATAAGTAACAAACAAAACAAAACACAACATATTTTTCAACACTATATTCTAGGCACTCAAACATATGAAACTAAGTGACCACAAACCTACATTCTCGATCTCCTATCTTTCTTTGAGCAAATGAATGCAATTTTGGTTGGCATGAACCTCTTAGTACATATGTTTTTCTCACTGCTTCTTGGTCATTTAAAGGGTAGGCTGTTATATTTTTTTTCTTTTCCTCGGATCATGTAGAAGCATCTTCATATCATATACATACTCCATTACAATGTCTTGAGCATCAGGTGATGGCAAATGCGACACATGTTAAAATTTTTGAAGTGAAAATGGCGGCCTATGCGGCCTGTGTGATCTGTCTGTGTGGTCTGTGCGGACAGGTATGGCGGCTAGACAGGTCAGCAAAGGAGTTGCAAACAGTTTGTGTAACACCCCAAATTGAACAACAGAAGTTTTGGTCGATATCGTCAGGCGAACGTGGGTATCGTCGGCGGAGATAGCATTAGCACTCGATGTCATGAAGCGTTGAGTGAGCTCATCACACTCGACGTCTTTCGACGAATCGTTGAGTAAGAGACTATCACATGGCAATAGTGGGTATATCGCGGCGATAGCCCCAGCTCTCAATGCTCTCAACGCCTTCAAGCGTTGAGTGAACTCAACGCACTCGACGTCGTAAAGCGTTGAGTGAGCTATCAGAACGGCGACAGTGGATATCGCCAGGCGATAGTGCCACGTCTGCTAGACACGTGTCAGATGGCCAGGCGGTGGCCGATGAGCGGTGGTTTACTAGAGTCATGGCGGTTACTGTTGCTATTGTCAGGCGATAGCCGATATCGCTCGGCGATAGATGATATCGCTCGACGATATCCTTTTGTTTGACTTTTCAACCAAAATAGTGGCCTTTTATCCCTTTTGATGAAATGATCCTGTGGCTGGATTAATCCCAAGGCCACTTATACAGAGGAATAGAGGAATGAGAATTCATTCTCTTCTTCTTACTATCTCTCCTTCTTTCATCCAAATTCTTGAGAGAAAGAGCTAAGGGCTGGAGCTAAGCTTGAAATGCTTGGTGAAGGAGATCCAGTAGTTGGAAGCAAGATCCGAGGCTTGGTCCGTGAATAGGAAAGTGCGGTGCTCCTTTCTAATCGGACAAAAAAACGGTGATGGCTCCGAAGAAAACTATAAGGGTAACGATCTTCCTTCTTGAACAAATAAAGTCCTTCTTTTGGCATATGCATGGAATTCTCATCAAAAGGTGGAAAAGCGAAGGGAATTATTTTGGGTCAATTCGTGAAATCCCCAGTGAGTCTTGCATATAGATCCGAAAATGTGTAGTATGGAATAGGCATGTTGTGTGAAGCTCATCTAGACAGGTTGGTCTGGATTGGTGATATTTTATTTTTGCGTGTCGGAGAAGACTCTGAGTATAAACGAGTAGTTTACGGGGTCTATAGGGTTGTACCTATGAACTAAAAGTAGCAGGAAGTACTGGAGTTGCACTCTAGGAAAATACCCACGAAATACTACAGTTTGAATGACTGTTGGATATCGTCGGGCGATAGTGAGTATCGCCAACGATGATAACTCTTGGTGAGCTAGTTGTGTTGTGTGCTGTGAAAGTCCAGTGTTTCTGGCACTGCAGGATGCTGCAGGGTTTTGGGCTGAGTTTGGGCGTAGAAAGAGAACTTCTGTTGGTCCCGCCAAGCGATCGTGACGAGCACTGGCGATAACTCCTTTTTGATTGTAAAGCCTGTCTCTGGGAGACTGTAAGGCTAATCTATGAGCTACAAGCTCCTAAAGGCCAGTGAGCCGAACGAACAAGGGGAAGCCGACCAGCGTCAGTCTAGACATTGAATTGACGATTTGAGCAACGGGCTATGGCTGAACTACATCCGCATTATAGTTGTCTAACTCGAGTGCCTAGGTTATTAGCGTTTGTTAGGATCGCATAATGAGAGTCTTAGGTTGTACGCCGTCAATACTAAAGTCTCAGGTCGGGGGCCTTAGAGACTATAAATGCTCAAAGTTAACCATTATGTCTAGGACCTCTGAACGGTGGTGGGACCCTGGCAATAAGTACACCAAAAATGTACCCTGAGTGCACGGAACGTTTGTCTGTTGAGGCATTCGTTTGTAATATATTGAACTGTGCGTGAGTGCACGTTCTTGTGATATATCTGCTTGTGATAATGTTATGCCTGTAGGGAAAGAATACCTCTACCCCAGGAAAGGGTAGAGTCGTTATAAATTGGTCAGCTGAATACTGGCCGTTGCCTTGCTTGCCACCCTTGTGGTGGATTGTCCTTGTGCAGGTGCTGGAGAGCCGAGCGGGAAATAGCGGGTTGAAGCCCTTGCTGCTATGCTGACCCTCGAAGGCCGAGCGAAGAAGTTTTACTATTTTCATGTGTGGTCGGTCTGTGCACCGATGTTGTTAGACCTTATTCCTTGGGGTGAGCATACAGTCATTGACAATTGATGGACAAGGGAGGCATCTCAGGAAGGGATTTGGGAATGGACATGCCAGATCTTCTTCAAGTAAGGCAGCGGTGCTACCACTACAAGCATAGTGGTCATATCAAGAGATATTGTCTGCAACATGCGCAGAGTTCTGGGTACGTTCGGGGTGTGGGCAAGGATGCGACAGTTATGACAAATGATAGTGATGTGTTTCTCATCACCACTGAGAGTCCATGTGACTTTGACAACTGGATATTAAATTCTAGAGCTTCACAACACATTTGCTCAGATGCAAAGATGTTCAGTTCACTGGAGGTGATGTCTGGGTCGGCCTTTCTAGGTGATGACTTAGCATGTGAGGTCACTGGGACAGGGATGGTAAACATCTGGACGCATGATAGAGTAGTGTGTAAGCTTGAGTAGGTACACCTTGCACTCAAGCTTTGCATGAATTTGATATCGCTGGACAGACTAGACTCCAAAGATTGTAATATTGCGATGAGAGGTGAAGTTATTGAAGGATCAAGCGCATACCCAACTGCACCAAAAGCCCAGACTGTTGGAGAGGGCACTACTTAATTTCTTAAATAAGTAGCAAAGCGCCACGGGTCAAGTGAAGGAACGTCGGACCCAACAATCCCCCCCCCCGGCATCCAGCACAACCCGTCGGCTCAGAGGTGGGGTTACCACATGGCTCAGAGGTGGGGTTACCACATGTCCACGATTTACCTGACCCGCCGGACCCACACAGGTAGAAGGGAAAAATTAGGATTTAATAGCGCCCCCCCCCCCCCCCCCCGGTCTTGAACCCGTGACCTCCTCTGATACCAATTGAAGGATCAAGCGCATACCCAACTACACCAAAAGCCCGGACTGTTGGAGAGGGCGCTACTTAATTTCTTAAATAAGTAGCAAAGCGCCACGGGTCAAGTGAAGGAACGCCGGACCCAACAGTTATGACGGTGAGTGATGGCTCACCATGCTCTTGCGAGCTATGTAGTATAGTATTCTGTATCGGTAGATGGGGACCACGATGCGAGATGGTGCATCCATGATTTCTACTGCCGAAAGAGTGGAATGTCGAGTTGGTGTAGGAGATCGTCCTTCTAGTAGTTTAACTAGGTGAGTCAGATTCAGCGATTCAGTTGCATTGACATTTAGATATTGGACCCAAGCAGGGATGAGTCGACTAGAGAAGGTCGATGGGCTGACACCTCAGACTTGTGTTGGTGTTTCGTGCAGACTGTTGCTTCGTGCAGAATGTGCTACATGCATTATTGCCTAGTGCATATGGTTTTTTATGCAGGGAGTGCTTCGTGCAAGTGGTGGCTTTGAATTCTGAACCAAGGTGATGGATTGTTATTTTTTCCTTATTGGCTCAGATTCGAATCCGACCCATATCTAGATCCATTAGGCATTAGGTTTTAATTAACATAAAACCTAGTTTTTTAGCACCTCCCCCATCCGTAAGAAGTAAAACCAGTCGCTCAAGAGGATTGATAGGCTGGATTGGTTACAGTTTCAAGGCACTCTCATTATCACCATGAAACAGGGTTGGTCCTTTCACCCCCTCATCAACATTCTTCACTAGTATCCGTAGCCAGATGCACTCCTCAGCTGCTAAGGTTGACGCCTTATGCTCTGCCTCTATAGTAGAGAAAGAAATTGAATCATGTTTCTTGCTGCATCAAGAGATAGTAGTATCTCCACACATGAATTCAAATCTGGATGTTGACTTCTGACCATCAGCTTCTCCTGCATAGTCTGCATCCGTGTACCCGTGCAGGGTAGAGCTAGACACTTTTTATTACACTAACCCCATGTCAAGGGTGGTCTTCACATATTTCAAAATCCCTTTTGCTGCCTCCAAATGAGGCATTCACGGTTCCTCCATATACCTGCTAACTCGACCAACAACAAAGGTGAAGTCTGGTCGGGTGATAGTAATTAGATAAATCAAACTCCCCATCAAAGACCGAAAATCCTTTGGGTCTAGAAGAGTCCTCCCCTCATCCTTCTGAAGCTTCAACCCAAATCAAGCGACACAGAGGTGTTATTCCCTTCCTTCATGCCGAAGCGCTCCATAATTCTCTCAGTATAGGCTTTCTGAGACACTATCAGGTCGCTCTCCCTCTTCTCAATCTCTAAGCCAGGGAAGTGGTGCAGCTCACCCAAATCCTTCATCTCGAAACGGATTGATAGCTCCGCCCTAAACATTGTTATATTCCCATCATCATTCCCGATCATGATCATGTCGTCGACATATAGAAGAATCAACACAAGTAGACCATCTCATTTCTTCACAAATATGCTGGAGTCTGAATTAGATGTGTTGTGCCCGCAGAATTGAAGATACTCAGCAATCTCGCTTCCTGTACAGGGCTCTCAATGCCTTCTTTAACCCATATATGGCCTTCTTCAACTTGTACATATGTTGCGGCAGAGACTTGGACATATACTCAGGTGGCTGCTCCATGAATATGTCCTTGTCGATATCTCCATATAATAATGTGTTCTTCACATCAAGCTATCACAGCTTCCAACCACGACATGATGCCCGTTCTCTAAGAATTGTAGCTACGTCACGTTCCTTTTGTTGAGAAGCCCATCCAGAGCTCTCCAACTCTCTGAGGTAGACTTGCATCTTATAATGTGAGCAAACAATTATGGGGAAATAGCCCGTTTGAGAGTAAACTTTGTCTTGGCGTTAATCTTCCTCCAAGCTCTGACCAGCTGAGCGTTGTCTCCCGCTACAATAATTTGCTCCTACTCATCTTTGTCAACAACCTCCCACAGGTCTTCCCCCAGCAGATAGCTCTTCAAGCATGATCTTCATTTTTTATAGTTCGAGAGTGTGAGTAACTCCACACCAAAACCCCTGCCATAACCACCACCTTCCATCTCCAAGAACAAAAGACCTTGCAATGAGAACAGCGAAGCTAATACAAACCTCCCTCTTATACAATTTGAGAACTTCTTATTGCAAGATAAATTAGTGAACACGTTGAACCAAACGATGTAACTGTACTACACAAGAAAGATACAAGTTACAATAATACATCATCACGAGACAACTTACAAGACATTGGACGAATTATAAGGCAACTCAGCACAAAAACAACACTCCAAGCCGCACTTCAAGCCAACGTTGCTACAACCAAACCGCTACAAGCTGCTCCTACACACTTCAAGAACACAATCTTGCTCCACAACAAACAACCCACCATAAGCCGCCACAAGAAACTCATGTTACAACCAAACCACCACAAGCCGCTCCTACTACAACCAAACAGCCACAAGCCTAACCTCCATAACAAACAAGACACCACATGCCACCACTACAACCTCAGCATGCCGCACATGCAACTTCATACAGGCTGCCAACCTACACCACAACCAAACACAAACGGTCTCCAGAAGCAAGTCGCACCAGACTGGCTTCCAGTATCAAATCGCATAGTGTCACTCACAAATCGCCTCCAGCAGCAGCTCGCACCCACAACTTCCTGACCTCCACACTACCCCTTTCTTAGAACTCAACTTTTTTGCCTCGCCAAAAGGTTCTAATTATAAGAAGGGAAACTCCAGAATACCAAACAGTAAGGAACAACAACCTCGCAGCGGATCTGTCAGGATTACTTCAACACACACAACAAATCGCCCGGCCTCAAAGACAGTTTGCCCGGCTCACTTCAAAAACTCAACACTTTTGCGGAGGATTGGCTAGCCTAGATCAAGAATCTGTTGGTTCGTTGGAAGTCCCCAAGGAGATGATGGTCACTCTTTTATATTTCATGCAACTTGTCTCATGTATAAAGAGTACGTTTTGATTTTGAGGCAGAAAGTGTTATTGTATGTGTGGAAAATTATCTCCAGGAGTTCATGCAATTAATAAGCCGTCATATGTGTGGGGGATGACGTATAGTTGGTGATACGAAAAAGACACTTTTTTTTTCTTCAACGAGCTACGGGACGAGTGCAAATCCCCTTTCTATGAAGTCAAGCCTATGGGTTTCGATACATTGGTTAAGTCAGCCCGGCTTTGGAAGATAGCAAGACGAGATTGAAAAATTTTGATAGTTGCGGAAAACAGGAAACCAGGCGCAGGAACACTCAACCCTCTTGAGTCAAATAAATCAAATGCAAAAAGTAGAGCAAGAATCTTGTATATCAAAAATCTTCTTACAAGGCAGAGCATACATGGCGAGACATGCTTCGCCAATGTACACGAGGACAACAAGAAAAAAAACAAGCAAGAAGAAACAAGCCGTGTGGACTAAGAGAGAAGTCGCCGACTTTGCTGCTAACCGTTATGGAGTCCGCTCAAACCGACAGGTTGCTAGACCGCAACCTTGCCGCGCGGACTGCCCGTTATTCCAAGGCTAAACTCTGTTCGTCGATCTGTTGCTGCCAAACTGAACAAGCCGCTAGAGTGGATGACTTATTGAACTAGGAAAAGTTGCAGAAGATAAATCGTCTGTTGGCAAGCGACCTACTGTAAACCGTCAATTTCAATCCGCAGAGTCCGCACTGCCTTAGAACTAAATCCCTGGCTCTTCAATGCTATCTGCATAACCTACACAGCAGAAACCGGTTAAACCCTTCAACCCGCGCGGATAGAAAATCCAGGCCGCAACAACTAATCGCGAGTAAACTTACTGTTCATTCAGTTAATTATGATATCACAGGGGGGTCCTATTTATAGGCGCGGAGAGGAGTGTGGTCACCGCCCTAGCTGATAGAAACAACACCCCAGCTCGCAGCTAGCACAAAGTAGTCTGCATAGTGCGGACACAAAGTCAGACCGCCTAGTTCGCCTAGACAAGGCTAGACAAACCTATTCGCCTTAAGCACCATCAATAAGGCCGGATAGAAAGCCAGTCTGCAATACCTGTGGATACCGCTCTAGCCCGCACCTCCACTGCCCGCAACCAAGGCACCAAGCCGCCTAGTCGCCCTGAGGACACTATACCTGTCTGCATACCTTGATATGTAACTCTAGAATAGTCAGTCCGCATAACTTAGGACAACACAGCGCACACTGAGTCCGCAGCCAAAGAACTAAGGTGACAGCTGCCGGACTCGGCAGACAAGGAGGGCAGTCCGCAAGCACTGCGCCACAAGACTGAGCTCTCCTAGACTTGGAACCAATACCAAGTTCATTGACTGCTGGAACAAGCAGACTCCAACAGCAGAACGCCCAGCATGGCAAACTCCACTAGAGCACCAATCGCAGATACAAGGCCTATCCTCCTAGAACTGCAGGTGAACTTGCAGAATGCTGGCCGACCTGGCTAGTCGCCATCTCTATCCGCACAAACCGCGCGGTCTGACCCAAACCGCCAATATTGTCTGCATAGACCGCGCGGACAGTCTGCCCAGGCTTCCACTTTCACTTTAAAAAATTCAACACTCCCCCTTGAAGTGAGAAGTGGAAACCAGCCCTAGCAATCCCTGTAACCGTAAGAACGGCCCTTTCGACAACGGCTTCGTGAAGTTGTCCGCGATGTTGTCCTCACTCCGCACATGTCCAACTACCATAGATCCCTCCAACTCCTCTCTAATGAAATGGTGTTCAATCTCAATATGTTTGGTCCGCGCGTGAAAAACTGGATTATTAACCAGTTTAAGGGCACTTCCATTGTCACCGCGAAGCAGAGTAGAACCGCGCACTTCTTCATGGACGTCCTCTACAAGCCTCCTAAGCCAGATAGCTTCCCGAGCTGGCAAAGCTGAAGCTTTGTACTCTGCTTTTGTAGTAGAGACGGACACCGAGTCTTGCTTTTGCTACACCGCGAGATACCAGTTGATCCACATGTGAACATAACCGGATGTTGACTTCCGGTCATCTGAATCTCCCCCATAATCAGCGTCCGAGTATCTGTGTAGATTAAAACCCATGTCTCTATCGTAGAGGAGATCCAAATCAGAGGTGGACTTGACATACTTCAGAATGCTCCTAGCCACCATCGGATAAGGTTTCTGTGGTTCCTCCATATACCTACTTACTCGTCCTACAGCATAAGCTATGTCTAGCCTTGTAATCGTCAAGTAAATAAGGCTACCAACCAGAGCACGAAACCTAAGAGGATCCGAAAGAATCCTCCCTTTATCTTGCTAAAGTTTGATGCCAGCGTCAAGTGGAGTAGAGATACTTTTTCCCTCCCTCATGCTGAATCGCTGAACGATCTGTTCCACATAGCTTTTTTGGGAAATAAGTATACCGCTCTCTTTCCTCTCCCCCTTGAGTCCAAGAAAGTGATGGAGCTCACCCAAGTTCTTCATCTCTAATCTTATAGCTAGATATGCCCTGAGCCTAGCTACCTCCTCCTTAGAGTTACCCGTGATTATCATATCATCCACGTACAACAACACCAAGACTAGAAGCTCCCTCTTCTTCTTAATGAACTAGCTCGAGTTTTAGTTAGAAGAAAGATAACTGCAGAACTGGAGGTATTCTGCGATCTTCTCATACCAAGTTCGAGGAGCCTGGTTCAAACTATAAAGGGCCTTACGGAGCTTGCAGACATAGCCTGGATGATCTTCAGACACATATCCATGTGGCTGATCCATGAAGATGTCTTTGTTTATTTTCCCGTAAAGAAAAGTATTCTTTACGTTTAGCTGCCACATCTTCCAACCTTGGCAAGATGCCAAGGCCATCACTACACAAACTAAAGTAATTTTAGCAACAGGGCTAAACGTCTCCTCGTAGTCATTGTCATACTTCTGATAAAACCCTCGAGCTACAAGGTGAGCCATGTACCGCTCGATGTTCCCACCCGCCTTCTTCTTCAGCTTATATACCCACTTGCAAGTCATAGG
This sequence comes from Platanthera zijinensis, assembly GCA_039513925.1. Taxonomy (NCBI): domain Eukaryota; kingdom Viridiplantae; phylum Streptophyta; class Magnoliopsida; order Asparagales; family Orchidaceae; genus Platanthera; species Platanthera zijinensis. The sequence goes on from CM077095.1 coordinate 164,613,288, forward strand.
AGTAACGCCATCAACCTTGGGCATAAGGTCCCTGGTCTCATTTTTCTTGAGATCATTCGTCTCCTCATCCATGGCATCTTCCCACTCCTTAGCTACAGTATCTTCATTAAAGCTAGAAGGCTCTTGCTTGTCTAGAGGGCACGCAAAGAAACAAGATACAAAGCTCACCGTGTTTCCTTCGCAGTACCGAGCTTGTGGCTTAATGGTCCTTTTTGATCTCCGAAGACTCTGACCCTTGCTAACCATCTCCGCTGCTTCTTTTGAATTAGCTCCATTCCCGGGCAAACCTGGAGCATCGCTCCCCCTACTTCCTGAACTAGAAGCTTCTGCCTCGGAGCTAGAAACACCTGGAGCTCCTGGTGATACGGACAACTCTACCATAAGATCTTCAACAGCCTCCTTCTGTCCTTCAAAAGACTTGTTCTCCTGTAGCTTCATAGATGAGCTACCTCCATATGACGTCAATTCGTCAAAGACCACATCCCTGGAGACGACAAACTTCTTCGTCACTAGATCCATACACTTCCATCCCTTCTTCCGTTCTTCATAGCTCACAAAGACAAGCTTCCTTGCCTTCACATCCAGCTTAGTCCTCAGAACATCCGGGACATGTACGTATCAGGTTGAGCCAAACACCTGAAGGTGTTCCATGCTAGGCTTCTCCTTAAACATAATCTCAAAGGGAGACTTCATGTTGATCAGACTCAGAGGCATTCGGTTGATGACATAAGAAGTGCAAGATATTCCCTCTGCCCAAAAGGCCCTAGGAATGCAGTTGCATGAAGCCAGCACTTGCAGTTTTCCGTCAAATGACAGATCTTCCGCTCTGCTACTCCATTTTGTTGTGGAGTATGAACACAAGTGAGCTCTCTCTGGATTTCGTGCTTCTTGCAGAAGTTAGAGAACACTGAAGAAACAAACTCACCTCCGTTTTCCATTCTCAACTTCTTTATCCGCAGGCTAAGCCGGCCCTCCACTAGCTCCTTGAACTCCACAAACAACCGGAAAGCATCTGACTTCTCCTTCATAAAGTACACCCAAGTGTACCTTGAATAGTCATCAATCAGGACCAACATATACATGCTACCTCCAAGGCTTGCTATGATGGGCGGCCCAATCAGATCATCATGGATACACTCCAATGGTGCTTTACACCTAGTCAATGACTTGTCAAATGGAAGGCGGTGAGCCTTTCCATATTGACATCCCGCGCAAATATGACCTTCGTCAAAAAATGACAACTTAGGCAAGCCTTTCACAAGGCTCTTCACTACCATGGCATTCAATTTGTCCATCCCAACATGTCCCAGTCTTTCATATCACATAGCAGCGGTACCATTGTCCCTCATCCGATCAACATAGGAACTTGTTGATAACACAAACAAGTCCCTAACCCTTCTCCCAACATGAGCAACATCAGCATTTACCGTTGATACATTTCGGAGAAACTTCACTTCTATCGGACCGAACATAACGTGATAGCCCACATCAACCGCATTGGTCATAGAGAAGAGGTTCTTCTTCATGCCCGGTACGTGATAGACACTCCTTAACGTGAGTGGACCCTTATCACTACCCAAAGACACTACACCCTCCTTCTCTACTGCATGAATAGTATCATCTGGGATTATAATAGCTTTTTTACCTCAGAATGTTTGCAATGATGAGAACTTTGACTCGTCTCTAGTGAGGTGGTGACCACATCCCGGGTCAATGATCCAGTCATCTTGGTAGTCAACGGTGGAAAGATCACAGACACATGTGCCTGTCAGAAAAGCACTTCCCCAGCCGGCTTCCTCAGCACTGGAATCAGCTCTCTCCTTGTCTGCAATATGTCTAGGTTGCAGCTTGACATTGTAGTCTTTCTTGAAATGACCCGCCTGATTGCACGTGTAGCACTTCAACTCCTTCTTCCAACCCTTCTTAGAAGCAGTGCTCCTCTCTTGTTGATAAGAAGTTGAAGGCCCATCCTCAGCAGCAGTCTTCTTCTTCTTCTCCCATCTCTTCTTCATTTCTGTGAAGTGAGTCTCACTACCTCCTTCAGAGATAGTAATCCAGGTCATCTGTCGAGCCAAGCTTTCCTGTGAAGCCAGCAGGTTTTCCAGCTCAATCAAAGACGGTTGAGTGGCCCAGCCTTGAACAGAAGTAATAAAGGACACATATTCTTTCTGCAAACCGCGGATTATGTGTCTCTTTATCTTAGCTTAAGAAATGGGCTCATCAGGATCTAATGCTGAAATCTCAGCGCACAGGTTCTTCATTTTTAGAACGATGGTAGAGATTGGCGGATCTCCTTGAGTTGCCCTAGCCAACTCATTTTCCAGAAATTGTAGCCTTTCTACGTTCTTCATGTCAAGAGAAGTCCATATCTCCGTAACAGACCGACATCCTAAGATGTGGTCGAAGAGTTTAGGTGAGATATCCCGCTTGAGGTTAAACTCAGCTTTCGCGTTAGTCTTCCTCCAAGCTCTCAAGGCCTCGGCACCAGCAGCCTCTTGCGTATCGTCTCCACAGATGACATTCTATAAGTCCTCCACCAGAAGATAGCTCTCCATACACGACTTCCACTTCTTGAAGTTAGTCAGTGTAAGAAGCTCGATACCAAGACCCCTAGCATACCCAGCTTCCATTGCACTACCCTTGGTTTACTTAGACTCACAGAAGCAAAAAGCAACTGACGGTTGAACACTACTCAGGCCTCTGTTCCCTCTGGTACCATGAAAAAATTTGATAGTTACGAAGAACGGGAAATCAGGCGCAGGAACACTAAAACCCTCTTGAGTCAAATAAACCAAATGACAAAAAAGTATATTGAACTTCCCTTATGCCGAAACTTCCCAACATAGAAAATGACATCAATTTTGAGAGGAGCCCATATTCTAACAATAAGCAAGAGGATTAGATTTTCGAGCAACTAAAGCTGACCAATGAAGAATTGTCTCCAAAGCTTAAGGCCAAAAAGGTAAATGTTATTTCACAATATGTGCTAGCTAAGTTTTTTTTTTCTCTTAAGGGTTTAAAATTTCAAATTTGTTTAAAAAAATTTCAAAGCATTAATTTGTTAAAAAATATAATTTATTCTCACAGATAAGTTTAAAAATAGGGCGATGATATTAGCACCACAGTTTTTGTTATTATCACTTTTGGCTATCCGCAATAATTGTTTTTTTTAAAATTGGTTATCTGCAAACACGAAAGCTATCCTCATTCAAAAATTGAAAAAAGGAATGGACAGAGCACAACCGCCCGGAGGAGGAATGAACGCTTGAAAATCGCAGAATAGAGGAGCACCGCCGTCAAGAAGAAGAGAGATCGCCGGATGTGGAAAAGATAGCCGCCAGATAATGGAGGAGAACGCGCTGGGATGAAGAACGTCGATCTGGAAATGGAGGAGGAGCACTTGCCAGATTTGGAGCCCTTTAGGTCGGACGGAAATGGAGGAGGAAGAGTTGCCGATGTAATCATGGTTTGAAGGAGAGTGTTGAAAATGGTGAAGTGAAAGTGGGGGATTGCGCAACCTGGGCGACATGTCTGTGCGGTCTATGCGGACGGGACTGGCGGTTAGCCAGGTCGGCAGAGCTATTTCATACGGCTTGTTCTTTGGCGGCCTGGGCTGTCTTTTCGCGCGATCTGAGCGGACAGAGGTGGTGGCCAGCCATGGCGGCTTATGCTCAGCAGGCAGTTGGATCCCAGAAGGTAACCGGGCGGATAGCTTCTCTATCCGTGGAGTCTGGCAAGATGCGGACTTGGCTGGAGCTCGGCAGACCGACATGACAGATGCCTTGGTCTAGCTCTGTGGTGCGGCTGGTGGAAGCCATAGGGATCGCCGGTTAGAGCGGACAGGTGCTGGAGGTCTCTGGGATTGGCGGACTATTTCCAGTGTCCGCTAGTAAGCGCGGACTGGCCCTTGTGGCCAGTTGTGTGGACATGGCTGGTTCTGAACCAAGTCCATGTTAGCTCAGTCTGGGAGATCGCGCGGTTAAAGCACAGACTGTTTCTCAGTCCGCCAAGCTCGGCAGCAATTGTTGTGTGCCTTGGTTGCGAGCTGTGGGAATGCGGACTGGAGTTGTGTCCGCAAGGCGTGTGGACTGGAGCCGGGTCCGCTAGGTTATGTGGACTGCTTTCGTAGCCCGCCAAGCTCGGCAACAGTTGTCTTGTGGTTTGGTTGCGAGCTTGGTGAATGCGAACTGGTGTTGTGTCCGCCCGGGCATGTGGAATATTCTCCTTGTCCGCCGAGTCTGGCAGTTGTCAGCTTGGTGCCTTGGCTGCGGGATCGGGGTATGCGGACTGGAGTTGTGTCCGCAGGGCGTGCGGACTGGAACGGTGTCCGCTGATAGGCGGACATGGTGTTGTTGCAGAGTTCGGCTGGCTATCCTGCACAGGTCGCGGCGGACTGGTTGTGTATCCGCGGCTTGCGGATACACTTGGTTCTTGTCGTGAGATGGGGCGGTTATCCTATCGGCTAGGGCGGTGACCACACTTCTCATCGTGCCTATAAATAGGACCCCCTGTCACATCAACAGTAATGTAATGAACAGTAAGTGAACTAACGGATAGTTGCTGCGGACTGGATTTTATATCCGCGCGGTTTGAAGATTGACTGGATTATGCTATGCAGGTTGTGCGGATAGCGTTGGAAAGTCAGGACTTGGTTCTGACTGTGGACAGAGACAGTGCAGACTCTACGGATAGCAACCAGCGGTTAGCAGCAGGTCGCGGGTTGCGGCTAGGCGGTCTCTCTTCTGCAACTTGTTTCCCGGTTCAATAAGTTGTCCGCTTCTGACGGCCTTTTCAGTTCGGCAGCAGCAGATCGTGCAGTCAAACGGCTAGGCTACCTTGCGGTTAGGCGGCTTGCTGATCGGCGAGTAGAGTTCATTCTTGCATTGGAATAACGTGCAGTCCACGCGACTTGGTTTGCGGCTTGGGGACCTGACGGTTTGTGCGGACTCCGTGGTGCAGCAGTAGAACCGGCGGCTAACTCCTTGAGTCCGCGCGGTTAGGTTTTGTCTTGTAATTATTTCTACTTTCCCTTTGGGCACATTGGCGAATCATGTCTCGTCATGTATGTATCGCCTTGTAAAGATTTGTTCCTGCACATGATTTTTCGTTTTCTGCTATATAAAATTTTAATAGGTGGAAGCAAGAGAGGGGCGGGTGCAAATAAGAAATAATTTTTGTGCAGTATTTGCTAATGGAAATTTTAAAAGTCTAAAAAATATCAATTTTTTAATGCGAATAGCCAAAATATGGTGTTAATATCAGCACCATAAAAATATTTACCACTCGTTTTCAGATCCAACAATGTAATTAATTCCTTGATAAAAAAGATGTCAATAAGCAAACACAACTATCCTTTAAATTTTTTAATGATAACGCATACAATAAGATTATATTTAATAAAATATGATAAATATTTATATTCAAAAACATGTAGCATTTTTAAAATAGCTTGCTCATATCAATTTTATTAAGTATTTTAAGTTAATATTATAAAAAATTGTGGTCATTTTCTCCCGCAAATTGGCATCCTTGCTAACATTAAGGTTCTGTTTAGCGCCGGTGGAGGATTTAGAGGGATGCTCGAGGGACACTGATTTTCATCATTATTTTTCAAAATAGTTAGTGAATTTTAATTCCTCTCGTTGAGGCTTATAAGTCAAAAACAGTTGTCAAACAAAGGAGAAACAACTCCGATAAAATGGAATCGTACAGATTTTTGTTGTTGGAGGAAATTAATGTCTGACCCGCCCTTGTAAAAATTTCTAATACACTATGACTCATTCCTTTGGTGAGGGGCTGACATAGGAAAAAAAATATTGCACTCGACGCACATGAGCTGAGTGCATCGAGCGCAATCTACTATATTGTTAGATCTAAACCACTACATTGTTATTTCATTTAAAAACTTTGGACACCCCCATTATTAATTTCCTGGATCCGCCACTATGGCACAGACGCACAGTGGTTGTAGTCATGAACGCACTTGTTATGAACCATCGTTCGTGAAAGCCCAACCTCACCCTTAGAACTTACATTAAAAGATGGTGGTGGTCATAATCGTTGTCTTATCAAACATATATTATATGATGATGACATTTTTTTCTAACCTCACATGAGCAAAAATGCCTCCGCCAAACGGAGCCTAAGAAAATATCTCGGCGAGACCAATAAAAAGAATCAATAAAACCAGTGTAACCCAATAGCAACAATAATAGAATATTGCCATAAATTTAATATCTTGAATCACAAAATCTATGGCCATAATTTCACTTGGTTAAATGATAAGTTTGATTGAGTAAAATATCACAATTTTATATTACAAAATGCAAGCTAGCATGAGGCTCCTCAAATAGCTAGCCACCCATTCTGAGTCCTCTATCAAAATCATCTCCCTCGCAGAAAATTAGAGCAATGGCCTTAAAGAAGATGAGCAAGTTACCAAAAGCAGCAACCTTGAATCACATTTTGAAGAGATGTGCAAGCCTTGTGAGAAAACATCAGGAGATGACGGGGGAGGAAGGATTGCCCGGCGATGTGCCCGAGGGTCATTTTGTTGTCTATGTGGGTGAGAGGATGAGCAGATTCGTCATTCCTATTTCTATGTTAGCCCGCGCCGACTTTCAGAACCTACTGCAAGCTGCAGAGGAGGAGTATGATTTTCACCATGACATGGGACTCAGAATCCCCTGTGAAGAAACTATCTTCACCTCACTAGTTTCCTTGCTCTGCTGACCAGCCGAAGGATGTTCTTTTCTACTTTTGTTTTTTTGTTTTTTGTTTTCCCATGCCTCATCTATCAGTTTTTGAACGACTTAATTGTTGAATAGAGTTGTAGTTTGGCATAGCGGTGGAGGTCATTAACGATCGCCTAGCAAATTTCATCGGTTTAAACATAAAAGTGGATGAAGTTTCTTAGGTGTGCGTTAACAAATGATAGTTTAATCCTCATGTTGAGGACGGCCTCCACCGTGCCAAACAGAGCCGTAATTTGCTCGGTATTTTTTTTATCCTGAGCGATAAATAAATGGAGGAGTCAATTGTTTGTCTTAACCCTCAAATGCCACGACCTACATCTAAATCCAGTGCTTAAACTGCAAAATTTCTCTATTCTATCCCCCCAAAAAAAATGTATTTGCAGCCTGAATTTATATGTGCAGACCAATCAATAAACTTGATGTATATGATTGTCATCTTTTTCACAGTCCAAATCAACAAAAAGAAAACAAAATATATATATCAAAGTATAGTTGGGCATGCTTACCATATTAATTTTGAACTAAACATATAAAAACAGTGAACATTTCTCGAAAGTTGAGTAAGGTCGCAGAAACACTCAACTAAATCAAAGTCAGGTAATAATCAGTAACAACATAAGCACAAGAGACACTATGCAATCAACAATCTTCTTTACAAGACGAGATATACATTGCGAGACATGATTCGCAATACACTCAATGGAAGCAAAAATACAAGCAAGAGAAAAACTGACTGACTGACAACAGTAACTGCCCAAGCCGCTAACCGTCAAGTCTGCCCGGCAAAACCGCCAAGTCGTCAAACCGCAACTCAAGCCGCACGGACTGTCTGTTATTGAATGTTGATGAACTGGGAAAACAGTATATCCGCTGAGACCAGGTGAATTGCTTGAACTATCCGCAATCCCAAGGAAGTATATTGTTGGCCGCACTAACCGCGACTTGTTGTATACTACAGACTGTTATCCGCGAACTGTTCCACACTGAGCTTTCCAACTAGTTTCCTAGTCGCCTGGTGCTAGCCACGCAGCCTGCACAACACAAGTCAACTTCACTTGGTCATCCGGTTAGAAAAATCTAACCGCAAGTTCAAAGCACGAGCTGAGTTCTCATTGTTCCAGTTATATAAAACGAGTCGGGGACCCCTATTTATAAGTGACAAGGGGAGTGTGGTCACCGCCTATAGTGAGGATAACTGTTCATCATCCTACAACTAGCACCACTTATTCGCACAAGAGTGCGGATACCAGAGTCATACCGCGAGAGATAAACCATTTATCAGCTCATGCGACAAGATCTACCAGTTTGCATAGTCATGCAGACAACATCCACAGTCTGCGTCGACTTAGGCAATCAAGTTGACAGCCGCGCGTCCTGAGCCAATCCGCTCCATGACAAACTGCGGGCTCCGCGAACACAACAACCAGACCGCGCAACCAGTGATCTCAACGACTAGACAACATCATGAACATGGCACATCACTGTGACCAAGTCCACAAACATCATCAAACTCTAGCTCCAAACCGCACGAGCAGACCACAACGAACTGTGTGGTTAGCCTCCGCTATCCGCGCTAACCACATGCCTCTACGTAAGCCAGAGAATCTGTCAGCTCCAAGCGGACTTCGCGATCTCTCAACTCAGACCGCGACAGCCGCGGTTAGTTAACGCTAACCGTCTGATTACCTCCCAGGGTGTTTGCTGAACCAGACCGCAGAATAGAGAACAAAAGATAGAACCCGGCTATCCGCCAACACCTACCTGCTTAACCGGTGGCGGACTCTGCGGTCTGCCCAATAGAACGCTCACTTGCACTTCAACAATTCCAACAAAAACTACATTATATATAGTTACACCAAGATTAGTTTTTGTAGATTAATTATAGCGACATTCTTCAAAAATATGTCCCTTAGATTATTCAACTTAGGCTCTATTTGGCATGGTGGTTGCGGTCATGAACACGAGGGTCAGAAATCCACGATCCTCTCTGAGGTTAGCTCGCTAGTCATAGACTACTTCAGCTCGTCTTGGGAGTTCCAGGCCAGCTTTTCGGCAAGCCGCGCGAACAGACTTTCTAACCGCCCTATCGCTCGGCGACAACGATACCGCCAGGTGATAGCTCCTCTTAGGCGGCCTCCCAAGTCTATCCGCCCAGGCCGCGCGGTAGCCGCGTGTTCTGCAATAGGCGCGGACTGCTTCCTCAGCCCGCTCCAGCAGTTCGCGCGACTAGGTAAGCTAACCGCGCTATCGCCTAGCGATAGTGGTTATTGCCAGACGATAGCTCCTTTTTCCCCTATAGGTGCAATCAGCTCCTCAGTCTGCCTAGAAGTAGGTGGGTTCCCTTTTCAGTCTGCACAGCAGTGAGCGCCCCGCCTCCTATCTGCAAGCAGGTGGCGAACTCAATCTCTGTCCGCCTGAAGGAGGTGTACTTGCCTCCGCAGCCGAAGGCGATCTCTTCTTATGTCCTCCAGCAGAGGCAGACTTGTTCTTAGCCCACCAGCAGCAGATCAGCTTCAGTAGGCAAGTTCCTATCCGCACGACATGACACGGACTCAACTTCAGTCCCCCAGCAGGTGGCGGACTCGCTTTTTCCAAACAACAGGCGAGCTTCTCAGCTCGCACAGCAAAGGGAAAGATCCTTCTCAGTCCGCCAGTAGGTGGAGGATTTGCTTACAGCTCGCCCAAACCATCGAGTGTGACCTCATCAAGGCCAGTTCTAGAAGCTTCTTCCTCAAGCCTATAAATAGACCCCCATACCTCTCATTTGTAGAGGAGGACTCGGGGGCAACCATCGCATCAATCCCTGCGGATATAATTTCCTGTCTGCCAGCCTTAATCAACGGCATACCCATCAGCTCGGGCGGACTCCGCAGATAGCCCGCGCGGGTAGGACTACTGGTCGGCAACACCCAACCATCAACTCGGCAGCGGATGCATTCCTCAAGTCATTATCGCCGAGCGATAGCGACTATCGCCAGACGATAGCAAACTCGACCTTGGGAATCAACCTGCGCGGTCTGGCGGCCTGAGGCTGCGAGCTGTTTTATCAAGGCAGTCTGCGCGGCCTAGCGGCTTGCTAGTTCAGCCCGCACGGCCTCTAGTTGCTTCTTTTTCATTCCAGCAGCTTCTCTTATACCCTTTATGTTTTTCCATGTAAAGGAGCTAGCTCAGGTTGTAACTCAAGCTTTGTAATCAAAGGAAAGCCCGTCGCAGGAATGACATTTAAGCCGCGACGAGCGAACTCTGTTTTTGTCGCTGTCAACGGCATCTCTTTTTTTCCTTCTCCCTTCTCTTGGCCTCAACCGGTAATCTTAACCGTCAAAGTAACCGGCTATTCAACAGTCCTCATCACCTCCCATATCCCCGAATCCCGGATCGAACGTATACACCTCTCGAGCTCACGGAGAGGCGCATTTTTGGCATCAACAATTAACACGCGACCTTCAGGTTTCGAATAGACGATGAAATCCAACGGTTAGCCATGTCAGACCATCAACCTGTTGATAACCTCTCTCATTCAAGTCCTAGTGAGGATCCACTCTAGGAAGTCTTGGAGCAATCGCGTCAGGAAACCGCCCAGCAGTTAAAGGCAATCAACCATACTCTAGCTACTATCACGCAGCGATTAGAGGATCAACCCGCAGCAGCGCCGACTCCTCCAGTCAACCCGACACCAGCATTGGGGAATCCGCAGACCTATCCACCGATCTGCCCTTCTGTTTATCCACCTGCACATCTGCCAATCTGTCTAACAACCTACCCGTCAGGGAAGGCCGTAGCTCCTTTGCGGTCTCAAAATGATGAGTTTATAGATCGTCAAAACTTCTTCCGGGAAGCTGCCCGAGGAAGTCCAGCAAGATTCTTGAATTTCCAGGGAAGTCATCCCAACCCTTCAGCTCCCGCAGCTGCTTCTCCCGCAGCTGCTTCTCCCGCAACATCTTTTCCTTTCTATCCTCCTGCTCCTTTTTCAACTGCAGCTTATGCTCCGTTTTTTCCTTTCCCTTATGTTCTAGGAGAACAAGAAGAGTCATCGCTATTTACAGAGAATATACGGCAAGAACTGACTCCAGCTCACTTCAGAGAGCTGCGACTACAAGTTTACACTGGGGAGTCTGACCCAATCACACATTTACAAGCTTTCGAGTCAGTCTTCGCTCTTAAGACTCTTACAGATGCTACCAGGTGCAAACTCCTCGTAACGACCTTTTATGGACAAGCGAGGGAGTAGTTCTATGGATTGTGTCCTCAGTCCATCGCTTCTTTTGCTGATCTGTGAAGAGAGCTTCTGCTCAGATTTTCTACCTATACAAAGAGGAAGGGCAGTCCGGAAGCCCTATTTGAGATCAGGCAACGAGAAAATGAGACTTGGGCACATTTTGTCGATCGTTTCCAAAGAGAGATTCTTGAGATCGAAAACGTCGATCCAGAAATGTACCAAGTCACCCTAATAAGTGGTTTAAGAGAAGGACCACTTAAGTTCGAAGTTAATATCTGAGTGCCAATGACATAGCAAGAGATGATCAGCCTTGCCAACTTGTACATACGAGGTGAAAAAAGCAATCCCAACTATATCTCCAGTCTTGTAACAGAGAAAGATCCTTCTTCTTCATACAGGCAACCTCCAAAGTCTCCTCAAAAGGATTTTCAACCACGAGCAAGGAAGGGAAGGAATTTCCGACATCATCAACTCCTCTTCCCAAGCCGGGATCACCCCCAAGGTCAAAGACTTCATTTGTCGGCTCCTGCTTATTCGGTACTGGCTCCGCAAGCTGCTTCAGTTTACCAACAGCCGAGTGATAACTCGCCAGAAAATGAACTAGACCAGGTTATGCAGGAAGTAGTCCAAGTCATGAAAGGTAAGACCAGTTACAAAAGGCCTTGCCAGCCCGCAAATCAGAGACTCAAAGATTCGGATCCCTACTGTGAATTCCATAAAGAGAAAGGGCATCCAACCGAAAATTGCCGAGCACTTCGTCAACTGGTGGAGAAGATGCTGAGGCAGGGCATATTACGTGACTTATTCTAGAAGGATAACCAATCGGATCCGTCTACTTCGAAAGGCAAAGAAGTAGTGGACATTCCTTTCGGCTCAAAGGGAGTGAGCCAAATCAGCAGCGGTTTCAACTTCAATATTAGCAAGTGCATCGATGCCGATGACGAAGGAACTCTTGGAGAACTACAATGCTAAGCAAAAAAAAGGACATCGCAAAGTCCCAAAAGCTTTTCGCGATCATGTCTGATCGGTGTTGTCTTCCCTATTGAACATTTCTCTTACATATGTTCTGAACACTTAAGTACTCTTTCATTCATTTCACTATTTTTGCATCAGAGATCCTATACTGACACTTTTCCTTTTTTGGAGTGTCTCCTCTCTATTTTCTCTTTGTCAAAGGGATCACTAAATCAATGAGATATCGTCCAGTCTTGCTTGAAACCTCATATGTTGGTTTCTGGCGTAACACCACGATGACCACATATAGTAGGGAGTGTTCGCATATGTGCAGTGGGAGCCGTCCAATCTGTACAGGCGGACTTCAGGGCTTCGGATCCTAGCCGGTAACTAACACACAGAGCACATCAAGGGAGGTCCCAGTGTGTTAGCTCTACTGCGCTCCATTAGATAGGCCCCCATATCTCTCATTTGTAGAGGAGGACCCGAGGGGAAACCATCGCATCAAGCCCTGCGGATACAATTTCTTGTTCGCCAGCCTTAATCAGTGGCCTACCCATCAGCTCGGGCAGACTCCGCAGATAGCCCGCACGGCTAGGACTACAGGCCGACAACCATCAACCATCAACTCGGCAGATGCTGCATTCCTCAGGTCGTTATCGCCGAGCGATAGCGACTATTGCCAGATGATAGCGAACTCCTTCCCCTCAGTGGGAAGTTCGCTCAAACCGCCTCACAGCTCATCCTCAAGCGATCTGGGCGACCTAGAATTGAGACAAGCGACTTCAAGAGTCCTACCCGGCCTTAAGCTGCAAACCTCAGGCGACCTTGGGAATCAACCCCCGTGGTCTGGCGGCCAGAGGCTGCGAGCTGTTTTATTAAGGCAGTCTGTGCGGCCTGGCGGCTTGCTAGTTCAGCCCGCGCGTCCTCGAGTGGCTTCTTTTTCTAGCCAGCAGCTTCTCTTGTACCCTTTATGTTTTTCCATGTAAAGGAGCTAGCTCGTGTTGTAACTCAAGCTTTGTAATCAAAGGAAAGTCCGTCGCAGGAGTGACATTTAAGCCGCGGCGGGCGAACTCTGTTGTTGTCGCTGCCAGTGGCCTCTCTGTTTTCCTTCTCCCATCTCTCAGCCTCAACCGCTAATCTTAACTGTCAAAGTAATCGGCTATTCGACAGTCCTCATCACCTCCCATATCCTTGCATCCCGAATCGAACGTATACACCTCTCGAGCTCGCAGAGAGGCGCATTTTTGACATCAACAGGGAGAGGCACGGGAAGGAGAGTGAAAATGATACCATCCCAGAGTAGAATTCGATAAGGGGAAGAACTGGCGGTGGTAAGCGAGAGAAAGGATGAGGGAATGAGAAAAACAATTATGGAGCAACTCTAAATTCCATAAATTCAAACATAATCAAAAAAGGGTACAATACAATCCCTTATCGGTGTGGGGTGCGGATGACAAAAAACAGTATGAATAAAAAAGCGAATACATAATAGAATACACATAACAAAATGCAATTAAGATAATCATGTTGGTGGCGCGTCTTCGGTCTCTCCTCCTCCAGATGGACCCGTTATCGTCTTCCTTCGGGTGTGGACTCGCCACGGATTCTCGTCGGTGTGTGCGTGTTTCGTGGGAATCCACAATCGTAACATAAAACTAGGAACCTGGCCATATTCTCAGGATCATGAGGAAGAGGTGGCAGGCGACCAATGTATGTTGAATGCGCCACGTGGAATGGACGGTGATGTCTGAGCGTGTGTCGCGACTCGTTAAAAGGGATGGTTTAGTTCCACGCCGCCTAGCGTGCTCCTTGGTCCTGGGTGTATAAGCGGGGTGGCCAGTCCTCCCCAAACCGTGTGGTTTTGGGGAGTGATGCCACAATGCTTTACTTGGTATCAAAGCACAGGGGGGCACGTGGCGAGGGGGGTGTTGGGTGCGCCACGTGGAATGGACGGTGATGTCCGAGCGTGTGTTGCGGCTCGTTAAAAGGGATGGTTTAGTCTCAAACCTCCTAGCGTGTTCATTGGTCCTGGGTGTATAAGCGGGTGACCACTCCTCCCCTAACCGCGTAATTTTGGGGAGTGACGACACAATGCTTTACAATGTAAGCGCAAATCTGGAAGGGACAGTTTCATTGTCGAGATGGAGACAACGACCGAGCTAGGAAGACTACTCTACACCTGGAGGCGGCGGCATTTCGGGCTTTGGAAGGAGGTGGTGACAATTCGGGCACAGCAAGGCGACTGCGGCGGCGGCTTCGGACTGGGTAAGAATGCATCGGTGTCGGAGCGACGAGTGAGGAAGCCGTGACATGGCTCGGGTTGGGAAGGGAATGGGCAAGAGTTGGATTAGGGCGTGGCTAACATGTAACATTTTTCTGTGTACAGTGGAAATTGGGTTTAAATGTGTATTTGAGCGTATCATGGACATGGAGTAGTCGTGGGCAAAAGCCCGGGCCCAAAAAGTCCGCCCGGGCCCGGCCTGAAGGGTCTTATTAGGCCCCCTCTTAGAGAGGGTGCCCAAACACGGCCCAGCCCGGCTTAAGCCATGGCCCGGGCCGAGCCGGTTAGCCAGAAGCCCGGGCTCATCGTGCTTTATGTACACGACTGTGGGGTCCACCTAATATTTCTCCAATTAAATATGGTGACTGTTATTAGCACTGCACTTTTGGATATCCGCACTTTATTTACTCTTAATTTTCCGCGCCTTTTGAAAATACTCCTTGTACATGCATTTTTAGGAAAAGTGTTCAACACGAAAGTTGTAGATCTCGACGAGATCAACAACTTTCGTGTTGAACACTTTTCCTAAAAATGCATGTATAAAGCGTATTTTTAGGAAAAGTGTTCAACACGAAAGTTGTAGTAGAGACGGACACCGAGTCTTGCTTTTTGCTACACCGCGAGTTACCAGTTGATCCACATGTGAAGACATAACCGGATGTTGACTTCCGGTCATCTGTATCTCCCCCATAATAAGCGTCTGAGTATCCGTGTAGATTAAAACCCATGTCTCTCTCGTAGAGGAGACCCAAATCAGAGGTGGACTTGACATACTTCAGAATGCTCCTAGCCGTCATCAGATGAGGTTTCTGTGGTTCCTCCATAAACCTACTTACTCTTCATACAACATAAGCTATGTCTAGCCTTGTAATCATCAAGTAAATAAGGCTACCAACCAGAGCACAAAACCTAAGAGGATCCGAAAGAATCCTCCCTTTATCTCGCTGAAGTTTGATGCCAGCATCAAGTGGAGTAGAGCTACTTTTTCCCTCCCTCATGCTGAATCGTTGAACGATGTGTTCCACATAGCTTTTTTGGGAAAGAAGTATACCGCTCTCTTTCCTCTCCCCCTTGAGTCCAAGAAAGTGATGGATCTCACCCAAGCTCTTCATCTCTAATCTTATATCTAGATATGCCCTGAGCCTAGTTACCTTCTCCTTAGAGTTACCCGTGATGATCATATCATCCACGTACAACAACACTAAGACTAGAAGCTCCCTCTTCTTCTTAATGAACTAGCTCGAGTCTGAGTTAGAAGAAAGATAACTGCAGAACTTGAGGTATTCTGCGATCTTCTCATACCAAGTTCGAGGAGCCTGGTTCAAACTATAAAGGGCCTTACGGAGCTTGCAGACATAGCCTGGATGATCTTCAGACACATATCCATGTGACTGATCCATGAAGATGTCTTTGTCTATTTTTCCATAAAGAAAAGTATTCTTTACGTTTGGCTGCCACATCTTCCAACCTTGGCAAGATGCCAAGGCCATCACTACACGAACTAAAGTCATTTTAGTGACAAGGCTAAAAGTCTCCTCGTAGTCTTTGTCATACTTCTGAGAAAACCCTCGAGCTACAAGGTGAGCCTTGTACCGCTCGATGTTCCCACCCGCCTTCTTCTTCAGCTTATATACCCACTTGCAAGTCATAGGAGTAACGCCATCAACCTTGGGCATAAGGTCCCTGGTCTCATTTTTCTTGAGATCATTCCTCTCCTCATCCATGGCATCTTCCCACTCCTAAACTACATTGTCTTCATTAAAGCTAGAAGGCTCTTGCTTGTCTAGAGGGCACGCAAAGAAACAAGATACAAAGCTCACCGTGTTTCCTTCGCAGTACCGAGCTTGTGGCTTAATGGTCCTTTTTGATCTCTGAAGACTCTGACCCTTGCTAACCACCTTCGCTGCTTCTTTTGAATTAGCTCCATTCCCGGGCAAACCTGGAGCATCGCTCCCCCTACTTCCTGAACTAGAAGCTTCTGCCTCGGAGCTAGAAATACCTGGAGCTCCTGGTGATACGGACAACTCCACCATAAGATCTTCAACCGCCTCCTTCTGTCCTTCATCAGACTTGCTCTCCTGTAGCTTCATAGATGAGCTACCTCCATATGACGTCAATTCGTCAAAGACCACATCCCTGGAGACGACGAACTTCTTCGTCACTAGATCCATACACTTCCATCCCTTCTTCCGTTCTTCATAGCCCACAAAGGCAAGCTTCCTTGCCTTCACATCCAGCTTAGTCTTCAGAACATCCGGGACATGTACGTAGCAGGTTGAGCCAAACACCTGAAGGTGTTCCATGCTAGGCTTCTCATTAAACATAATCTCAAAGGGAGACTTCATGTTGATCAGACTCAGAGGCATTCGGTTGATGACATAAGAAGCGCAAGATATTCCCTCTGCCCAGAAGGCCCTAGGAATACAGTTGCATGAAGCCAGCACTTGCAGTTTTCCGTCAAATGACGGATCTTCCGCTCTGCTACTCCATTTTATTGTGGAGTATGAACACAAGTGAGCTCTCTCTGGATTTCGTGCTTCTTGCAGAAGTTAGAGAACACTGAAGAAACAAACTCACCTCCGTTTTTCATTCTCAACTTCTTGATCCGCAGGCTAAGCCGGCCCTCCACTAGCTCCTTGAACTCCACAAACAACCGGAAAGCATCTGACTTCTCCTTCATAAAGTACACCCAAGTGTACCTTGAATAGTCATCAATCAGGACCAACAAATACCTGCTACCTCCAAGGCTTGTTATGATGGGCGGCCCCATCAGATCACCATGGATACACTCCAATGGTGCTTTACACCTAGTCAATGACTTGTCAAATGGAAGGCGGTGAGCCTTTCCATATTGACATCCCGCGCAAATATGACCTTCGTCAAAAAATGACAACTTAGGCAAGCCTTTCACAAGGCTCTTTACTACCATGGAATTCAATTTGTCCATCCCAACATGCCCCAGTCTTTCATATCACATAGCAGCAGTACCATTGTCCCTTATCCGATCAACATAGGAACTTGTTGATAACACAAACAAGTCCCTAACCCTTCTCCCAACATGAGCAACATCAGTATTCACCGTTGATACGTTGCGGAGAAACTTCACTTCTGTCGGACCGAACATAACGTGATAGCCCACATCAACCGCATTGGTCATAGAGAAGAGGTTCTTCTTCATGCTCGGTACGTGATAGACACTCCTTAACGTGAGTGGACCCTTATCACAACCCAAAGACACTACACCCTCCTTCTCTACTGCATAAATAGTATCATCTGGGAATATAATAGCTTTTTTACCTGAGAATGTTTGCAATGATGAGAACTTTGACTCGTCTCTAGTGAGGTGGTGACCACATCCCGAGTCAATGATCCAGTCATCTTGGTAGTCGACGGTGGTAAGATCACGGACACATGTGCCTGTCAGAAAAGCACTTCCCCAGCCGGCTTCCTCAGCACTGGAATCAGCTCCCTCCTTGTCTGCAATATGTCCAGGTTGCAGCTTGACATTATAGTCTTTCTTGAAACTACCCGACTGATTGCACGTGTAGCACTTCAACTTCTTCTTCCAGCCCTTCTTAGAAGCAGTGCTCCTCTCTTATTGATAAGAAGTTGAAGGCCCATCCTCAGCAGCAGTCTTCTTCTTCTTCTCCCATCTCTTCTTCATTCCTGTGAAGAGAGTCTCACTACCTCCTTCAGAGATAGAAATCCATGTCATTTGTCGAGCCAAGCTTTCCTGTGAAGCCAGCAGGTTTTCCAGCTCAATCAAAGACGGTTGAGTGGCCCAGCCTTGAACAGAAGTAACAAAGGACGCATATTCTTTCTGCAAACCGCGGATTATGTGTCTCTTTATCTTAGCTTAAGAAATGGGCTCATCAGGATCTAATGCTGAAATCTCAACGCATGGGTTCTTCATTTTTAGAAAGATGGTTGAGATGGGCGGATCTCCTTGAGTTGCCCTAGCCAACTCATTTTCCAGAAATTGTAGCCTTTCTACGTTCTTCATGTCAAGGGAAGTCCATATCTCCGTAGCAGACCGACATCCTAAGATGTGGTCGAAGAGTTCAGGTGAGATAGCCCGCTTGAGATTAAACTCAGCTTTCGCGTTAGTCTTCCTCCAAGCTCTCAAGGCCTCAGCACCAGCAGCCTCTTGCGTATCGTCTCCACAGATGACATTCTATAAGTCCTCCACCAAAAGATAGCTCTTCATACACGACTTCCACTTCTTGAAGTTAGTCAGTGTAAGAAGCTCGATACCAAGACCCCTAGCATACCCAGCTTCCATTGCACTACCCTTGGTTTACTTAGACTCACAGAAGCAAAAAGCAACTGACGGTTGAACACTGCTCAGACCTCTGTTCCCTCTGGTACCATGAAAAAATTTGATAGTTAGGAAAACGGGAAACCAGGCGCAGGAACACTCAACCCTATTGAGTTAAATAAATCAAATGCAAAAAAGTAGAGCAAGAATCTTGTAATATCAAAAATCTTCTTTATAAGGCAGGGCATACATGACGAGACATGCTTCGCCAATGTACCCGAGGACAACAAGAAAAGAACAAGCAAGAAGAAACAAGTTGCGCGGACTAAGAGAGAAGCTGCCAACTTTGCTGCTAAGCCGCTATGGAGTCCGCTCAAACCGACAGGACGAAAGACCGCAACCTTGTCGCGCGGACTGCACGTTATTCCAAGGATGAACTCTGTTCGACGATCTGTTGCTGTCGAATTGAACAAGCCTCCAGAGCGGACAGCTTATTGAACTGGGAAAAGTTGCATAAGAGAAACCGCCTGGTCGGAAGCGACCTGCTGTAAACCGTCGATTGCAATCCGCAGAGTCCGCACTGCCTTAGAACCAAATCACTGGCTCTTCAATGCTATCTGCATAACCTGCACAGCAGAAACCGGTTAACCCCTTCAACCCGCGCGGATAGAAAATCCAGGTCGCAATAACTAATCACGAGTAGACTTACTGTTCATTCAGTTAATTATGATGTCACAGGGGGGTCCTATTTATAAGCGTGGAGAGGAGTGTGGTCATCGCCCTAGCTGATAGAAACACCACCCCAGCTAGCAGCTAGCACAAAGCAGTCCGCATAGTGAGGACACAAAGCCAGTTCGCCTAGTCCGCCAAGACAAGGCTGGACAAACCTATCAAACTTAAGCACCATCAATAAGGCCTGATAGAAAGCCAGTCCGCTACACTTGCGGATACCGCTCCAGCCCGCAGCTCCACTGCCCACAACCAAGGCACCAAACCGCCTAGTCGCCCTGCGAACACTGCACCAGTCCGCACACCTTGATATGCAACTCCATAATAGCCAGTCCGATAAACTGAGGACAACACAACGCATACTGAGTCCACAGCCAAAGCACCAAGATGACAACTGCCGGACTCGGCGGACAAGGAGAGCAGTCTGCAAGCACTGCGCCACAAGACCGAGCTCGCCTAGACTTGGAACCAACACCAAGTTCACCGACTGCTGGAACAAGCGGACTCCAACACCAGTCCGCCCAGCATGGCGAACTCCACCAGAGCACCAATTGCAGATACAAGGCCTATCCGCCTGGAACTGCAGGTGAACTTGCAGAACGCTGGCCGACCTGGCTAGTCGCCAGCTCTGTCCGCACAGATCGCGCGGTCTGACCCAAATCGCCAATACTGTCCGCACAGACCGCGCAGACAGTCCGCCCAGGCTGCCACTTTCACTTCAAATAATTCAACATTTTGAGAGGAGCCCATATTCTAACAATAAGCAAAAGGATGTGAAAAAGCGATGCCCTTATGCACTTCCAAGTATAAGGACCCAAGACACATTTTTTTCTTCAACGAGCTGCGGGAAGAGTGCAAATCCCCTTTCTGTGAAGTCAAGCCTATGGGTTTTGATACATTGGTTAAGTCGGCCCGGCTTTGGAAAACCGCGAGACGAGATGAGATGTAGCGGTGGACACGTACATATTTTGTTTTGTTTCAGCCATGGATTAAGTATATTGAACTTCCCTTATGCCGAAACTTCCCAACATAGAAAATGACATCAATTTTGAGAGGTGCCCATTTTCTAACAATAAGCAAAAGGATTAGATTTTGGAGCAACTAAAGCTGTGCAATGAAGAAATGTCTCCAAAGCTTAAGGCCAAAAAGGTGGATGCTATTTTACAGTATGTGCTAGCTAAGTTTTTTTTTCCCTTCTTAAGGGCTTAAAATTTTTAATTTGTTTGAAAAAATTTCAAAGCATTAATTTGTTAAAAAATATAATTTATTCTCACAGATAAGTTTAAAAATAGGGCGATGATATTAGCACCGCAGTTTTTGTTATTATCACTTTTAGCTATCCGCAATAATTGTTTTTTTAAAATTGATTATCTGCAAGCACGAAAGTTATCCTCATTCAAAAATTGAAAAAAGGAATGAACAAAGCACCACCGCCCGGAGGAGGAATGAACGCTTGAAAATCGCAGAATAGAGGAACACCGCCGTCAAGAGGAAGAGAGATCGCCGGATGTGGAAAAGATAGCCGCCAGATAATGGAGGAGAACGCGCTGGGATGAAGAACGTCGATTTGGAAATGGAGGAGGAGCACTTGCAAGAGTTGCCGATGTAATCATGGTTTGAAGGAGAGTGTTGAAAATGGTGAAGTGAAAGTGGGGGATTGCGCAACCTGGGCGACATGTATGTGCGGTCTATGCGGACGGGACTGGCGGTTAGCCAGGTCGGCAGAGCTATTGCATACGGCTTGTTCTTTGGCGGCATGGGCTGTCTTTTCGCGCGGTCTGAGCGGACAGAGGTGGTGGCCAGCCAGGGCGGCTTATGCTCAGCAGGCAATTGGATCCCAGAAGGTAACCGGGCGGATAGCTTCTCTATCCGTGGAGTCTGGCAAGATGTGGACTTGGTTGGAGCTCGGCAGACCGACATGACAGATGTCTTGGTCTAGCTCTGGTGGTGCGGCTTGTGGAAGCCATAGGGATCGCCGGTTAGAGCGGACAGGTGCTGGAGGTCGCTGGGATTGGCGGACTATTTCCAGTGTCCGCCAGTAAGCGCGGACTGGCCCTTGTGGCCAGTGGTGTGGACATGGCTGGTTCTGAACCAAGTTCATGTTGGCTCAGTTTGGGAGATCGCGCGGTTAAAGCACAGACTGTTTCTCAGTCCTCCAAGCTCGGCAGCAATTGTTGTGTGCCTTGGTTGCGAGCTTGGGGAATGCAGACTGGAGTTGAGTCCGCAAGGCGTGTGGACTGGAGCCGGGTCCGCTAGGTTATGTGGACTGCTTTCGTAGCCCGCCAAGCTCGGCAACAGTTGCCTTGTGGTTTGGTTGCGAGCTTGGTGAATGTGAACTGGTGTTGCGTCCGCCTGGGCATGCGGACTATTCTCCTTGTCCGCCGAGTCTGGCAGGTGTCAGCTTGGTGCCTTGGCTGCGGGATCGGGGTACGCGGACTGGAGTTGTGTCCGCGGGGCGTGCGGACTGGAGCGGTGTCCGCTGATAGGCGAACATGGTGTTGTTGCAGAGTTCGGCTGGCTATCCTGCACAGGTCGCGGCGGACTGCGGCCTGCGGATACACTTGGTTCTTGTCGTGAGATGGGGCTGTTATCCTATCAACTAGGGCGGTGACCACACTCCTCATCGTGCCTATAAATAGGACCCCATGTCACATCAACAGTAATGTAATGAACAGTAAGTGAACTCGTGGATAGTTGCTGCGGACTGGATTTTATATCCGCGTGGTTTGAAGATTGACTGGATTATGCTATGCGGGTTGTGCGGATAGCGTTGGAAAACCAGGACTTGGTTCTGACCGTGGACAGGGACAGTGCGGACTCTGCGGATAGCAACCAGCGGTTAACACCAGGTCGCGGGTTGCGGCTAGGCGGTCTCTCTTCTGCAACTTGTTTCCTGGTTCAATAAGTTGTCCGCTTCTGGCGGCCTTTTCAGTTCGGCAGCAACAGATCGTGCGGTCAAACGGCTAGGCGACCTTGCGGTTAGGCGGCTTGCTGATCGGCGAGTAAAGTTCATTCTTGCATTGGAATAACGTGCAGTCCACGCGACTTGGTTTGCGGCTTGGGGACCTGACGGTTTGTGCGGACTCCGTGGTGCAGCAGTAGAATCAGCGGCTAACTCCTTGAGTCCGCGCGGTTAGGTTTTGCCTTGTAATTGTTTCTGCTTTCCCTTTGGGTACATTGGCGAATCATGTCTCGTCATGTATGTATCGGCTTGTAAAGATTTGTTTGTACAAGATTCTAGCTCTTCTGCTTTGCATCTGGTTTATTTGGGCTCGGATAGCTTGAGTGTTCCTGCTCATGATTTCTCGTTTTCTGCTATATAAAATTTTAATAGGTGGAAGCAAGAGAGGGGCGGGTGCAAATAAGAAATAATTTTTGTGCAGTGTTTGCTAATGGGAATTTTAAAAGTCTAAAAAATATCAAATTTTTAATGCGAATAGCCAAAAATATGATGTTAATATCAGCACCATAAAATTATTTATCACTCGCTTTCAGATCCAACAATGTAATTAATTCCTTGATAAAAAAGATATGAATAAGCAAACACAACTATCCTTTAAATTTTTTAATGATAACGCATACAATAAGATTATATTTAATAAAATATGGTAAATATTTATATTCAAAAACATGTAGCATTTTTAAAATAGCTTGCTGATATCAATTTTATTAACTATTTTAAGTTAATATTATAAAAAATTGTGGTCATTTTCTCCCGCAAATTGGCATCCTTGCTAACATTAAGGTTCTGTTTAGCGCCGGTGAAGGATTTAGAGGGATGCTCGAGGGACACTGATTTTCATCATTATTTTTCAAAATAGTTAGTGAATTTTAATTCCTCTCGTTGAGGCTTATAAGTCAAAAACAGTTGTCAAACAAAGGAGAAACAACTCCGATAAAATGGAATCGTACAGATTTTTGTTGTTGGAGGAAATTAATGTCTGACCCGCCCTTGTAAAAATTTCTAATACACTATGACTCATTCCTTTGGTGAGGGGCTGACATAGGAAAAAAAATATTGCACTCGACGCACATGAGCTGAGTGCATCGAGCGCAATCTACTATATTGTTAGATCTAAACCACTACATTGTTATTTCATTTAAAAACTTTGGACACCCCCATTATTAATTTCCTGGATCCGCCACTATGGCACAGACGCACAGTGGTTGTAGTCATGAACGCACTTGTTATGAACCATCGTTCGTGAAAGCCCAACCTCACCCTTAGAACTTACATTAAAAGATGGTGGTGGTCATAATCGTTGTCTTATCAAACATATATTATATGATGATGACATTTTTTTCTAACCTCACATGAGCAAAAATGCCTCCGCCAAACGGAGCCTAAGAAAATATCTCGGCGAGACCAATAAAAAGAATCAATAAAACCAGTGTAACCCAATAGCAACAATAATAGAATATTGCCATAAATTTAATATCTTGAATCACAAAATCTATGGCCATAATTTCACTTGGTTAAATGATAAGTTTGATTGAGTAAAATATCACAATTTTATATTACAAAATGCAAGCTAGCATGAGGCTCCTCAAATAGCTAGCCACCCATTCTGAGTCCTCTATCAAAATCATCTCCCTCGCAGAAAATTAGAGCAATGGCCTTAAAGAAGATGAGCAAGTTACCAAAAGCAGCAACCTTGAATCACATTTTGAAGAGATGTGCAAGCCTTGTGAGAAAACATCAGGAGATGACGGGGGAGGAAGGATTGCCCGGCGATGTGCCCGAGGGTCATTTTGTTGTCTATGTGGGTGAGAGGATGAGCAGATTCGTCATTCCTATTTCTATGTTAGCCCGCGCCGACTTTCAGAACCTACTGCAAGCTGCAGAGGAGGAGTATGATTTTCACCATGACATGGGACTCAGAATCCCCTGTGAAGAAACTATCTTCACCTCACTAGTTTCCTTGCTCTGCTGACCAGCCGAAGGATGTTCTTTTCTACTTTTGTTTTTTTTGTTTTTTGTTTTCCCATGCCTCATCTATCAGTTTTTGAACGACTTAATTGTTGAATAGAGTTGTAGTTTGGCATAGCGGTGGAGGTCATTAACGATCGCCTAGCAAATTTCATCGGTTTAAACATAAAAGTGGATGAAGTTTCTTAGGTGTGCGTTAACAAATGATAGTTTAATCCTCATGTTGAGGACGGCCTCCACCGTGCCAAACAGAGCCGTAATTTGCTCGGTATTTTTTTTATCCTGAGCGATAAATAAATGGAGGAGTCAATTGTTTGTCTTAACCCTCAAATGCCACGACCTACATCTAAATCCAGTGCTTAAACTGCAAAATTTCTCTATTCTATCCCCCCAAAAAAAATGTATTTGCAGCCTGAATTTATATGTGCAGACCAATCAATAAACTTGATGTATATGATTGTCATCTTTTTCACAGTCCAAATCAACAAAAAGAAAACAAAATATATATATCAAAGTATAGTTGGGCATGCTTACAACAATAATTTTGAACTAAACATATAAAAACAGTGAACATTTCTCTAAAGTTGAGTAAGGTCGCAGGAACACTCAACTAAATCAAAGTCAGGTAATAATCAGTAACAACATAAGCACAAGAGACACCATGCAATCAACAATCTTCTTTACAAGACGAGATATACATTGCGAGACATGATTCGCAATACACTCAATGGAAGCAAAAATACAAGCAAGAGAAAAACTGACGGACTGACAACAGTAACCGCCCAAGCCGCTAACCGTCAAGTCTGCCCGGCAAAACCGCCAAGTCGTCAAAACGCAACTCAAGCCGCACGGACTGTCTGTTATTGAATGTTGATGAACTGGGAAAACAGTATATCCGCTGAGACCAGGTGAATTGCTTGAACTATCCGCAATCCCAAGGAAGTATATTGTTGGCCGCACTAACCGCGACTTGTTGTATACTACAGACTGTTATCCGCGAACTGTTCCACACTGAGCTTTCCAACTAGTTTCCTAGTCGCCTGGTGCTAGCCACGCAGCCTGCACAACACAAGTCAACTTCACTTGGTCATCCGGTTAGAAAAATCTAACCGCAAGTTCAAAGCACGAGCTGAGTTCTCATTGTTCCAGTTATATAAAACGAGTCGGGGACCCCTATTTATAAGTGACAAGGGGAGTGTGGTCACCGCCTATAGTGAGGATAACTGTCCATCATCCTACAACTAGCACCACTTATTCGCACAAGAGTGCGGATACCAGAGTCATACCGCGAGAGATAAACCATTTATCAGCTCATGCGACAAGATCTACCAGTTTGCATAGTCATGCAGACAACATCCACAGTCTGCGTCGACTTAGGCAATCAAGTTGACAGCCACGCGTCCTGAGCCAATCCGCTCCATGACAAACTGCGGGCTCCGCGAACACAACAACCAGACCGCGCAACCAGTGATCTCAACGACTAGACAACATCATGAACATGGCACATCACTGTGACCAAGTCCACAAACATCATCAAACTCTAGCTCCAAACCGCACGAGCAGACCACAACGAACTGTGTGGTTAGCCTCCGCTATCCGCGCTAACCACATGCCTCTACGTAAGCCAGAGAATCTGTCAGCTCCAAGCGGACTTCGCGATCTCTCAACTCAGACCGCGACAGCCGCGGTTAGTTAACGCTAACCGTCTGATTACCTCCCAGGGTGTTTGCTGAACCAGACCGCAGAATAGAGAACAAAAGATAGAACCCGGCTATCCGCCAACACCTACCTGCTTAACCGGTGGCGGACTCTGCGGTCTGCCCAATAGAACGCTCACTTGCACTTCAACAATTCCAACAAAAACTACATTATATATAGTTACACCAAGATTAGTTTTTGTAGATTAATTATAGCGACATTCTTCAAAAATATGTCCCTTAGATTATTCAACTTAGGCTCTATTTGGCATGGTGGTTGCGGTCATGAACACGGGGGTCAGAAATCCACGATCCTCTCTGAGGTTAGCTCGCTAGTCATAGACTACTTCAGCTCGTCTTGGGAGTTCCAGGCCAGCTTTTCGGCAAGCCGCGCGAACAGACTTTCTAACCGCCCTATCGCTCGGAGACAACGATACCGCCAGGTGATAGCTCCTCTTGGGCGGCCTCCCAAGTCTATCCGCCCAGGCCGCGCGGTAGCCGCGTGTTCTGCAATAGGCACGGACTGCTTCCTCAGCCCGCTCCAGCAGTTCGCGCGACTAGGTAAGCTAACCGCGCTATCGCCTAGCGATAGTGGTTATTGCCAGACGATAGCTCCTTTTTCCCCTATAGGTGCAATCAGCTCCTCAGTCTGCCTAGAAGTAGGTGGGTTCCCTTTTCAGTCTGCACAGCAGTGAGCGCCCCGCCTCCTATCTGCAAGCAGGTGGCGAACTCAATCTCTGTCCGCCTGAAGGAGGTGTACTTGCCTCCGCAGCCGAAGGCGATCTCTTCTTATGTCCGCCAGCAGAGGCAGACTTGTTCTTAGCCCACCAGCAGCAGATCAGCTTCAGTAGGCAAGTTCCTATCCGCACGACATGACACGGACTCAACTTCAGTCCCCCAGCAGGTGGCGGACTCGCTTTTTCCAAACAACAGGCGAGCTTCTCAGCTCGCACAGCAAAGGGAAAGATCCTTCTCAGTCCGCCAGTAGGTGGAGGATTCGCTTACAGCTCGCCCAAACCATCGAGTGTGACCTCATCAAGGCCAGTTCTAGAAGCTTCTTCCTCAAGCCTATAAATAGACCCCCATACCTCTCATTTGTAGAGGAGGACTCGGGGGCAACCATCGCATCAATCCCTGCGGATATAATTTCCTGTCTGCCAGCCTTAATCAACGGCATACCCATCAGCTCGGGCGGACTCCGCAGATAGCCCGCGCGGGTAGGACTACTAGTCGGCAACACCCAACCATCAACTCGGCAGCGGATGCATTCCTCAAGTCATTATCGCCGAGCGATAGCGACTATCGCCAGACGATAGCAAACTCGACCTTGGGAATCAACCTGCGCGGTCTGGCGGCCTGAGGCTGCGAGCTGTTTTATCAAGGCAGTCTGCGCGGCCTAGCGGCTTGCTAGTTCAGCCCGCACGGCCTCTAGTTGCTTCTTTTTCATTCCAGCAGCTTCTCTTATACCCTTTATGTTTTTCCATGTAAAGGAGCTAGCTCAGGTTGTAACTCAAGCTTTGTAATCAAAGGAAAGCCCGTCGCAGGAGTGACATTTAAGCCGCGACGAGCGAACTCTATTTTTGTCGCTGTCAACGGCATCTCTTTTTTTCCTTCTCCCTTCTCTTGGCCTCAACCGGTAATCTTAACCGTCAAAGTAACCGGCTATTCAACAGTCCTCATCACCTCCCATATCCCCGAATCCCAGATCGAACGTATACACCTCTCGAGCTCACGGAGAGGCGCATTTTTGGCATCAACAGTTAACACGCGACCTTCAGGTTTCGAATAGACGGTGAAATCCAACGGTTAGCCATGTCAGACCATCAACCTGCTGATAACCTCTCTCATTCAAGTTCTAGTGAGGATCCTCTCAAGGAAGTCTTGGAGCAATCGCGTCAGGAAACCGCCCAGCAGTTAAAGGCAATCAACCATACTCTAGCTACTATCACGCAGCGATTAGAGGATCAACTCGCAGCAGCGCCGACTCCTCCAGTCAACCCGACACCAGCATTGGGGAATCTGCAGACCTATCCACCGATCTGCCCTTCTGTTTATCCACCTGCACATCTGCCGATCTGTCTAACAACCTACCCATCAGGGAAGGCCGCAGCTCCTTTGCGGTCTCAAAATGATGAGTTTATAGATCGTCAAAACTTCTTCCGGGAAGCTGCCCGAGGAAGTCCAGCAAGATTCTTGAATTTCCAGGGAAGTCATCCCAACCCTTCAGCTCCCGCAGCTGCTTCTCCCGCAGCTGCTTCTCCCGCAACATCTTTTCCTTTCTATCCTCCTGCTCCTTTTTCAACTGCAGCTTATGCTCCGTTTTTTCCTTTCCCTTATGTTTTAGGAGAACAAGAAGAGTCATCACTATTTACAGAGAATATACGGCAAGAACTGACTCCAGCACACTTCAGAGAGCTGCGACTACAAGTTTACACTGGGGAGTCTGACCCAATCACACACTTACAAGCTTTCGAGTCAGTCGTCGCTCTTAAGACTCTTACAGATGCTACCAGGTGCAAACTCCTCGTAACGACCTTTTATGGACAAGCAAGGGAGTAGTTCTATGGATTGTGTCCTCAGTCCATCGCTTCTTTTGCTGATCTGTGAAGAGAGCTTCTGCTCAGATTTTCTACCTATACAAAGAGGAAGGGCGGTCCGGAAGCCCTATTTGAGATCAGGCAACGAGAAAATGAGAATTGGGCACATTTTGTCGATCGTTTCCAAAGAGAGATTCTTGAGATCGAAAACGTCGATCCAGAAATGTACCAAGTCACCCTAATAAGTGGTTTAAGAGAAGGACCACTTAATTTTGAAGTTAATATCTGAGTGCCAATGACATAGCAAGAGATGATCAGCCTTGCCAACTTGTACATACGAGGTGAAAAAAGCAATCTCAACTATATCTCCAGTCTTGTAACAGAGAAAGATCCTTCTTCTTCATACAGGCAACCTCCAAAGTCTCCTCAAAAGTATTTTCAACCACGAGCAAGGAAGGGAAGGAATTTCCGACATCATCAACTCCTCTTCCCAAGCCGGGATCACCCCCAAGGTCAAAGACTTCATTTGTCAGCTCCTGCTTATTCGGTACTGGCTCCGCAAGCTGCTCCAGTTTACCAACAGTCGAGTGATAACTCGCCAGAAAATGAACTAGACCAGGTTATGCAGGAAGTAGTCCAAGTCATGAAAGGTAAGACCAGTTACAAAAGGCCTTGCCAGCCCGCAAATCAGAGACTCAAAGATTCGGATCCCTACTGTGAATTCCATAAAGAGAAAGGGCATCCAACCGAAAATTGCCGAGCACTTCGTCAACTGGTGGAGAAGATGCTGAGGCAGGGCATATTACGTGACTTATTCTAGAAGGATAACCAATCGGATCCGTCTACTTTGAAAGGCAAAGAAGTAGTGGACATTCCTTTCGGCTCAAAGGGAGTGAGCCAAATCAGCAGCGGTTTCAACTTCAATATTAGCAAGTGCATCGATGCCGATGACGAAGGAACTCTTGGAGAACTACAATGCTAAGCAAAAAAAAGGACATCGCAAAGTCCCAAAAGCTTTTCGCGATCATGTCTGATCGATGTTGTCTTCCCTATTGAACATTTCTCTTACATATGTTCTGAACACTTAAGTACTCTTTCATTCATTTCACTATTTTTGCATCAGAGATCCTATACTGACACTTTTCCTTTTTTGGAGTGTCTCCTCTCTATTTTCTCTTTGTCAAAGGGATCACTAAATCAATGAGATATCGTCCAGTCTTGCTTGAAACCTCATATGTTGGTTTCTGGCGTAACACCACGATGACCACATATAGTAGGGAGTGTTCGCATATGTGCAGTGGGAGCCGTCCAATCTGTACAGGCGGACTTCAGGGCTTCGGATCCTAGCCGGTAACTAACACACAGAGCACATCAAGGGAGGTCCCAGTGTGTTAGCTCTACTGCGCTCCGTTAGATAGGCCCCCATATCTCTCATTTGTAGAGGAGGACCCGAGGGGAAACCATCGCATCAAGCCCTGCGGATACAATTTCTTGTTCGCCAGCCTTAATCAGTGGCCTACCCATCAGCTCGGGCAGACTCCGCAGATAGCCCGCACGGCTAGGACTACAGGCCGACAACCATCAACCATCAACTCGGCAGTGGCTGCATTCCTCAGGTCGTTATCGCCGAGCGATAGCGACTATTGCCAGATGATAGCGAACTCCTTCCCCTCAGTGGGAAGTTCGCTCAAACCGCCTCACAGCTCATCCTCAAGCGATCTGGGCGACCTAGAATTGAGACAAGCGACTTCAAGAGTCCTACCCGGCCTTAAGCTGCAAACCTCAGGCGACCTTGGGAATCAACCCGCGTGGTCTGGCGGCCAGAGGCTGCGAGCTGTTTTATTAAGGCAGTCTGTGCGGCCTGGCGGCTTGCTAGTTCAGCCCGCGCGTCCTCGAGTGGCTTCTTTTTCTAGCCAGCAGCTTCTCTTGTACCCTTTATGTTTTTCCATGTAAAGGAGCTAGCTCGTGTTGTAACTCAAGCTTTGTAATCAAAGGAAAGTCCGTCGCAGGAGTGACATTTAAGCCGCGGCGGGCGAACTCTGTTGTTGTCGCTGCCAGTGGCCTCTCTGTTTTCCTTCTCCCTTCTCTCAGCCTCAACCGCTAATCTTAACTGTCAAAGTAATCGGCTATTCGACAGTCCTCATCACCTCCCATATCCTTGCATCCCGAATCGAACGTATACACCTCTCGAGCTCACAGAGAGGCGCATTTTTGACATCAACAGGGAGAGGCACGGGAAGGAGAGTGAAAATGATACCATCCCAGAGTAGAATTCGATAAGGGGAAGAACTGGCGGTGGTAAGCGAGAGAAAGGATGAGGGAATGAGAAAAACAATTATGGAGCAACTCTAAATTCCATAAATTCAAACATAATCAAAAAAGGGTACAATACAATCCCTTATCGGTGTGGGGTGCGGATGACAAAAAACAGTATGAATAAAAAAGCGAATACATAATAGAATACACATAACAAAATGCAATTAAGATAATCATGTTGGTGGCGCGTCTTCGGTCTCTCCTCCTCCAGATGGACCCGTTATCGTCTTCCTTCGGGTGTGGACTCGCCACGGATTCTCGTCGGTGTGTGCGTGTTTCGTGGGAATCCACAATCGTAACATAAAACTAGGAACCTGGCCATATTCTCAGGATCATGAGGAAGAGGTGGCAGGCGACCAATGTATGTTGAATGCGCCACGTGGAATGGACGGTGATGTCTGAGCGTGTGTCGCGACTCGTTAAAAGGGATGGTTTAGTTCCACGCCGCCTAGCGTGCTCCTTGGTCCTGGGTGTATAAGCGGGGTGGCCAGTCCTCCCCAAACCGTGTGGTTTTGGGGAGTGATGCCACAATGCTTTACTTGGTATCAAAGCACAGGGGGGCACGTGGCGAGGGGGGTGTTGGGTGCGCCACGTGGAATGGACGGTGATGTCCGAGCGTGTGTTGCGGCTCGTTAAAAGGGATGGTTTAGTCTCAAACCTCCTAGCGTGTTCATTGGTCCTGGGTGTATAAGCGGGTGACCACTCCTCCCCTAACCGCGTAATTTTGGGGAGTGACGACACAATGCTTTACAATGTAAGCGCAAATCTGGAAGGGACAGTTTCATTGTCGAGATGGAGACAACGACCGAGCTAGGAAGACTACTCTACACCTGGAGGCGGCGGCATTTCGGGCTTTGGAAGGAGGTGGTGACAATTCGGGCACAGCAAGGCGACTGCGGCGGCGGCTTCGGACTGGGTAAGAATGCATCGGTGTCGGAGCGACGAGTGAGGAAGCCGTGACATGGCTCGGGTTGGGAAGGGAATGGGCAAGAGTTGGATTAGGGCGTGGCTAACATGTAACATTTTTCTGTGTACAGTGGAAATTGGGTTTAAATGTGTATTTGAGCGTATCATGGACATGGAGTAGTCGTGGGCAAAAGCCCGGGCCCAAAAAGTCCGCCCGGGCCCGGCCTGAAGGGTCTTATTAGGCCCCCTCTTAGAGAGGGTGCCCAAACACGGCCCAGCCCGGCTTAAGCCATGGCCCGGGCCGAGCCGGTTAGCCAGAAGCCCGGGCTCATCGTGCTTTATGTACACGACTGTGGGGTCCACCTAATATTTCTCCAATTAAATATGGTGACTGTTATTAGCACTGCACTTTTGGATATCCGCACTTTATTTACTCTTAATTTTCCGCGCCTTTTGAAAATACTCTTTGTACATGCATTTTTAGGAAAAGTGTTCAACACGAAAGTTGTAGATCTCGACGAGATCTACAACTTTCGTGTTGAACACTTTTCCTAAAAATGCATGTATAAAGCGTATTTTTAGGAAAAGTGTTCAACACGAAAGTTGTAGTAGAGACGGACACCGAGTCTTGCTTTTTGCTACACCGCGAGTTACCAGTTGATCCACATATGAAGACATAACCGGATGTTGACTTCCGGTCATCTGTATCTCCCCCATAATAAGCGTCCGAGTATCCGTGTAGATTAAAACCCATGTCTCTCTCGTAGAGGAGACCCAAATCAGAGGTGGACTTGACATACTTCAGAATGCTCCTAGCCGTCATCAGATGAGGTTTCTGTGTGTAAAAGTAGAGAGAAAACAACTAGAAAACAAGCCGGAATTTTGAATAATGAAAATTTTATTATCCAAAAAGATATCATTTACAAAGGTATGGCCTCCCTTTTATAGAATGGAGGAGATAGAGGAGAGTACAAACTAACAATGTGGGACTAAATAAATGTACAAAGACTGGGCGGTTTGATATGTACAGACCGCACAGTCCGCGCGGTTAGATAACAGGCTAACCGCCCGGACAGACCAGAGGGAGATGCAGAAGGAGACCGCCAGACTGCCAGACCGCCAGACCGCCAAATATCCAAGTCGTTGTAGACAACCCGCTAGACCGCCGAACCATAGCAGCAACCACCTGGATATGCAACTGCTGGAGAGAAACCGCTAGACCGCACGGTCAACAACTCGCCAGATCCAAACCGCTAGACCGCACAGTCAACAATCCGCCAGGTCCAAACCGCAGACCGCCCGGTCTCATGCTTCAACACTCCCCCTCAAGCTGGAGCATAGATATCAATCATGCCCAGCTTGTCACAGATGTGGAAGAATGAAGTAGAAACCGGCTTGGTAAAGATATCCGCCAGCTCTTTGTCAGAGGTGACGAACGGAGTGCAAATCTGTCCCTTCAAGACTTCTTCCCGGATGAAATGGCAGTCAACTTCTATATGCTTCGTTCTCTCATGGAAGACCGGATTTTTAGATATGTATATAGCGGCCTTGTTATCACAGAACATAGGAAGAGGATAGTCGTAGACCTCTCCTAGGTCAAACATGAGAGCCCTCATCCATTTTAGTTCACACGTGGTTGACGCCATACTCCGATATTCAGCTTCTGCACTCGACCTTGAGACAACAGACTGCTTCTTGCTCTTCCAACTCACAAGATTACCTCCAATAAAGGTGCAAAACCCAGATGTAGACTTCCGATCACCTTTATCATCCGCATAGCTTGAGTCTGAATAGGCTTCAACTCTCAGATGACCATGCTTCTGAAAGAGTAACCCTTTTCCTGGTGCTGCTTTGACATACTCTAATATCTTTAAGGCAGATTGAAGATGACATTCCCTGGGAGCCTGCATGAACTGACTAACCTTGCCTACAGCATATGAGATGTCGGGTCTGGTCACTGTGAGATAAATGAGTTTGCCTACCAGACGTCTATACCTCGTGACATCAGATACAAGAGGTGAGTCATCTGTCCATGTCTTGTCTTCTCCAGTAGCCATGGGATACCGAGCTGGTTTGGCACCGATCAGTCCTGCATCTTGTAGAAGATCAAGAGCATACTTCCGTTGAGAGAGGACCAGCGAGTCAGGCTTCCGAGAGATTTCTATCCCCAAAAAGTACTTTGGGAGCCCATGTCCTTCGTAACAAGGTGTTGACGGAGGTGTTTCTTTGTTAAGTCCACCCCAGCTTGGTCATCGCCGGTCAGAAGAATATCGTCTACATAAACTGCCAAAACCACAAGGCCCGATGCGGTTTTGCGAATAAACAGAGAGTGATCAGCTGAACTTCTCGCAAAGCCAATAACAGCCACAATGCTACTGAACTTGTCGAACCATGCCCGAGGGCTCTGTTTTAGTCCATAGATGGCCTTCTTCAACTGACATACACGTGTCTCCCCCTGAGCAACATACCCCGGAGGTTGCTCCATGTAAACATCCTCGTGAAGATCCCCATATAAAAAAGCATTTTTGACGTCAAGCTGAGAAATAGGCCAATCCCGGTTGACGGCCACAGAGAGAAGAACACGGATGGTGCTGAGGCGAGCAACTGGGGAAAACGTATCAAAGTAGTCAACCCCATAAGTCTGAGTATAGCCTTTGGCCACCAGTCGGGCCTTGTAGCGTTCCACAGAGCCATCGGGGCGAAATTTCACAACAAACACCCAGCGACAGCCAACCACATCAGTGCCCACTGGTGGAGAAACAAGGGTCCAGGTACCTCGTTCAGTAAGAGTGGCGATTTCCTCATCCATGGCAGATTTCCAGTGAGGAATAGCAAGAGCCTCCTGGTAGGTGCGAGGAGTAGTAGTAGCCGAGATCGCCAAAGCAAAATGCCTGCGAGAAGGAGTAAGCTGATCATAGGAAACAACAGCCGCAAGCGGATGTTGGGTGCACGCCCGCACCCCTTTGCGAAGAGCAACAGGGAGATCTAGGTCGTCTTGAGCCTCAGGAACCGGAGCGTCCGTGGCGGAGAAAGCTGGCCCGGGACTTGAGAGAGACGGCGGTGGAGAAACGGGAGAAGGGGAAAGGGGTATAACAGGTAGAGGAGGCGGAGCAGACATGGGAGGGGAGACGTCGATATGCGTGGAAGGAACACAAGGTAATGGTGGAGAGGAAGAGAGGTCAGGAGGAGGAGATGGAGATGAGAAGTAGGAAGCATTTTCAAAGAAGGTGACGTCCGCGGAAACAAACTGTTTTCGCAGAATGGGGTCAAAGCAACAATAGCCTTTTTGAGTGGTGGAGTAACCCAAAAAGACACATTTGGTGGAGCGGGGGGAAAGTTTATCCCGGGTAGCGGACGGAGCATGCACAAATGCCGTACACCCAAAGATACGAAGGGGGAGAGGAAAGGGTTCCTTGCCGGGGTAGAGAATGGAGAAGGGAGTCTTGCCATGAAGGACAGTAGAGGGAATACGATTGATGAGATAGCAGGCAAGAACAACAGCATAGCCCCAATAGGAGCGAGGCACATGCATCTGCGTCATAAGAGTGCGAGCGACGTCGAGGAGATGACGGTTTTTACGTTCCGCCACCCCATTTTGTTGGGAGGTGTAAACACAGCTGGTCTGATGGAGAAGACCATGTTGCATACAAAAGGAGGAGAACTCATGACTAAGGTATTCTTTAGCATTGTCAGAGCGAAGAAATTTAATAGAAACCTCAAATTGAGTTTTAATCATATTATAAAAAGTTTGCCATACAGAAAAGAGTTCAGAGCGATCTTTTAACAGATACACCCAAGTACATCGAGAGAAATCATCAATAAAAGTTACAAAATAAGAGCTACCCCGACCAACGGTGAGAGTAGGAGCAGGTCCCCAGACATCAGAATGAATGAGATCAAAGGGGCGAGAGGAACCACGGCCTTGCTTTGGTGGGAAGGGGGAACGGTGATGTTTGCCCAACTGACATGCGTCACAGTCGAGCGGAGGACCCGTGGAAGGTAAGTGGGGAAGAAGCTGACGAAGAATCCGAGCTGGAGGATGGCCAAGGCGAAGATGCCATTGAAGCAGGTCGGTGGACGAGGAAGAGAAGGCGGACAGAGCAGAGACATTGTCGAGGAAGTAGAGGCCGCCGCTCTCAGTCCCAGTAGCAATCGTCCGCTGGGTCCTCGGGTCCTGAAAACAACAAGA
The DNA here is from genome assembly GCA_039513925.1 of Platanthera zijinensis. Classification (NCBI taxonomy): domain Eukaryota; kingdom Viridiplantae; phylum Streptophyta; class Magnoliopsida; order Asparagales; family Orchidaceae; genus Platanthera; species Platanthera zijinensis. The sequence goes on from CM077095.1 coordinate 164,649,059, forward strand.
AGAAGGAGTGAATAAGACGGAGCACTGAAGTTGCTTGCATAAGGTAGTAACAGAGAGTAAGTTGCAGGGAAATTTCGGGACATAGAGAGTGTCCATTAAACAAAGCGACGGGGTAACTTGCACCATGCCCGTCCCATGAACTGGGGAAGGAGAACCATCCGCAACAAGAACTGGGGGTAACCGATCATGTGTTTCAAGAAGAGAGAAACATTGAGGATTGCCGGTCATGTGATTTTTAGCACCAGAGTCAATCAGCCATTTACCTTGGGTAACGACGTGAGCACTACCTGAGGTCGTGGCCACAGAAGCAGAGGGCCGAGAGGAAGAATCAGCAGAGGGGCGAAGGTGAGGGTGTTTTTGCCAGCAGCGGTCAACAGTGTGGCCGGTACGACCACAATGAGAACAAAGAAACCTGGACAGTCCGCGCGGCCCGGTGTGACTACGGCCACTAGTGCCGCCCCGCTGAGTTTGGAGAGCATAGGTCTCTGGAGGAGGAGGGGAGGCCAACAGAGGGCGCTGGAGAAGCGAAGTAACGGCGGCGATGCAAGCCGCGGTGGCATCCAAGGTGGGAGATTCGGCTTCACCCAAGATCTGCTGGCGGATCATATCAAAGGACTCGGGAAGCCGCAGAAGATAACAAACAACCAGGAGTTCCTGGAAGTGTTTGTGTTGGGTGGCCACGTCCGCGGAGAAGGGCCGATTTTGAAGAATCTCGGCGCCAAGAGCCTGAACTTGCTGATAGGCTGCTGCAGGAGTCATGGAAGGACGGGCGAAGAGGTCGGCATAAAGGGTGTAGATCCGGGATGTCTGGGTCCCCTTAGAGTAAAGAGCGGCAAGGTGAAGCCAAGCGGCCTTGACCGTCTCATCATGGCGGATGACGGGAAGGCATTCATCAGAGAGGCTGTTAGCCAGCCAAGTGCGGACAAGAGCATCACTCGCATCCCATTCGTCAAATTGAGCAGAATCTGGAGGGGGAGGGTCATCGGTAAGGTGATGACGTTTGCGCTGAGAGCGAAGGAGAAAGGTGAAAGAAACGCTCCAATCCGGATAATTGGAGCCAACAAGTTTAGAAACAGTGCCAAGATTTCCGGAAAGAGTAGGAGGAGGGGGGAGCCGGATTGGCAACAGAAGTGGTGGCAGTAGAAGTCTCAGAGAGAGCCATAGAGGAAAACAAAGGGAAGCCGCGCGGTTAAGAAACAAGCCGCGGGAAGAAGAGATGCAGCGGTCAAGATGTCAGACACCAACGGCCAGAGAGGCCACGACCAAGCCGCAGAACAAGTAGAGGGAGAGAGGTCGGGCGGTAAGAGAGCAGACCGCGCGAACAGACGGGAAAGGCGATAAGGCAGGTCGCGGCGACTAAAGAAGAGAAGAAGAGCACAGCGACTAGAACAGGTCGCGGCAAAGGACAGGTCGCGGGCAGACAGAACAAGCCGCGCGGAAAGAGCGGACAGAATCAGGAGCCAGAAATCGAAGGCTCTGATACCATGTAAAAGTAGAGAGAAAACGACTAGAAAACAAGCCGGAATTTTGAATAATGAAAATTTTATTATCCAAAAAGATATCATTTACAAAGGTATGACCTCCCTTTTATAGAATGGAGGAGATAGAGGAGAGTACAAACTAACAATGTGGGACTAAATAAATGTACAAAGACTGGGCGGTTTGATATGTACAGACCGCACAGTCCGCGCGGTTAGATAACAGGCTAACCGCCCGGACAGACCAGAGGGAGATGTAGAAGGAGACCGCCAGACTGCCAGACCGCCAAATATCCAAGTCGTTGTAGACAAACCGCTAGACCGCCGAACCATAGCAGCAACCACCTGGATATGCAACTGCTGGAGAGAAACCGCTAGACCGCACGGTCAACAACTCGCCAGATCCAAACCGCTAGACCGCACAGTCAACAATCCGCCAGGTCCAAACCGCAGACCGCCCGGTCTCATGCTTCAACACTGTGGTTCCTCCATAAACCTACTTACTCTTCATACAGCATAAGCTATGTCTAGCCTTGTAATCATCAAGTAAATAAGGCTACCAACCAGAGCACAAAACCTAAGAGGATCCGAAAGAATCCTCCCTTTATCTCGCTGAAGTTTGATGCCAGCGTCAAGTGGAGTAGAGCTACTTTTTCCCTCCCTCATGCTGAATCGCTGAACGATGTGTTCCACATAGCTTTTTTGGGAAAGAAGTATACCGCTCTCTTTCCTCTCCCCCTTGAGTCCAAGAAAGTGATGGATCTCACCCAAGTTCTTCATCTCTAATCTTATATCTAGATATGCCCTGAGCCTAGTTACCTTCTCCTTAGAGTTACCCGTGATGATCATATCATCCACGTACAACAACACTAAGACTAGAAGCTCCCTCTTCTTCTTAATGAACTAGCTCGAGTTTGAGTTAGAAGAAAGATAACTGCAGAACTTGAGGTATTCTGTGATCTTCTCATACCAAGTTCGAGGAGCCTGGTTCAAACTATAAAGGGCCTTACGGAGCTTGCAGACATAGCCTGGATGATCTTCAGACACATATCCATGTGACAGATCCATGAAGATGTCTTTGTCTATTTTCCCATAAAGAAAAGTATTCTTTACGTTTGGCTGCCACATCTTCCAACCTTGGCAAGATGCCAAGGCCATCACTACACGAACTAAAGTCATTTTAGTAACAAGGCTAAAAGTCTCCTCGTAGTCTTTGTCATACTTCTGAGAAAACCCTCGAGCTACAAGGTGAGCCTTGTACCGCTCGATGTTCCCACCCGCCTTCTTCTTCAGCTTATATACCCACTTGCAAGTCATAGGAGTAACGCCATCAACCTTGGGAATAAGGTCCCTGGTCTCATTTTTCTTGAGATCATTCCTCTCCTCATCCATGGCATCTTCCCACTCCTAAACTACATTGTCTTCATTAAAGCTAGAAGGCTCTTGCTTGTCTAGAGGGCACGCAAAGAAACAAGATACAAAGCTCACCGTGTTTCCTTCGCAGTACCGAGCTTGTGGCTTAATAGTCCTTTTTGATCTCTGAAGACTCTGACCCTTGCTAACCACCTTCGCTGCTTCTTTTGAATTAGCTCCATTCCCGGGCAAACCTGGAGCATCGCTCCCCCTACTTCCTGAACTAGAAGCTTCTGCTTCGGAGCTAGAAATACCTGGAGCTCCTGGTGATACGGACAACTCCACCATAAGATCTTCAACAGCCTCCTTCTGTCCTTCATCAGACTTGCTCTCCTGTAGCTTCATAGATGAACTACCTCCATATGACGTCAATTCGTCAAAGACCACATCCCTGGAGACGACGAACTTCTTCGTCACTAGATCCATACACTTCCATCCCTTCTTCCGTTCTTCATAGCGCACAAAGACAAGCTTCCTTGCCTTCACATCCAGCTTAGTCTTCAGAACATCCGGGACATGTACGTAGCAGGTTGAGCCAAACACCTGAAGGTGTTCCACGCTAGGCTTCTCCTTAAACATAATCTCAAAGGGAGACTTCATGTTGATCAGACTCAGAGGCATTCGGTTGATGACATAAGAAGCGCAAGATATTCCCTCTGCCCAGAAGGCCCTAGGAATACAGTTGCATGAAGCCAGCACTTGCAGTTTTCCGTCAAATGACGGATCTTCCGCTCTGCTACTCCATTTTATTGTGGAGTATGAACACAAGTGAGCTCTCTCTGGATTTCGTGCTTCTTGTAGAAGTTAGAGAACACTGAAGAAACAAACTCACCTCCGTTTTTCATTCTCAACTTCTTGATCCGCAGGCTAAGCCGGCCCTCCACTAGCTCCTTGAACTCCACAAACAACCGGAAAGCATCTGACTTCTCCTTCATAAAGTACACCCAAGTGTACCTTGAATAGTCATCAATCAGGACCAACAAATACCTGCTACCTCCAAGGCTTGTTATGATGGGCGGCCCCATCAGATCACCATGGATACACTCCAATGGTGCTTTACACCTAGTCAATGACTTGTCAAATGGAAGGCGGTGAGCCTTTCCATATTGACATCCCGCGCAAATATGACCTTCGTCAAAAAATGACAACTTAGGCAAGCCTTTCACAAGGCTCTTTACTACCATGGAATTCAATTTGTCCATCCCAACATGCCCCAGTCTTTCATATCACATAGCAGCAGTACCATTGTCCCTTATCCGATCAACATAGGAACTTGTTGATAACACAAACAAGTCCCTAACCCTTCTCCCAACATGAGCAACATCAGCATTCACCGTTGATACGTTGTGGAGAAACTTCACTTCTGTCGGACCGAACATAACGTGATAGCCCACATCAACCGCATTGGTCATAGAGAAGAGGTTCTTCTTCATGCTCGGTACGTGATAGACACTCCTTAACGTGAGTGGACCCTTATCACAACCCAAAGACACTACACCCTCCTTCTCTACTGCATAAATAGTATCATCTGGGATTATAATAGCTTTTTTACCTGAGAATGTTTGCAATGATGAGAACTTTGACTCGTCTCTAGTGAGGTGGTGACCACATCCTGAGTCAATGATCCAGTCATCTTGGTAGTCGACGGTGGAAAGATCACGGACACATGTGCCTGTCAGAAAAGCACTTCCCCAGCCGGCTTCCTCAGCACTGGAATCAGCTCCCTCCTTGTCTGCAATATGTCCAGGTTGCAGCTTGACATTATAGTCTTTCTTGAAACTACCCGACTGATTGCACGTGTAGCACTTCAACTTCTTCTTCCAGCCCTTCTTAGAAGCAGTGCTCCTCTCTTATTGATAAGAAGTTGAAGGCCCATCCTCAGCAGCAGTCTTCTTCTTCTTCTCCCATCTCTTCTTCATTCCTGTGAAGAGAGTCTCACTACCTCCTTCAGAGATAGAAATCCATGTCATTTGTCGAGCCAAGCTTTCCTGTGAAGCCAGCAGGTTTTCCAGCTCAATCAAAGACGGTTGAGTGGCCCAGCCTTGAAAAGAAGTAACAAAGGACGCATATTCTTTCTGCAAACCGCGGATTATGTGTCTCTTTATCTTAGCTTAAGAAATGGGCTCATCAGGATCTAATGCTGAAATCTCAACGCACGGGTTCTTCATTTTTAGAAAGATGGTAGAGATGGGCGGATCTCCTTGAGTTGCCCTAGCCAACTCATTTTCCAGAAATTGTAGCCTTTCTACGTTCTTCATGTCAAGGGAAGTCCATATCTCCGTAGCAGACCGACATCCTAAGATGTGGTCGAAGAGTTCAGGTGAGATAGCCCGCTTGAGATTAAACTCAGCTTTCGCGTTAGTCTTCCTCCAAGCTCTCAAGGCCTCAGCACCAGCAGCCTCTTGCGTATCGTCTCCACAGATGACATTCTATAAGTCCTCCACCAAAAGATAGCTCTTCATACACGACTTCCACTTCTTGAAGTTAGTCAGTGTAAGAAGCTCGATACCAAGACCCCTAGCATACCCAGCTTCCATTGCACTACCCTTGGTTTACTTAGACTCACAGAAGCAAAAAGCAACTGACGGTTGAACTCTGCTCAGACCTCTGTTCCCTCTGGTACCATGAAAAAATATGATAGTTAGGAAAACGGGAAACCAGGCGCAGGAACACTCAACCCTATTGAGTTAAATAAATCAAATGCAAAAAAGTAGAGCAAGAATCTTGTAATATCAAAAATCTTCTTTATAAGGCAGGGCATACATGACGAGACATGCTTCGCCAATGTACCCGAGGACAACAAGAAAAGAACAAGCAAGAAGAAACAAGTTGCGCGGACTAAGAGAGAAGCTGCCAACTTTGCTGCTAAGCCGCTATGGAGTCCGCTCAAACCGACAGGACGAAAGACCGCAACCTTGTCGCGCGGACTGCACGTTATTCCAAGGATGAACTCTGTTCGCCGATCTGTTGCTGTCGAATTGAACAAGCCTCCAGAGCGGACAGCTTATTGAACTGGGAAAAGTTGCATAAGAGAAACCGCCTGGTCGGAAGCGACCTGCTGTAAACCGTCGATTGCAATCCGCAGAGTCCGCACTGCCTTAGAACCAAATCACTGGCTCTTCAATGCTATCTGCATAACCTGCACAGCAGAAACCGGTTAACCCCTTCAACCCGCGCGGATAGAAAATCCAGGTCGCAATAACTAATCACGAGTAGACTTACTGTTCATTCAGTTAATTATGATGTCACAGGGGGGTCCTATTTATAAGCGTGGAGAGGAGTGTGGTCATCGCCCTAGCTGATAGAAACACCACCCCAGCTAGCAGCTAGCACAAAGCAGTCCGCATAGTGAGGACACAAAGCCAGTTCGCCTAGTCCGCCAAGACAAGGCTGGACAAACCTATCAAACTTAAGCACCATCAATAAGGCCTGATAGAAAGCCAGTCCGCTACACTTGCGGATACCGCTCCAGCCCGCAGCTCCACTGCCCACAACCAAGGCACCAAACCGCCTAGTCGCCCTGCGAACACTGCACCAGTCCGCACACCTTGATATGCAACTCCATAATAGCCAGTCCGATAAACTGAGGACAACACAACGCATACTGAGTCCACAGCCAAAGCACCAAGATGACAACTGCCGGACTCGGCGGACAAGGAGAGCAGTCTGCAAGCACTGCGCCACAAGACCGAGCTCGCCTAGACTTGGAACCAACACCAAGTTCACCGACTGCTGGAACAAGCGGACTCCAACACCAGTCCGCCCAGCATGGCGAACTCCACCAGAGCACCAATTGCAGATACAAGGCCTATCCGCCTGGAACTGCAGGTGAACTTGCAGAACGCTGGCCGACCTGGCTAGTCGCCAGCTCTGTCCGCACAGATCGCGCGGTCTGACCCAAATCGCCAATACTGTCCGCACAGACCGCGCAGACAGTCCGCCCAGGCTGCCACTTTCACTTCAAATAATTCAACATTTTGAGAGGAGCCCATATTCTAACAATAAGCAAAAGGATGTGAAAAAGCGATGCCCTTATGCACTTCCAAGTATAAGGACCCAAGACACATTTTTTTCTTCAACGAGCTGCGGGAAGAGTGCAAATCCCCTTTCTGTGAAGTCAAGCCTATGGGTTTTGATACATTGGTTAAGTCGGCCCGGCTTTGGAAAACCGCGAGACGAGATGAGATGTAGCGGTGGACACGTACATATTTTGTTTTGTTTCAGCCATGGATTAAGTATATTGAACTTCCCTTATGCCGAAACTTCCCAACATAGAAAATGACATCAATTTTGAGAGGTGCCCATTTTCTAACAATAAGCAAAAGGATTAGATTTTGGAGCAACTAAAGCTGTGCAATGAAGAAATGTCTCCAAAGCTTAAGGCCAAAAAGGTGGATGCTATTTTACAGTATGTGCTAGCTAAGTTTTTTTTTCCCTTCTTAAGGGCTTAAAATTTTTAATTTGTTTGAAAAAATTTCAAAGCATTAATTTGTTAAAAAATATAATTTATTCTCACAGATAAGTTTAAAAATAGGGCGATGATATTAGCACCGCAGTTTTTGTTATTATCACTTTTAGCTATCCGCAATAATTGTTTTTTTAAAATTGATTATCTGCAAGCACGAAAGTTATCCTCATTCAAAAATTGAAAAAAGGAATGAACAAAGCACCACCGCCCGGAGGAGGAATGAACGCTTGAAAATCGCAGAATAGAGGAACACCGCCGTCAAGAGGAAGAGAGATCGCCGGATGTGGAAAAGATAGCCGCCAGATAATGGAGGAGAACGCGCTGGGATGAAGAACGTCGATTTGGAAATGGAGGAGGAGCACTTGCAAGAGTTGCCGATGTAATCATGGTTTGAAGGAGAGTGTTGAAAATGGTGAAGTGAAAGTGGGGGATTGCGCAACCTGGGCGACATGTCTGTGCGGTCTATGCGGACGGGACTGGCGGTTAGCCAGGTCGGCAGAGCTATTGCATACGGCTTGTTCTTTGGCGGCATGGGCTGTCTTTTCGCGCGGTCTGAGCGGACAGAGGTGGTGGCCAGCCAGGGCGGCTTATGCTCAGCAGGCAGTTGGATCCCAGAAGGTAACCGGGCGGATAGCTTCTCTATCCGTGGAGTCTGGCAAGATGTGGACTTGGTTGGAGCTCGGCAGACCGACATGACAGATGTCTTGGTCTAGCTCTGGTGGTGCGGCTTGTGGAAGCCATAGGGATCGCCGGTTAGAGCGGACAGGTGCTGGAGGTCGCTGGGATTGGCGGACTATTTCCAGTGTCCGCCAGTAAGCGCGGACTGGCCCTTGTGGCCAGTGGTGTGGACATTGCTGGTTCTGAACCAAGTTCATGTTGGCTCAGTTTGGGAGATCGCACGGTTAAAGCACAGACTGTTTCTCAGTCCTCCAAGCTCGGCAGCAATTGTTGTGTGCCTTGGTTGCGAGCTTGGGGAATGCGGACTGGAGTTGAGTTCGCAAGGCGTGTGGACTGGAGCCGGGTCCGCTAGGTTATGTGGACTGCTTTCGTAGCCCGCCAAGCTCGGCAACAGTTGCCTTGTGGTTTGGTTGCGAGCTTGGTGAATGTGAACTGGTGTTGCGTCCGCCTGGGCATGCGGACTATTCTCCTTGTCCGCCGAGTCTGGCAGGTGTCAGCTTGGTGCCTTGGCTGCGGGATCGGGGTACGCAGACTGGAGTTGTGTCCGCGGGGCGTGCGGACTGGAGCGGTGTCCGCTGATAGGCGAACATGGTGTTGTTGCAGAGTTCGGCTGGCTATCCTGCACAGGTCGCGGCGGACTGCGGCCTGCGGATACACTTGGTTCTTGTCGTGAGATGGGGCTGTTATCCTATCAACTAGGGTGGTGACCACACTCCTCATCGTGCCTATAAATAGGACCCCCTGTCACATCAACAGTAATGTAATGAACAGTAAGTGAACTCGTGGATAGTTGTTGCGGACTGGATTTTATATCCGCGTGGTTTGAAGATTGACTGGATTATGCTATGCGGGTTGTGCGGATAGCGTTGGAAAACCAGGACTTGGTTCTGACCGTGGACAGGGACAGTGCGGACTCTGCGGATAGCAACCAGCGGTTAACACCAGGTCGCGGGTTGCGGCTAGGCGGTCTCTCTTCTGCAACTTGTTTCCTGGTTCAATAAGTTGTCCGCTTCTGGCGGCCTTTTCAGTTCGGCAGCAACAGATCGTGCGGTCAAACGGCTAGGCGACCTTGCGGTTAGGCGGCTTGCTGATCGGCGAGTAAAGTTCATTCTTGCATTGGAATAACGTGCAGTCCACGCGACTTGGTTTGCGGCTTGGGGACCTGACGGTTTGTGCGGACTCCGTGGTGCAGCAGTAGAATCAGCGGCTAACTCCTTGAGTCCGCGCGGTTAGGTTTTGCCTTGTAATTGTTTCTGCTTTCCCTTTGGGTACATTGGCGAATCATGTCTCGTCATGTATGTATCGCCTTGTAAAGATTTGTTTGTACAAGATTCTAGCTCTTCTGCTTTGCATCTGGTTTATTTGGGCTCGGATAGCTTGAGTGTTCCTGCTCATGATTTCTCGTTTTCTGCTATATAAAATTTTAATAGGTGGAAGCAAGAGAGGGGCGGGTGCAAATAAGAAATAATTTTTGTGCAGTGTTTGCTAATGGGAATTTTAAAAGTCTAAAAAATATCAAATTTTTAATGCGAATAGCCAAAAATATGATGTTAATATCAGCACCATAAAATTATTTATCACTCGCTTTCAGATCCAACAATGTAATTAATTCCTTGATAAAAAAGATGTGAATAAGCAAACACAACTATCCTTTAAATTTTTTAATGATAACGCATACAATAAGATTATATTTAATAAAATATGGTAAATATTTATATTCAAAAACATGTAGCATTTTTAAAATACCTTGCTGATATCAATTTTATTAACTATTTTAAGTTAATATTATAAAAAATTGTGGTCATTTTCTCCCGAAAATTGGCATCCTTGCTAACATTAAGGTTTTGTTTGGCGCCGGTGGCGGATTTAGAGGGATGCTCGAGGGACACTGATTTTCATCATTATTTTTCAAAATAGTTAGTGAATTTTAATTCCTCTCGTTGAGGCTTATAAGTCAAAAACAGTTGTCAAACAAAGGAGAAACAACTCCGATAAAATGGAATCGTACAGATTTTTGTTGTTGGAGGAAATTAATGTCTGACCCGCCCTTGTAAAAATTTCTAATACACTATGACTCATTCCTTTGGTGAGGGCTGACATAGGAAAAAAAATATTGCACTCGACGCACATGAGCTGAGTGCATCGAGCGCAATCTACTATATTGTTAGATCTAAACCACTACATTGCTATTTCATTTAAAAACTTTGGACACCCCCATTATTAATTTCCTGGATCCGCCACTATGGCACAGACGCACAGTAGTTGTAGTCATGAACGCACTTGTTATGAACCATCGTTCGTGAAAGCCCAACCTCACCCTTAGAACTTACATTAAAAGATGGTGGCGGTCATAATCGTTGTCTTATCAAACATATATTATATGATGATGACATTTTTTTCTAACCTCACTTGAGCAAAAATGCCTCCGCCAAACGGAGCCTAAGAAAATATCTCGGCGAGACCAATAAAAAAAATCAATAAAACCAGTGTAACCCAATAGCAACAATAATAGAATATTGCCATAAATTTAATATCTTGAATCACAAAATCTATGGCCATAATTTCACTTGGTTAAATGATAAGTTTGATTGAGTAAAATATCACAATTTTATATTACAAAATGCAAGCTAGCATGAGGCTCCTCAAATAGCTAGCCACCTATTCTGAGTCCTCTATCAAAATCATCTCCCTCGCAGAAAATTAGAGCAATGGCCTTAAAGAAGATGAGCAAGTTACCAAAAGCAGCAACCTTGAAGCACATTTTGAAGAGATGTGCAAGCCTTGTGAGAAAACATCAGGAGATGACGGGGGAGGAAGGATTGCCCGGCGATGTGCCCGAGGGTCATTTTGTTGTCTATGTGGGTGAGAGGATGAGCAGATTCGTCATTCCTATTTCTATGTTAGCCTGCGCCGACTTTCAGAACCTACTGCAAGCTGCAGAGGAGGAGTATGATTTTCACCATGACATGGGACTCAGAATCCCCTGTGAAGAAACTATCTTCACCTCACTAGTTTCCTTGCTCTGCTGACCAGCCGAAGGATGTTCTTTTCTACTTTTGTTTTTTGTTTTTTGTTTTCCCATGCCTCATCTATCAGTTTTTGAACGACTTAATTGTTGAATAGAGTTGTAGTTTGGCATAGCGGTGGAGGTCATTAACGATCGCCTAGCAAATTTCATCGGTTTAAACATAAAAGTGGATGAAGTTTCTTAGGTGTGCGTTAACAAATGATAGTTTAATCCTCATGTTGAGGACGGCCTCCACCGTGCCAAACAGAGCCGTAATTTGCTCGGTATTTTTTTTATCCTGAGCGATAAATAAATGGAGGAGTCAATTGTTTGTCTTAACCCTCAAATGCCACGACCTACATCTAAATCCAGTGCTTAAACTGCTAAATTTCTCTATTCTATCCCCCCCAAAAAAATGTATTTGCAGCCTGAATTTATATGTGCAGACCAATCAATAAACTTGATGTATATGATTGTCATCTTTTTCACAGTCCAAATCAACAAAAAGAAAACAAAATATATATATCAAAGTATAGTTGGGCATGCTTACCATATTAATTTTGAACTAAACATATAAAAATAGTGAACATTTCTCGAAAGTTGAGTAAGGTCGCAGAAACACTCAACTAAATCAAAGTCAGGTAATAATCAGTAACAACATAAGCACAAGAGACACTATGCAATCAACAATCTTCTTTACAAGACGAGATATACATTGCGAGACATGATTCGCAATACACTCAATGGAAGCAAAAATACAAGCAAGAGAAAAACTGACGGACTGACAACAGTAACCGCCCAAGCCGCTAACCGTCAAGTCTGCCCGGCAAAACCGCCAAGTCGTCAAACCGCAACTCAAGCCGCACGGACTGTCTGTTATTGAATGTTGATGAACTGGGAAAACAGTATATCCGCTGAGACCAGGTGAATTGCTTGAACTATCCGCAATCCCAAGGAAGTATATTGTTGGCCGCACTAACCGCGACTTGTTGTATACTACAGACTGTTATCCGCGAACTGTTCCACACTGAGCTTTCCAACTAGTTTCCTAGTCGCCTGGTGCTAGCCACGCAGCCTGCACAACACAAGTCAACTTCACTTGGTCATCCGGTTAGAAAAATCTAACCGCAAGTTCAAAGCACGAGCTGAGTTCTCATTGTTCCAGTTATATAAAACGAGTCGGGGACCCCTATTTATAAGTGACAAGGGGAGTGTGGTCACCGCCTATAGTGAGGATAACTGTCCATCATCCTACAACTAGCACCACTTATTCGCACAAGAGTGCGGATACCAGAGTCATACCGCGAGAGATAAACCATTTATCAGCTCATGCGACAAGATCTACCAGTTTGCATAGTCATGCAGACAACATCCACAGTCTGCGTCGACTTAGGCAATCAAGTTGACAGCCACGCGTCCTGAGCCAATCCGCTCCATGACAAACTGCGGGCTCCGCGAACACAATGTTAGAAACGAACTAGAAACAAGCCGGAACGGGTATAACTGAAATTTTATTCTCCGAAAAAGGTATCTATTACAAAGGTATGGCCTCCCTTATATAGAATGGAGGAGAAAGGAGAGAATACAAATACCCGATGTGGGACTAAATATACAAATACATCATCTACAAAGCTAACAGCCAATTCGCCCAGGAGACCGCCAAACCGTGCGGTTAGTAGGCACTAACCGCCCGGTCACTATCAGAGAACACGCAGCCGACCACCGAGATCCCAGAGATAAGCCGGCAGACCGCCCGGCTTCCAAACCGCCAGACTTAGCCGCCTGTCCGCCAAGGTCTATACAGCAACACAGAGATTAGCCGGGCTGACCGCCCGGCTACCAGACCGCCAGTCCTAGCCGCCTGTCCGCCCGGGTCAATACAGTAACATACCAGACCGCCAGTCCTAGCCGCCTGTCCGCCCGGGTCAATACAGTAACACTCCCCCTCAAGCTGGAGCATAGATGTCAATCATGCCTAGCTTGCTGCAAATGTGGAAGAAAGAGGCGGACACCGGTTTTGTGAATATATCTGCCAGCTCTTTCTCCGAGGTAACAAACGGAGTGCAAATCTGGTTCTTCAACACTTCTTCTCGAATGAAGTGACAATCAACCTCTATGTGCTTTGTTCGCTCATGGAAGACCGGATTTTTAGAAATGTAGATCACAGCCTTGTTGTCGCAGAACATGGGAAGAGGATAGTTGTAGACCTCTCCTAGATCCAGCATGAGAGCCCGCAACCATTTTAACTCACACGTGGTTGATGCCATGCTACGATATTCTGCTTCCGCACTAGACCTGGAGACGACTGACTGCTTCTTTCTCTTCCAGCTAACCAAGTTTCCTCCAACAAACGTGCAAAATCCGGAAGTCGACTTGCGATCCCCTTTGTCATCCGCATAGCTAGCGTCGGAGTACGCTTCGACTCTTAGGTGACCGTTTTTCTGAAAGAGAAGACCTTTCCCAGGTGCGGACTTCACATACTCCAATATCCTTAGAGCGGATTGAAGATGACATTCCCTAGGCGACTGCATAAACTGGCTGACCTTTCCCACTGCATAGGAGATGTCTGGTCTGGTCACCGTAAGGTAGATGAGTTTGCCAACAAGACGCCGATACCTCGTAGTATCCAATAGAGGTGGTGATTCGTCTGTCCATGTCTTGTCTTCTCCAGGAGCCATGGGACACCGGGCAGGTTTAGCACCCGTCAACCCTGCCTCTTTCAACAGATCAAGAGCATACTTCCGTTGGGAGAGAACCAAGGAAATCGGTTTCCGAGAGATTTCAATTCCCAAGAAGTACTTTGGAGAGCCCATATCCTTCGTGACTAGGTGTTGGCGGAGATGGACCTTCGTCAAGGCTACACCAGCTTGATCGTCGCCAGTAAGAAGAATATCGTCCACGTAAACAGCTAGTACAACCAGACCCGAAGATGTCTTGCGAATGAACAAGGAGTGATCAGCCGAACTCCTGGTGAAACCGATAGCCCCAACGATGCTACTGAACTTATCGAACCACGCCCTGGGACTTTGCTTTAGGCCATAGATGGTCTTCTTTAACCGGCATACTTGAGTCTCCCCCTGAGCAACATACCCAGGAGGTTGCTCCATGTAGACGTCCTCGTGAAGGTCACCATAAAGGAAGGCATTCTTGACGTCCAACTGCGAAATAGGCCAATCCTTGTTGACCGCCACCGATAAAAGGACCCGAATGGTGCTGAGGCGAGCAACTGGCGAGAACGTGTCAAAGTAATCAACACCATAGGTCTGAGTAAACCCCTTTGCAACAAGACGGGCTTTGTACCGGTCCACACTACCATCAGGACGGAACTTGACAACAAACACCCAGCGACAACCAACCACATCCGTGCCAAAAGGAGGAGGCACAAGGGTCCAAGTGCCCCGGTCAGAGAGAGTAGCAATCTCGTCATCCATGGCAGCCTTCCAGTGAGGAATATCAAGGGCTTCCTGGTAGGTGCGAGGTGTGGTAGTCGCGGAGATGGCTAGGGCGAAATCCCTGCGAGAAGGTGTTAGCCGATCATAAGAAAGAACAGCTGCCAGCGAGTGCTGGGTGCACGTCCGAACCCCTTTGCGAAGGGCAATGGGCAGCTCCAGGTCCTCGAGTTCCTCAGTCGCCGGTGCATCCGTGGCGGAGATAGCTGGCCCGGGAGAAGAGAGAGACGGCCGAGGGGACGAGGGAGAAGGATCATGATCAAGAGAAGGAGCGGCTGGTGGAGGTGGTGATGGAGGAAGCTCAAGAGGAGTGGATGTGGTGGAGAGAATGGGTGGAGAGGTCGAGTCGGTAGGAGAAAGAGGGAGGTTCGATCCATCGACCTGTGGGAGATCAGAAGAGAAGTAGGCGGCATTCTCAAAGAATGTCACATCCGCCGAGACGAACTGCTTGCGATGAACAGGGTCAAAGCAGCAGTAACCTTTTTGAGTTGTGGAGTAACCCAAAAAGATACACTTCGTAGCACGAGGGGACAATTTGTCGCGAGTTGCGGCAGGGCTATGAACAAAGGCAGTGCACCCAAAAATGCGGAGTGGTAAGGGAAAGGGGTCCTTGGAGGGATAGAGGATGGAAAAAGGGGTTTTGCCTTTGAGGACGGTAGAGGGAATGCGATTGATGAGGTAGCAGGAGATGAGGACCGCGTAGCCCCAATAGCTACGAGGAACCTGCATCTGCGTCATGAGAGTGCGAGCGACATCGAGGAGGTGACGGTTTTTACGTTCCGCCACCCCATTTTGCTGAGAGGTATAGACGCAGCTAGTTTGATGAATGATGCCATGTTGCGTACAGAAAGAAGCGAAATCACTACTCAGATACTCTTTTGCATTATCAGAGCGAAAAATTTTGACAGAAGCATCAAATTGAGTTTTAATCATATAATAAAATGAAGTCCATACAGAAAAAAGTTCGGAGCGATCCTTTAAGAGATACACCCACGTACATCGAGAATAATCATCAATAAAGGTTACAAAATAGGAACTTCCACGCCCTATGGTGAGGGTAGGGGAAGGTCCCCAAACATCAGAGTGAATAAGGTCGAACGGCTTGGAAGAGCCACGACCCTTCTTAGGAGGAAAGGGAGAACGGTGATGCTTGCCCAGTTGACAGGCATCACAGTTGATAGGAGAGTCCTACTGAGGGAGGTGAGGAAGCAGTTGGTAGATGAGACGCGAGGGAGGATGCCCCAGGCGAAGGTGCCACTGAAGAAGATCTGTAGAAGCGGGAGAGAAGACAGTAAGAGCAGATACATCATCAAGGAAGTAGAGACCGCCCCTCTCAGTCCCAGTAGCAATCGTCCGCTTGGAGTCCGGGTCCTGAAACGAACAAGAAGAAGGAGTAAATGTTACCGAACACTGAAGTTGCTTGCAAAGAGAAGTAACCGACAATAAATTGCACGGAAACTTGGGCACATAAAGAGTATCCGCCAGGCGAAGGGACGGAGTAACTTGAACCATGCTCGTTCCATGCACCGGAGAGGGAGAACCATCCGCAACGAGAACAGGGGGCAACCGATCATGTGTTTCTAGGAGAGAAAAGCACTGAGGATTGCCCGTCATATGATTAGTGGCGCCAGAGTCGATTAGCCATTTACCTTGGGTAACCACGTGGGCACTACCTGAAGTCGTGGCCACGGAGGCAGATGGCTTGGAAGAAGTAGGAGTATCAGAATTGGAGGTGGAGCCATCAGAATTGGTCATCCTGAAGAGAGGTCGCGCGGTTAAGAGGAGAGACCGGGCGAGCAAAGGAAGGAAGAGTTCGCAGCGGTCACAATTAGAACGGCGGCAAGCAAGGCCACGACCAAGCTACGAAGCACAAGAAGAGAAGCCGCACGGTTAAGAAGGGAAACCGGGCGGGAAGAAAAGGAAGCCGCGCGGATAGAAAGAGAGAGAAGGCCGCGCGAACAAAAAGCAAACCGCGGCGGGCAGAGAGAAGAAGCTGCAACGGTCACGGTTTCAGCACACTAGCGGCAAGAAGGGCAGAGAGGCCGCCGAAACAAGACAGAACTCGCGCGAACAGATCGAAGTCGCGCGGATAGGAAGAAAAAGATCTGCAGCGGTCACGATGGCAGACATCAGCGGCCAGAGAAGCCACGACCAAGCCGCAGAACCAAACAGAGGGAGAGAAGTCGGGCGGCTAGAAGACAGACCGCACGAACAGAAGAGGAGGATAGAGGAATCCACGGGAGAAGAGAGCTCGCGCGAGCTGAAAGACAGGCCACGGCGAGTAGGCAGAGGTCGCACGGACAGAAGAAAACACAATCAGGAGGACTAGATCGGGTCCTCTGATACCATGTTAGAAACGAACTAGAAACAAGCCGGAACGGGTATAACTGAAATTTTATTCTCCGAAAAAGGTATCTATTACAAAGGTATGGCCTCCCTTATATAGAATGGAGGAGAAAGGAGAGAATACAAATACCCGATGTGGGACTAAATATACAAATACATCATCTACAAAGCTAACAGCCAATCCGCCCAGGAGACCGCCAAACCGTGCGGTTAGTAGGCACTAACCGCCCGGTCACTATCAGAGAACACGCAGCCGACCACCGAGATCCCAGAGATAAGCCGGCAGACCGCCCGGCTTCCAAACCGCCAGACTTAGCCGCCTGTCCGCCAAGGTCTATACAGCAACACAGAGATTAGCCGGGCTGACCGCCCGGCTACCAGACCGCCAGTCCTAGCCGCCTGTCCACCCGGGTCAATACAGTAACATACCAGACAGCCAGTCCTAGCCGCCTGTCCGCCCGGGTCAATACAGTAACACACAACAACCAGACCGCGCAACCAGTGATCTCAACGACTAGACAACATCATGAACATGGCACATCACTGTGACCAAGTCCACAAACATCATCAAACTCTAGCTCCAAACCGCGCGAGCAGACTACAACGAACTGTGTGGTTAGCCTCCGCTATCCGCGCTAACCACATGCCTCTACGTAAGCCAGAGAATCTGTCAGCTCCAAGCGGACTTCGCGATCTCTCAACTCAGACTGCGACAGCCGCGGTTAGTTAACGCTAACCGTCTGATTACCTCCCAGGGTGTTTGCTGAACCAGACCGCAGAATAGAGAACAAAAGATAGAACCCGGCTATCCGCCAACACCTACCTGCTTAACCGGTGGCGGACTCTACGGTCTGCCCAATAGAACGCTCACTTGCACTTCAACAATTCCAACAAAAACTACGATTATATATAGTTACACCAAGATTAGTTTTTGTAGATTAATTATAGCGACATTCTTCAAAAATATGTCCCTTAGATTATTCAACTTAGGCTTTATTTGGCATGGTGGTTGCGGTCATGAACACGGGGGTCAGAAATCCATGATCCTCTCTGAGGTTAGCTCGCTAGTCATAGACTACTTCAGCTTGTCTTGGGAGTTCGAGGCCAGCTTTTCGGCAAGCCGCGCGGACAGACTTTCTAACCGCCCTATCGCTCGGCGACAACGATACCGCCAGGTGATAGCTCCTCTTGGGCAGCCTCCCAAGTCTATCCGCCCAGGCCGCGCGGTAGCCGCGTGTTCTGCAATAGGCGCAGACTGCTTCCTCAGCCCGCTCCAGAAGTTCGCGCGACTAGGTAAGCTAACCGCGCTATCGCCTAACGATAGTGGTTATTGCCAGACGATAGCTCCTTTTTCCCCTATAGGTGCAATCAGCTCCTCAGTCCTCCTAGAAGTAGGTGGGTTCCCTTTTCAGTCCGCACAGCAGTGAGCGCCCCGCCTCCTATATGCAAGCAGGTGGCGAACTCAATCTCTGTCCGCCTGAAGGAGGTGTACTTGCCTCCGCAGCCGGAGGCGATCTCTTCTTATGTCCGCCAGCAGAGGCAGACTTGTTCTTAGCCCACCAGCAGCAGATCAGCTTCAGTAGGCAAGTTCCTATCCGCACGACATGACACGGACTCAACTTCAGTCCCCCAGCAGGTGGCGGACTCGCTTTTTCCAAACAACAGGCGAGCTTCTCAGCTCGCACAGCAAAGGGAAAGATCCTTCTCAGTCTGCCACTAGGTGGAGGATTCGCTTACAGCTCGCCCAAACCATCGGGTGTGACCTCATCAAGGCCAGTTCTAGAAGCTTCTTCCTCAAGCCTATAAATAGACCCCCATACCTCTCATTTGTAGAGGAGGACTCGGGGGCAACCATCGCATCAATCCCTGCGGATATAATTTCCTGTCTGCCAGCCTTAATTAACGGCATACCCATCAGCTCGAGCGGACTCCGCAGATAGCCCGCGCGGGTAGGACTACTGGTCGGCAACACCCAACCATCAACTCGGCAGCGGATGCATTCCTCAAGTCATTATCGCCGAGCGATAGCGACTATCGCCAGACGATAGCAAACTCGACCTTGGGAATCAACCTGCGCGGTCTGGCGGCCTGAGGCTGCGAGCTGTTTTATCAAGGCAGTCTGCGCGGCCTAGCGGCTTGCTAGTTCAGCCCGCACGGCCTCTAGTTGCTTCTTTTTCATTCCAGCAGCTTCTCTTATACCCTTTATGTTTTTCCATGTAAAGGAGCTAGCTCAGGTTGTAACTCAAGCTTTGTAATCAAAGGAAAGCCCGTCGCAGGAGTGACATTTAAGCCGCGACGAGCGAACTCTGTTTTTGTCGCTGTCAACGGCATCTCTTTTTTTCCTTCTCCCTTCTCTTGGCCTCAACCGGTAATCTTAACCGTCAAAGTAACCGGCTATTCAACAGTCCTCATCACCTCCCATATCCCCGAATCCCGGATCGAACGTATACACCTCTCGAGCTCACGGAGAGGCGCATTTTTGGCATCAACAGTTAACAAGCGACCTTCAGGTTTCGAATAGACGGTGAAATCCAACGGTTAGCCATGTCAGACTATCAACCTGCTGATAACCTCTCTCATTCAAGTCCTAGTGAGGATCCTCTCTGGGAAGTCTTGGAGCAATCGCGTCAGGAAACCGCCCAGCAGTTAAAGGCAATCAACCATACTCTAGCTACTATCACGCAGCGATTAGAGGATCAACCCGCAGCAGCGCCGACTCCTCCAGTCAACCCGACACCAGCATTGGGGAATCCGCAGACCTATCCACCAATCTGCCCTTCTGTTTATCCACCTGCACATCTGCCGATCTGTCTAACAACCTACCCGTCAGGGAAGGCCGCAGCTCCTTTGCGGTCTCAAAATGATGAGTTTATAGATCGTCAAAACTTCTTCCGGGAAGCTGCCCGAGGAAGTCCAGCAAGATTCTTGAATTTCCAGGGAAGTCATCCCAACCCTTCAGCTCCCGCAGCTGCTTCTCCCGCAGCTGCTTCTCCCGCAACATCTTTTCCTTTCTATCCTCCTGCTCCTTTTTCAACTGCAGCTTATGCTCCGTTTTTTCCTTTCCCTTATGTTCTAGGAGAACAAGAAGAGTCATCGCTATTTACAGAGAATATACGGCAAGAACTGACTCCAGCTCACTTCAGAGAGCTGCGACTACAAGTTTACACTGGGGAGTCTGACCCAATCACACACTTACAAGCTTTCGAGTCAGTCGTCGCTCTTAAGACTCTTACAGATGCTACCAGGTGCAAACTCTTCGTAACGACCTTTTATGGACAAGCGAGGGAGTAGTTCTATGGATTGTATCCTCAGTCCATCGCTTCTTTTGCTGATCTGCGAAGAGAGCTTCTGCTCAGATTTTCTACCTATACAAAAAGGAAGGGCGGTCCGGAAGCCCTATTTGAGATCAAGCAACGAGAAAATGAGACTTGGGCACATTTTGTCGATCGTTTCCAAAGAGAGATTCTTGAGATCGAAAACGTCGATCCAGAAATGTACCAAGTCACCCTAATAAGTGGTTTAAGAGAAGGACCACTTAAGTTCGAAGTTAATATCTGAGTGTCAAGGACATAGCAAGAGATGATCAGCCTTGCCAACTTGTACATACGAGGTGAAAAAAGCAATCCCAACTATATCTCCAGGCTTGTAACAGAGAAAGATCCTTCTTCTTCATACAGGCAACCTCCAAAGTCTCCTCAAAAGGATTTTCAACCACGAGCAAGGAAGGGAAGGAATTTCTGACATCATCAACTCCTCTTCCCAAGTCGGGATCACCCCCAAGGTCAAAGACTTCATTTGTCGGCTCCTGCTTATTCGGTACTGGCTCCGCAAGCTGCTTCAGTTTACCAACAGCCGAGTGATAACTCGCAAGAAAATGAACTAGACCAAGTTATGCAGGAAGTAGTCCAAGTCATGAAAGGTAAGACCAGTTACAAAAGGCCTTGCCAGCCCGCAAATCAGAGACTCAAAGATTCGGATCCCTACTGTGAATTCCATAAAGAGAAAGGGCATCCAACCGAAAATTGCCGAGCACTTCATCAACTGGTGGAGAAGATGTTGAGGCAGGGCAAATTACGTGACTTATTCTAGAAGGATAACCAATCGGATCCGTCTACTTCGAAAGGCAAAGAAGTAGTGGACATTCCTTTCGGCTCAAAGGGAGTGAGCCAAATCAGCAGCGGTTTCAACTTCAATATTAGCAAGTGCATCGATGCCGATGACGAAGGAACTCTTGGAGAACTACAATGCTAAGCAAAAAAAGGACATCGCAAAGTCCCAAAAGCTTTTCGCGATCATGTCTGATCGGTGTTGTCTTCCCTATTGAACATTTCTCTTACATATGTTTTGAACACTTAAGTACTCTTTCATTCATTTCACTATTTTTGCATCAGAGATCCTATACTGACACTTTTCCTTTTTTGGAGTGTCTCCTCTCTATTTTCTCTTTGTCAAAGGGATCACTAAATCAATGAGATATCGTCCAGTCTTGCTTGAAATCTCATATGTTGGTTTCTGGCGTAACACCACGATGACCACATATAGTAGGGAGTGTTCGCATATGTGCAGTGGGAGCTGTCCAATCTGTACAGGCGGACTTCAGGGCTTCGGATCCTAGCCGGTAACTAACACACAGAGCACATCAAGGGAGGTCTCAGTGTGTTAGCTCTACTGCGCTCCGTTAGATAGGCCCCCATATCTCTCATTTGTAGAGGAGGACCTGAGGGGAAACCATCGCATCAAGCCCTGCGGATACAATTTCTTGTTCGCCAGCCTTAATCAGTGGCCTACCCATCAGCTCGGGCAGACTCCACAGATAGCCCGCACGGCTAGGACTACAGGCCGACAACCATCAACCATCAACTCGGCAGTGGCTGCATTCCTGAGGTCGTTATCGCCGAGCGATAGCGACTATTGCCAGATGATAGCGAACTCCTTCCCCTCAGTGGGAAGTTCGCTCAAACCGCCTCACAGCTCATCCTCAAGCGATCTGGGCGACCTAGAATTGAGACAAGCGACTTCAAGAGTCCTACCCGGCCTTAAGCTGCAAACCTCAGGCGACCTTGGGAATCAACCCGCGTGGTCTGGCGGCCAGAGGCAGTGAGCTGTTTTATTAAGGCAGTCTGTGCGGCCTGGCGGCTTGCTAGTTCAGCCCGCGCGTCCTCGAGTGGCTTCTTTTTCTAGCCAGCAGCTTCTCTTGTACCCTTTATGTTTTTCCATGTAAAGGAGCTAGCTCGTGTTGTAACTCAAGCTTTGTAATCAAAGGAAAGTTCGTCGCAGGAGTGACATTTAAGCCGCGGCGGGCGAACTCTGTTGTTGTCGCTGCCAGTGGCCTCTCTGTTTTCCTTCTCCCTTCTCTCAGCCTCAACCGCTAATCTTAACCGTCAAAGTAACCGGCTATTCGACAGTCCTCATCACCTCCCATATCCTTGCATCCCGAATCGAACGTATACACCTCTCGAGCTCACAGAGAGGCGCATTTTTGACATCAACAGGGAGAGGCACGGGAAGGAGAGTGAAAATGATACCATCCCAGAGTAGAATTCGATAAGGGGAAGAACTGGCGGTGGTAAGCGAGAGAAAGGATGAGGGAATGAGAAAAACAATTATGGAGCAACTCTAAATTCCATAAATTCAAACATAATCAAAAAAGGGTACAATACAATCCCTTATCGGTGTGGGGTGCGGATGACAAAAAACAGTATGAATAAAAAAGCGAATACATAATAGAATACACATAACAAAATGCAATTAAGATAATCATGTTGGTGGCGCGCCTTCGGTCTCTCCTCCTCCAGATGGACCCGTTATCGTCTTCCTTCGGGTGTGGACTCGCCACGGATTCTCGTCGACGTGTGCGTGTTTCGTGGGAATCCACAATCGTAACATAAAACTAGGAACCTGGCCATATTCTCAGGATCATGAGGAAGAGGTGGCAGGCGACCAATGTATGTTGAATGCGCCACGTGGAATGGACGGTGATGTCTGAGCGTGTGTCGCGACTCGTTAAAAGGGATGGTTTAGTTCCACGCCGCCTAGCGTGCTCCTTGGTCCTAGGTGTATAAGCGGGGTGGCCAGTCCTCCCCAAACCGTGTGGTTTTGGGGAGTGATGCCACAATGCTTTACTTGGTATCAAAGCACAGGGGGGCACGTGGCGAGGGGGGTGTTGGGTGCGCCACGTGGAATGGACGGTGATGTCCGAGCGTGTGTCGCGGCTCGTTAAAAGGGATGGTTTAGTCTCACACCTCCTAGCGTGTTCATTGGTCCTGGTGTATAAGCGGGTGACCACTCCTCCCCTAACCGCGTAATTTTGGGGAGTGACGACACAATGCTTTACAATGTAAGCGCAAATCTGGAAGGGACAGTTTCATTGTCGAGATGGAGACAACGACCGAGCTAGGAAGACTACTCTACACCTGGAGGCGGCGACATTTCGGGCTTTGGAAGGAGGTGGTGACAATTCGGGCTCAGCAAGGCGACTGCGGCGGCGGCTTCGGACTGGGTAAGAATGCATCGGTGTCGGAGCGACGAGTGAGGAAGCCGTGACATGGCTTGGGTTGGGAAGGGAATGGGCAAGAGTTGGATTAGGGCGTGGCTAACATGTAACATTTTTCTGTGTACAGTGGAAATTGGGTTTAAATGTGTATTTGAGCGTATCATGGACATGGAGTAGTCGTGGGCAAAAGCCCGGGCCCGGAAAGTCCGCCCGAGCCCGGCCTGAAGGGCCTTATTAGGCCCCCTCTTAGAGAGGGTGCTCAAACCCGGCCCAGCCCGGCTTAAGCCAGGGCCCGGGCCGAGCCGGTTAGCCAGAAGCCCGGGCCCATTGTGCTTTATGTACACGACTGTGGGGTCCACCTAATATTGCTCCAATTAAATATTAGTTATTTTTTTTGTTTATATTTTACCGTTTCCTCTCTCTATAAAAAAATATATAAATAATTTAAACGTTTAAAAGGAAAATTCCTATTGAACAATGAACGTCCGGTGAAGCTGGATTTTTTGTCTTGAAATGTTTTAAAATATATATCTTGTACTCACATCCAACCAAGCACCGATAAAAAATAAAATGCATGCAAAATAAATAATTATGTGTAAAAATTATCATTATATTTTAAATTAATAATTATGTGCATAAATTATCATTATATTTAATAAAACAAGGTAAAGTTTATTTATATTCTAAGGCATCTAATCTTTTTTTATATAAAATAACTTGCTCATATCATTTTCATTAATTATTTTATGTTAATATTTTAAAAAATTAAAGAACCATTTACGGGGACATCCCTAGTAAATTTGCTAAATTGCAGATGCACCCCTATACATTTTGATATTGCAAAGACCTCCCTCTATGAGATATATTGAATTTATAGGATAGATTTTTGTAATTTCAAAATATAAAATGACGTGTAGCTAGTAATTACCCTAATTCTCAAAGCAAATATGAGTAATTAATTTAGGTGATTGATATACGCACACTCAAACTGGCTATTCGCGGATCATATTTAAAGTTTTAAAATTAGTAATAGAATACCCTAATCCAATATAAATGCAGCCCGCCCTTTATTTTTGTCAAAACAATTGTTCTTCTCTTTTTCTTCCTAGAATCTCGCTCCTTTCTCAAATTTCGCCCATGCTTGTCGGAGGTGCTTCGCCCATTCCCCATTTTGCCACCAATACCGGAGATATCACATCCTTTGATTTAATACAAACATATGTAGTTGATATTTAAAATGAATTTTGAGTTAGGTTTCATATATATTAATGAAGTATTTATATCAGTCAACTAGGAAGTGATCTTTCCTAGTTGACTGATTTAATTTTCTATAATTCATGCATATACGCCAATCAGACACCGTTCTCGTAGGGATTAATTCATTATTTTTATTAAAAAGCTAAATTTTGATTTTCACAATGTTGGTAAACAAAGACTTTTTCAACTTGATGAATTGGAAAAGATCTGAATGAATGCATATGATAATGCTGTAATATATAAAGAGAAAACAAAAAAAATGGCATGACTCAAGATTAAAGAAGAAAGAATTTAAGCCAGGACAATCAGTTTTGTTATTTAACTCGAGATTGAGATTGTTTCCTGGTAAATTGAAATCTAGACGGTCCGAACCATTTTTAATTAAAGAAGTTCACCCTTACAGCACTGTCACAATCTATAATGAAGTAGATGGATCAGAATTCAAGGTGAACGGCCAAAGACTAAAAATCTAAATGGATAACAAGGATGGTTTAATGAAATCATCGTTCATCTTCGAAAACTTACAAGGAAGACAGATCCTGCCGGGACTAAAACTCAGGCGCTGATTGGGAGGCAACCCAATTCTTCCTGCTAGTTTAGGTTGTTGTTTTATTTTGATTGATTGTTTGTCTGCATTTGATTATTAGGTTGTAAAATTTTATTTTAATCCAGAAATCTCGTCAAGTAGTGTTGCCTAAGCTATGTTGAAACAGAACACGAGGTTGTTGCAACATTTTGATCTTTGGTTATTCGCTCCAATTGGGTTTGACGAAGCTGGAACGTCATTAGATATATAGTCAATCATAATTGGAAATCCCGTCTTCGTCGAGCTCAATTAAAATTATCGGGCTGTCATAACCCGCGTTCGTCGAGCTTAATTAGGAATTGACAAGCTGTCAAAATCTCGGGTCGTCGATCTCAATTAATTTTGTCGAGCTGTCTAAATCCGCGCTTATCTAGCCATCATTACTTCCTGCGCGCAGATTTTTATTCCATCTTTCCTTCCCTCATTGCGACAGAAGTTAGGTTGCGCCAAGAACCCAGCGAAATTCCTGCGGTGGTGTGTTTCGGCCGGCCGAGGCTAAGACAAAGGTATGTCGAAGACTCGGAAAGGGAAAGAGTTGGAATCGCAGGCCGTGGAGAAGGCAGAAGGGCCGATTCGGCAAGGAAGGAGGAAGGAGGCATTGGCGAAGCCATCGGCGGACAGTGCGAGCATTGAAGCAGAAATACCAAAAGCTAGTGAAGATGATGCTGAAATACCAAGTTCTCTGGAAGGGAATGAGATAGATATCAAGACTGAACTTACAGTCGATTCACCAATTCCGCGTGGAGGGAGAAAGAAGGAGTTGGCACATCAGCCGACGGTTTTCACAAGCGAAGAAGTTGAGGAGACGATGGTTCAAATGGGGGAAGAGCTTGAAGACGAGCAAGACTCGATGGCCGAGAAAGTTAGAGTAAAAAGAGGGCGGAAGAAAAAGTCCGGACACAATCCGGAATGGTTTGTCAACATGGATGCTAAACGACGAGTACATGTATTAAGAATCACCCCCTTCATCTTTGAGCGAGGATTCAAGGTTGAAGCCGGAGGAGTGAGTATTGGCTATGTCGATCAAATACATAAACTCAAATGGGATTCGTTATGTCAACCTCGCTACTCGGCTGTTTTGTCTTGGGTCTATGAGTTTTATGCCAATGCCCGAATGTCAGAGGGGAACTCTGTTTTAGTACGAGGCAAGCAAATTGATGTTTCGGCTGAGAGGATCAATGCGTACTTCAATATTCCTACCCCAGAACCGAAGGAAGAATATGGGGTCATTGCTTCTGCAACCCCCGAAGAAATGGCTGTCTCTATCTGCCATAACACCAAGGTAGAATGGACTAACAAAAGCACCTACACTCTAAAGTCTACTAGCTTAAGTAGAGAAGCTAAGGTTTGGTTATATTTCTTTAACGCAAGCTTAATGCCAACCAAGCATTCCAACACTACATCCTTAACTAAGATAACTCTCTTGTTCAAAATCTTAAAAGGGATTGGCATTAACATAGGAAAGATCATCTCAAAGCAAATAAGCATTAAGATCAAACAGGCAAATCTGCGACAGCTCTGGTTTCCCACTTTGATCACCGAGCTTTGTAGAGTAGAAGGGGTAGAAGCAATGGAGGACGATGTTGAGACAATGGTTGGCCGGCATATTACGGATGCGGTAATTGCTATGAACATAAAAGTCCAAGAATCTGCTAGTGATACCCCCTCAGTTCAGGTAGACGCAAGCATAGAGACTCATATGCCCCCTTCCATGCAGTCAGCCGCTGGTGTGTTTAATCAAGATGAAAAAGAAGTGATCATGCCAAATCTGGAATATATAAAGAGCTACCAGCGAGCCCAACACCTATATTTTGAATCAAAATTGGACGCGTTGCATTAAAACCAGGTGAAGTTGTTGAAGAAGGCTAAGATCCCGGTCACTGAAGATACATCGACTTGGAAGAACAGGTTCAACAGCGTTGGATACTTTTTGGACTCGGATGGAGAGGTTGCTGATCCAACTGAAGACATCGGCGGGGCAGACGACCGCAATGATTGTTGAACTTTAATAATAGTATTAAAATCTCTGAATATTTTGGTTATGTGGTGTTTTGTGAACCGATTTTTGATGACTGTTTTGATTTTTGTTGGACTATGATAACTGTTGGATTTTGTTTAAATGCATGGATACTCATGTTTCTCTGATATTATTATGGTTCATTTTATTGCTTTATAATTTAACTTTCAAATAATAAGCATATATGAGACATGCCACACTTGAGTTCACAGGGCAATACAGTTAATAAGGACATTCTCATGCCACGGAGTAGGAAATACGGCTTTGTCAAAGATTTAAAGAATGACTCAAGGGGAGTATTAATTTCTATTTTTTTGTGTGTGCTTGATCTCACCTTAATCTAATTTTCTATTTGTTTGACTACTTCCCATGATTTGATGAAAATATTGCTTGATTTCTTTCTATATATATTTGAACAAATTGTTAGGATCTAGCAAAGTTTAGGTATGGGGGTGGATTCACTGCTGCCATTGTGGGCAAAAGAATAAGACATACTCTTGATAATTTGAATGCCCCTATGCGTATGTTTATTCGCATTCTACCTTTTGCTATTAAAGATTTCATTTTCAATTGATTGGTGATTTTGTCAATCTTAATGATTTTGAACTTGGAACTTAAAATTAATAAGATATGTTAAAGCTCTTTTATATATTTCTATCCATTCACAATATTCCTTAGAAAGTTGACCTCTGTCAACATATTTTTGCTGGCTTTTCAAAAATAATGGCAACGGGTAAAACAAGAATTAAGGTGATGATGGACGCTAAGATGTGGGTTTTGGTAATTAAGTGAGAGAAAGCAATAAGGCAACTGTTGGGCTAAAGTACACACAAGCCCGAACAGAGCACCTGCAAATTAGTTGGAGCAAGTACTTGCACGACTGCTTAGCGGTATGCCGATACACAACCACAGCACAAAACAAGAATAAAAGGTGACACAGAGATTTAACGTGGAAACCCAAAAGGGTGAAAACCACGGGACGATCGGAGTCCAACCCGGAAAGCCGCCACTAAAATGTATGAAACAATAGGCAATTACAAGACTTTCTCTCATCGATCCTTATAGGATCTTCACCAGCTTCACACTACACAATATAATAAATAGTAACAGAAAAACTGCAAGTTACCGACAGCGGCGGATGAGACGGATTACACAAATCCTCTCCAAGATGCCTCTTCGAATCCTTGCCAATATCTGCTCCAGATCCAATCCGTGTAGGCGAAGTACTCCTTGTCAACGTCGTACAACGACGTCTTAAAGCTCTCCCAAACTAAGACGATTTCCGCAAAGACCTCTCTAGAAATCTTTCAATGCTTGAGTTTGGAGAGAAGTGGATGTCTTACCCCTCCTCCTTCATCCCTATTTATAGGGCCAAAATCAAGGAGGTAGGTGTGGTAGATGGCATGTGGATGAAGCTTCCATGAAGCTTCCCTTGTTCAAAAACACATGTCATGAAGCTTCCTTTGGATAATTTCCTAGAAGCTTCCTTTAAGATCACATGTTGAATTCCAAGTCAAAGACGGTTAATCCTTTTCATACTTGTCATGAAACACATGCTTGAAAAGTATGATCAAAGTTGGCTAGCCTCTTTCACACTTAGGAGAAAATTATCTTAACAAATCTCCCCCTTTTCGACTAAGTGAAGAAATCATGTCATTCTGACAATCTTCCCCAGAGTCTTTAATTTGTCTCCCTCCATGTCCTCAATCAATATGTCTCTGCATTCGATCAGCAACACCAAATTCGAGTTAATAAGACTCGAACACAACAGCTTTTTCCACAAAGGACGGGAACTGTACCCAACAACTTATTCTCCTCTTTGCTTTATGTGGAGGGAACCGCCATGCCGACGATCCTAACGCAATGCTCGAACTTCCCCCTTGGCACGGTCTTGGTCAGCATGTCTGCCACATTATCATCAGTGTGCACCTTATAAAGATTAATCTCTTTCTGCTCCAGGACATCTCGTATCCAATGATACCGAGTGTCGATGTACTTCGACCTCGAGTGAAACGTGGGGTTCTTCCCCAGGTGAATAGCGCTCTGACTGTCACACAAGAGTGTGTATCGGTCCTGAGTGAATCCAGTTCTTTGATAAACCTCTTCATCCAAAGCAACTCCTTCCCAGCCTCAGTAACCGCAATAAACTCAGCTTCTGTGGTGAACAGTGCAACGCACTTCTGCAATCTCGATGCCCACGAGACAGCTCACCCTGCAAACAGAATCATGTATCCTGATGTCGATCTCCTAGAATCCATATCTCCAGCCATGTCAGCATTAGTATATCCCAGCAGCTCTGGGTCACTGTCTCCAAATCTCAACGTCAAATCGGACGTTCCCTGCAGGTATCTCAGAATCCACTTCACTGCGCTCTAATGCTCTCTCCCAGGATTGGAGAGAAATCTACTGACGGTCCCAACAGCATGCGCAATGTCTGGACGTGTACACATCATCGCATACATGAGGCTCCCAACTGCAGATGCATACGGAACCTTCTGCATCACCTTGATCTCCTCGGGTGTGATGGGGCACTGATCAGCGATAAGCCTGAAGTAAGATGCAAGCGGCACGCTCACCTTCTTTGCCTGATCCATATCAAACCTCTGCAGCACTTTGCGGATGTACCGCTTCTGGGATAACCAAAGTAGTCTGGCTCCCCTGTCTCTGCGAATATGCATCCCTAAAATGGTCTTCACAGCACCCAGATCCTTCATCTCAAAAGTGGAACTCAACTACCGCTTCAACTCAGCAATGCGAGCAGTGTTCCTCTCGACGATCAACATATCGTCCACGTACAACAGTAGAATGATGAATTCCTCTGAAGCATACTGCTTGATGAACACGCAGTGGTCAAGGGTGGTCCTCCTGAAGTCGATCTCCCCCATAAAGGAATCAAACTTCCTATACCATCGCCGCGGGGCCTGCTTCAGGCCATATAGACTCTTCTGCAAGCGGCACACCAGACCTTCCTTCCCTTTTGCACTGAAACCCTCAGACTGCTCCATGTATAGCTCCTCCTCAAGATCGTCATGCAGAAAGACGGTCTTGACATCCATCTGCTCTATCTCTAAGTCTATCCTCGTAGCGAGGCCGAGTACAACACGGATAGATGACATCTTCACCACAGGTGAGAAGATCTCATCGAAGTCTACACTCTGTCGTTGTCCAAAACCCTTCACCACCAGCCTGGCCTTGTATCTGGGAGGTGTGGAGGAATGTCCCAACTTCACCCTAAAAATCCACCGATTCTTCAAGGCCTTCTTGCCCTTAGGCAATCTCACCAAGTCATATGTGTGGTTCTTCTACAACGACTACATCTCCTCCTGCATAGCATCTATCCACAGACGCTTCTCAGTGCTCTCCACAGCCTCATCATAACTCTCAGGCTCCCCCGCATCAGTCAGCAATATGAACTCTGATGTAGAATATCTAGCGGGTGGGTGTCTGGCTCGATCAGACCTCCGCAGGGCCTGCTCTGGTGCCGGGGCAGGCACATCATCAGTAATATCCTCAGCGACTCCTGGTTCACCATCAGTGGTGATATCATGATCCGAAAGGGTATCGGTACCCTGTGCTGGCACAGGCTTAATGACCTCCTCAGTGTCATCAACTCCAACCATAGGTAACTCTGCAGTAGTGTGAGAATCAACCTCAAACTCAACAGTCTCCTCAAAATCACCAATAGTCTGATCCTCACCGAAAACAACATCACGGCTACGTACAAGCTTATTCTCAATTTGATCAAAGAACCTTTACCCAAACTCTCCATTGTAGCCGTACCTTGGGACGTGCACAAAATCACCTCAAAATCACCATTGTATTCTAAGAAAATGCACTGCCGGGTCTTTGAATCCAACTTCGATCTTTCGTCCCTTGGGACGTGCACAAAGGCTTTGCAGCCAAATACCCGCAAGTGACTGTAAGAGGGGTCTTTCCCATACCAAACCCTATCTCGGGCATCCTCCTGTAATGCTGAACTCGGAGACAGGTTGATGACATGCGTTGCAGTAAGAAGAGCCTCGCCCCAGAACATCCGTGGCAGCTTCGACTCAGATAGCATGCACTGAATCCTCTCCAACAGTGTCCGATTCATCCTCTCAGCTAAGCCATTCAGCTGCGGCGTCTTCGGCGGGGTATTCTCATGTCTGATGCCATGGTCCCTGCAGTACTCGTCAAACGGACCAATGTACTCTCCCCCGTTGTCGGACCTGATGCATCTCAGCTTCTTCCCAGACTGTCTCTCCACCTCAGCGTGGAATCTCCTGAAAGTATCAAGGACCTGATCTTTGGTCTTGAGTGTATAGACTCAAAGCTTCCTTGAATGATCGTCGATGAAAGTAACGGAGTACAAAGCTCCTCCTCTAGTCTGGACTTTCAGAGGTCCGCAAACATCAGTGTGAACTAACTCCAAAGGCTCTATTTTCCTGGTGGACGTGTGGTTGTGGAATGAAATTCGGTTTTGTTTCCCAGCCAGGCAGTGGTCGCACCTCTCCAAGTGAACATCAAAAATGTCACTGATTAACTTCTTCTTTGCCAGGCATCTCAATCCCTTCTGGCTAATGTGTGTCAGCCTCATGTGCCATAAGGAAGTGGATGTCTCATCCTTGACGGAGTTGGCCTGAGCAGCTTCAGGCCTCCCCTCTATATAGTACAAGCTAGAATCTCTATAACCCCTGGCCATCACAAGTAATCCCCGGATAAGCTTCCAGAAATCTCCTCCAAAGACACTCAGGTGTCCTTCATCTCCAAGTCTGCCAACAGATATCAGATTGAAGCGGATGTCTGGCACATGTCGCACATCCCTCAGAACTAGTAGGGCTCCAGTGCTCGTCTTCAAGTGCATGTCTCCACGCCCAAGTACCTTGGACGTATCCCCATTGCCCATCCTTAACACCCCACAGTCATGAGTGGTGTAAGTGGCAAATAGCTCCCTATTATTGGAGACATGCGCAGAGGCTCCAGAATCAACGATCCAGCATCGGTCGTCACACGAGAGTGCAACCGTGACGTCATCGCCAACAATAATGACGTCGTCCTCCTCAGTCGAAATGGTGGCTGCCGTATGGCCTCATCTTTGCCCTCAGTGGAAATCCCCTTCTTCTACTGATCGTTCTTCCACGAAAAATAGAATTTCTTGATGTGACCCTTCTTATGGCAGTAGTGGCATTCCACGTTCTGATAACATGACTTCGACTTGCCCCTACTCTGACTCATGTCATCTTTTCTACCTCAGCTCTTACTCCTTCCTCTCTCCCTAGACTCAGTAAATAGAACGTCGGCTCGTGAAGAAGAGCCTGAAGTCCCCTGAGACTTTCGTCTCACCTCCTCATTCAAGATCCCACTCTTGGCGATCTCCATGGAAACAATCCCCTGGGTGGAAGAATTGATCAGAGATACTCTGACCATCTCCCAAGAGTCTGGAAGTGACTTGAGAAGCCACAATGCATTCACCTCGTCTTCAAAGGTCACCTTCATAGCAGTCAGACGATCAATAATTCCCTGAAACTCGTTGACATGATCCAAAATGGGTGAGCCCTCCCGATATCTAAACTCTCCAAGCTTCTTCAGCAAATACAACTTGTTGATGACCGTGCTCTTGGCATACAAGGTCTCTAGAGTCTTCCACATATCCTTTGCATCATTGATGCTAGCCACATGGTTGTAGACGTTCGGCTCCACGAACCGTCTGATGAACCCACACAGCTTCCGATGCTCTACCTTCCATTTTGCCGCATCCGTGTCCTTTGGCATCTCCTCAAATATAGGAGCATGCCAACCCTTCGCATATATCAAATCCTCCATCAGTAGATGCCACTGGTAATAATTGGCACCATTCAGCTTTACCATTTGATCCGAACCAGAACCTGATGTGGACTCCATCTCGCTCTGCCAACTGGCCGGACCGACCACTGATCTTTGAGTCGACTATCTCAAAGTATGCAACTGGAGAGGATAGTCAGTGGGCCAATGGTCGTAAACTATCACTCCCAATTGCACACCTGAGATCCCGATCGACTCGTCCTGAAACCCCAAAGGTCAACCCGGTAACTACTCTGTCACTGAATCTGCTCGATCACTGAACCTCCCTCTGATACCACTTATTGGGCTAAAGAGCACACAAGCCCGACCAGAGCACCTGCAAATTAGTTGGAGCAAGTACTTGCACGACCGCTTAGCGGTATGCCGATACACAACCACAACACAAAACAAGAATAAAAGGTAACACAGAGATTTAACGTGGAAACCCAAAAGGGTGAAAACCATGGGACGATCGGAGTCCATCCCGGAAAGCCGCCACTGAAATGTATGAAACAATAGGCAATTACAAGGCTTTCCCTCCTCGATCCTTATAGGATCTTCACCAGCTTCACACTACACAATATAATAAATAGTAACAGAAAAACTGCAAGTTACCGACAGCGGCGGA
Source organism: Platanthera zijinensis (assembly GCA_039513925.1). Lineage (NCBI taxonomy): Eukaryota > Viridiplantae > Streptophyta > Magnoliopsida > Asparagales > Orchidaceae > Platanthera > Platanthera zijinensis. The sequence continues at coordinate 164,682,678 of CM077095.1, forward strand.
TGAGACGGATTACACAAATCCTCTCCAAGATGTCTCTTCAAATCCTTGCCAATATCTGCTCCAGATCCAATCCGTGTAGGCGAAGTACTCCTTGTCAACGTCGTACAACGACGTCTTAAAGCTCTCCCAAACTAAGACAATTGCTGCAAAGACCTCTCTAGAAATCTTTCAATGCTTGAGTTTGGAGAGAAGTGGATGCCTTACCCCTCCTCCTTCATCCATATTTATAGGGCCAAAATTAAGGAGGTAGGTGTGGTAGATGGCATGTGGATGAAGCTTTTATGAAGTTTCCCTTGTTCAAAAACACATGTCATGAAGCTTTCTTTGGATAATTTCCTAGAAGCTTCCTTTAAGAGCACATGTTGAATTTCAAGTCAAAGACAACTAATCCTTTTCATACTTGTCATGAAACACATGCTTGAAAAGTATGATCAAAGTTGGCTAGCCTCTTGAGATTGTCTTGTCATTTTTGATACCTACTATTCCACGCAAAAAGTTCCCTACTTTGGTTTATCTCTCATTTATGGGTGTGTAAGAAAAATAAAAAAATGTATTGACATAGTGATATGGGCCTAAGTGTGTTTACACACTCTTGAAATGATCCCTACTATGACAAGTAATAATGAAAAGAAAAAAAAATAAAAAAAAATATTGACATAGTGATATGAGCCTAAGTGTGTTTAAACACTCTTGAAATGATCCCTACTATGACAAGTAGCAAAGAAAAGATATTTGTACACCCCATAATTTGGAGAGTCTCTTTGATAAAATATCCAGGGAAATACATATCCATTATCCAATTTCCAGACATTCAATTCTAATCAAGCCAAAAACCTCAATTTTGTTGGCTCTTATGACTTTCTCTCCTTTGAACTCCAAACTTTTGTGGAAGCTAAGTCACAACTTCGATTTATGTTTCTACCTTAGCCTAATGTTGTGGAAGGCAAGTGAGAAGAAGTTACAAGAAAGTAAATGATTCTTTGGAATAGCACACACTCACTAGAAATCATAATTGAGTTTTATCGTCTATCAAACTAATTGATGAGTGATTGTTTGAAATCTTAAATGATTGATGTGTTTACCAATTGGCAGAAATGAAATTTTTGAATAAATTGAAAAGAAGGGTCATTTAAATTACTATCTTAATGGTTATTCTTTTCCCTAATTTGAGACATTTAATCATCTTTGCTAGGGACTAGCAAAAGTTTAAGTATGAGGGTGTGATAACTTCTAAAAATAAAGATATTCCATCATTTTATTTACAAGTTGTCATCATGTATAAGTAGAAAATCATTATGAAATCAAGTAAAATAGAGTTTAAACTATGTTCTGATATAATTTAGGTTTTAAACATAAAATAATGATATTTCTTTGAAAAATATAAAAAATGAATCAAAATTGGAAGAATAAAATATAATCAGCTCCAGTTCTCAGAAAAGATGTTGCAACAAATTGGTTACTACTGTTTTATGTCTATTTATTCAGAGACAAAATTGTTAAGAACATATTATTTATTATCTAATTATTTCTATTTTTTTCAGAGACAGAGTTGTTGCAACAAATTGCTGATGGAAATCTGGAATTTTGAAATTCAAAAATTGGCGACGGTTACAAGACCAAAAGGAGGTATTTCTTCAGCAAATTAAAGGCTCTTTAAAGACAAAATTGCTGCAATAAAATGCTGATGGAAATCTAGGATTTTGAATTCAAAATTGGCGACGGTTACAAGACCAAAAGGAGACGTTTCTTCATCAAATTAAAGGCTCTTTAAGGGACGAATTACTATATAAAGAGGAGGAGAATCACCAGAAAAGGGGGGACGACCTTGTGAGGAAAATTGAGGAGATCGGATTGAGGAGAATCGAAGGCGAAGAACAGAAATTGGTGCGACAATTCAGCAGTTGTCTCGACAACTTTTTGGTTTGCGCATTATAATTTTATGTTACCATGACTGTTAAATTCCTGTTGAAAAATCTTATATTTTTAGCTATGAGGAACTAATCCTCTAACGAGTTTTGTATGTTGTGAATTTTCCGAAGTTTGCTTGTATGCTTTCATGAGCAAATGAATTACATTAGTTTTTATCTTAAATTATATTCTCTTCTTTAGTGATGACGATAAGAGATTACCATCTTGTGCTTTTTACTGCAATCTATATGTGAGAGCTGCGATCGCAAGTCTCGAGAATTTAATTTGACTACATATGATTTAGCGTATCGCTGTCATTCTAATTGTGGAGTTAAAATCCTCGCTTTTATACGTATATTTATTTGTATAACTTTTATTTAAAGCTACTCACTAAATATACATAACGCGAAGATGAAATCGAGAGATGCTCTTCGCAGGCTTAGGATTTCCACAAGATGATAATTAATTTAAGTTCATTTGTATTTTCACACAAAGACAAGCTAAGGATAAGGATCAATATACAAAGCTTGTATTTCTCATCAATATCTAATCTCAGTAATTTGAATTCGCAAGTTAGTTTTATTTCATTTCCCTATAAAATTGGTATTTTAACTCAGTTAGTTTTATTTTCATCTCTCTACAAAAACTGATATTTTGCTTGACTTAGTAGAAAGGAACATTGCTAGTACTCATAAGCTTAAGTAAGAATATTATCTTTGTGGATTCGACACTCTACTCTTTTCTTTATTACTTGATGCGACACGTATACTTGCGTTGCATTTTATATATCTAGTTTTCGCGTGCCAACTTGGCACGTCAGATTTTACTCAACATTCTAGATTCAAGACGTGGTCGATCAACCTTTAGGAATGATTTACAATCCTAGATAAAACTCTAACGCGTCCTACATAATCGTTAAGGGACGGTTAATCATGAGCAAGATAAAACCATATCATTAAAACATGTATTACTTTAAAAGGTTGAACTTCAAATAAACAAGAACATTGCGAGGCAAGTGGATATAGACAAAAGCTTTAGGTCGCACTATGCTTCAGCAAAAATTTATGATAATAACAAATGAAATTAGAAGTCGCAACAGATCATGAAAAAGAAGAGAAGAGGGGAGTAGAACCACCACCTTCCTTGGTTTTACCGGAAAAAATCCTCCAAATCACTCCACGTCACAGATCGGGGCAAAAGAAAACGAAGGAAGTCACAATCTGAATAAAAATGGCCGAAATAGAGGTTAGGGCCAAAAACCCTAACGAGGAAAACTCAAGGAAAGGGGAAGATTTTACCACGAGGGCAAATCTCTCGCCGAGAGCTTTCCGGATCTACGATTGGTTCACGATTTCGAGCACCGGAGCACCGCCGACGGCCACCGGAAGAAGCACGACCGAACAAACTCTTTTTCTCGCTCACGCCGCTCTGGTTCGGGAGGTAGACAAAAGTTCGGTCGGTTTCAAGATGAAGAAGAAGTAGTAGGTATATATACTAAGGGTGATAACAGGATAATCGGCATTTAAGAAAGAAACTAACCGGGTTCAGCTGAACCGGTTTTCCCAAGACAGAAGGAATGGATTACTCGAGTATTGCAATGGACTTCTCGAGTACAAAAGGGAAGACTACTCGAGTACTGCAAGGAGATTACTCGAGTACTAAGGGAAAATTACTCGAGTACTGCAAAGGACTTCTCGAGTACTAACAGAAAGGCTTCTCGAGTACAAAAGGGAAGACTACTTGAGTTCTACAAAAGACTACTCGACTGCAAGGGAGGGACCACTCGAGTACTGCAAGGGCTACTCGAGTACTACTAGGGATACTCGAGTATAAGAGAAGACCTTACTCGAGAATAGGATAAGGCCTTCTCGGGAGCTAGGGAATTACTCGAGTACTAAGGGCGATTACTCGAGTATTAGGGAAGAGTTTACTCGAGAGCTAAGATACTTCTCAAGTACAATCAGCACTTCTCGAGAACTAAGGGGCTTCTCGAGAATAAGTGGAGGGTTTCTCGAGTACTACTGGACCACTCGAGAACAAGGAGGGCACTACTCGAGAGCTAAAACTAGACATCTCGAGTACAATCAGCGCTTCTCGAGAACTAGGTAGGGCTTCTCGAAAACATTAAGTCATGACTTCTCGAGAACAGACTGGGACTTCTCGAGAACGAAAGGGGGGATCTCGAGTACAAGCAGGACCCATTTCAGAAGTTACGATTTGACTAATATTCTGGGACGAATCGCTGACTCTACGAATTTGCAGCATAGACAACCTTAGAATTCGACGTACAATTCTTGAGACACAACATCAAATGCTCTCATAAGCAAAAAAATCACCACAAGGATCCAAACACGCGCCGAGACTCCAAGATGCTCGGATCGCAACAAAACTTGATGAGCAAATCCAAACTTAATTACCAAATGCAAAATTTACAATTACAACCAGAATTTGGCCGACTCGACCGCACGGGGGATAAAATTCCTTAATGGCGATGCGCCAACAACTCGACGTTAAAAGTAACGTCATGACGTCATAAATATGACGATACCAAATCGAACAAAATCATCGAAAAATCGGGGGCGTTACAATAATCAATGTTAAGAGTAACTAGTATATCTAGGGTTACACTTACACTCACACTCCCCCGTATTATGGGAGTTAGGTTGGGTCTCATGAGCGGTAGGCTCGGTGGTTTTAGTCGTGGGCAGGTTAGCCCGGCGAGCCGATGGCTTGGTAGATAATTGTGACGGACGGGATAGTCCGGAGAGCTTTGGCTCGGTGGGAGAATATAATACTATTGCATGTGCATAAAATAAAAGGTGGTGGGTCTTCGGTATTGGACTGTCGTTCACACCGACGTCGATACGCTGACTCGGCGAGTGTGGTTTACATTTAGTCAAAGGAAGTCTGGTGGATATCGCCAGCATTAGTACGTGGTAACTCTGAGTTGTGTCCTTCCAGAGGCGTACGTAAGGGCTAAACCTGGTAGTGTGGATACCCGCCTAGGAGTGGGGGGGCGACCCACTGTCTCTGTTTGCCACTACGGAGGTTCCTGGGAGTGAAGCTAGCTGCTCAAAAGGGGGGAACTAAAGGTCTGTGCGCATATAGTCGTGTGTGTGTGTGTTGCACTTGCATAAACCATGACATAACATAGCACTACACTCATACTTACATATAAACCTGACACCCCATCGTATAAATCGGTATGAGACTTTTTATATTATGGGAGTCTTGCAAAAGATTCCTTAACTTATAAGTTTGTATGAGCATTCATATAAGTTAAGGTTTCTTGTTTCTTAGTTTACCTTTCATGTACTTATTGCTTGTCTACTTGTTTACCTTATTTGCTTACTGTTGAAGCCGAGAAATTTCTCAACCTCAGAAATCGGACTAGGCAACCTGAAGTTACTGGTCGGCCAGTCGGGAAGATGATCTCTGGTCAGGAAACAGGAACGAATTACGCAAACAAGACCCCAGGTTGCTACGGCGGGAAGGTCCCACCACATACCCAGTTGCTTAGGAGAATCAACCCCTTCTCAACCAGATTGGTCGAGCTAGGTACGAAGGAGGCGAGCTTGAGCAATAACGAGTCAAGGGCAGTTGCTGGAACTCGCGAGGGCTCAGGCCGAGAATTGCTTGTCCTCTCTTTCGTACCCCTGGGGTCCTATTTATAGGGAAAACCAAAGAAAGGGGGGGTCTTACTTATACCCCCACCCTGGCGAGTTGGCGATTTCCTTGGGGGGGGGCTCGCCTGGAAGAGGCGAGTATCTGAACATAGTCGCCACCTGGCGAGTTGGCCTGGGGAGCTCGCCATACTCGCCCGAACATTCCGCGGCCCGGGGTGCTGGTCTGGATTCCCACCTTGTCTTGTTGACTTTGACTTTTGATGACCTGGCGGTGATAGGGCCCTCCCTCGTCGAATATGGGTTGTACACAATCCCCGCTCTTTTTGGGCGACGTAGGAGCCCGGAAAGATTCATCCAACACCTATTCGGCGAGCATCCCTGCCGGGTATATGGTCAGCTCGCCTCGTCGCCTGCTGGTAGAGTAGTCTATAAATAGGGGGGCTTCGTTTTTGAAACGGTCCCTGGAGCTCGCCGAAGATGTCGGACGCTGAACAGCTGTTGAAGGACAATCTCACCGCCCTGTCGGGCCTCCTCGGCATAGCCAGGTCGAAAAGACCGCGCGAGGATGATCCTACTGCCTTGCCCCCGCCGAAGAAGAAGAAGACGAAAAAGGTCAAGCAGCCCGCCACTACGGCGGTCGGCTCGCCTCCACTGGCGCACCAGGTCGCCGCGGCGACTGAAGATCCCGTAGTGTCGTCCAGCACCCAGAGGGTGTTGAACGACCTAGGGCTCGACGACCTCCCTGGGTCGACCCGGGGCAGCCCGCTGGAGAACCCGGGAATGACCGAGGAGCTCGCGGCCGTGAAGGAGTCCGCGGCATCTCAGGCCGAGGTCGTCACCTTGACAGGTCGCTACCTCGAACTCTTCCCTGCCGGGTTGCCGCTGCCACTTTACTGACTTCTTTCTTTATGCAGATTCTCCGATCGCCGCGGACGCGGCACTTGATGTCGTCCCCCTCAGCTCGGCGCCCTTACTCGCCCTAGCGGTCGACAGGCCGTCCAAGACTGCATACACGGTCAGGATAGGCCTCGGCTCGAGGAAGGCGCCTGGGGCGGCATTGGTGAAGGGCCCCCCGCCTGCGAGTAAGGAACTGCCGTCGAAAACCACTCCTGCCGGGTCATCTGGGGCGGCGCGCGAGGTTCCTCCGGCGAGTACGGCAGCTGGTGTTGTTGCGAGCGGCGAGAAGATACCCCCGGTGAGCGCTCCATTGCCGCCGCCGCCGCCCGCGGTCGCCACTCCTGGCCAGACGCCGAGCACCGGCTTGCCCCCTCCGCCGCCTCTGTCCGCTCTGCCGAAGTCGGACCATCCGCGACCTCCTCCGCCTCCTGCGCCGAGGGCTCCGCACCACTCTGCGAGCTCATCTCAAGCTCCGCCGCCGCTGAAGAGGCCGGAGAGGCCGCGGCCACCCTACTTTCCTCCGCGGGTTGACGACCCTGACTACGTCGGCCGAGGGTCTGGAGAGCGCGGGCAGGGTAGGCCTGCCGATCTTCCAAGCAGCTCTTCGGGGAGGCGAGATACCTCCGGGCGACCTCCTTCGCCGCGCCGATCCCGATCTCCTCGCCGTAGTGAGCCTCCTTCTACTTTGACTACCGCTCTGCTTTTTCTGTCTTGATGACCTTCCTGCCTTGTCAGATCGCCCGGCGGCCTCTGGGGCGGCTTTCATCGACGCTCTCGGGCTGTCCGGGAGCGAGTATCGCCAGGCCGCCATTCGCGCCCACATGGAGCTGGAGAGCAAGTTCGACCAGCTCGCTATCTGCGATCCTCACCGATGCATCTCGGCTCTGGAGGCGAGGATGGCCAAGGTCGAAGGGCTCCAGTCGACCTTGGAAAGCTATGAAGCTCGCTTTCACGTGGTCAAAGAAAATGACCGCCAGCTGCAGTTGAACAACCACCGTCTGCAGCTGGTGCTTGACGAGCTGGCCGGCATCCGGGCGAGCATGGGGTCTGCTGGACGTCTGGCGAGGATGGAGGAGCAGCTCAGGCTTGGCGACGATGCGACAGCGCTGGCGACGGAGCATTACCGGCGTGCACGCGAGATTGGCTGGGCTGGGCGACATCCGCACCCTCCCGAGCGGCCGAGGGCGCCATAGTTTTTCTTTGTTTTTCGAATGTAACTCGCCTTGCGCGACTTGTACTTCCGGACCTATTTTTAATTTGATTAATTCATGTGTGCGAATATTCTCGCCTCTGTGTACGCGCTTTATTTCTTGATGTGCCGAGCTTTAGTTCACCCGATAATGTCGCAGGTTTATCTTCATCGCGCGAGCTCGTTAGATACTCGCTGGGACGGCTGACCCCCCCCCCCCCCTTGGGCTTGTCATATCTATAAATAGGAGGGGTAGGTGGGTCATAAAGTATACTGCTGTAGCGACCTTCTTTCCTCCTGACGAGTATCTGAACAATCAACTCGCCACTCTCATTGCTTTCGGATCTCGCCAACATGGTCGGTGACGATGCCAGCGCTCGTCGACAGGCCCACGCAATTAACTTCGCAGACGCGGCTTTCAAGAAGTCCATAACCACCGAGAAGGAACTGGCGACCTTCAAGGAACGCTTCCTGCCTGATGAGTACTCGGCGAGACTCCCCACTCGCAGCGAGCGCCTCAATACCCATATTGAGGGTTCGCTGGTAATGTCGCTGCGTCACTTCGACGCAGGCCTCCGGCTGCCCTTCTGGCCGGAGTTCTGCGAGATCCTGCGCTACTTCGGGATTGTCCCCGCGCAGATCAATCCCAACGGCGTGACGATCATCATGGGATTCCTATGCTTCCTTCGGGAAGAGAGGGTCGCTTTCGACCTCTCCGTCTTCCGCCGCATCTTCGCCTTTGCGGCGACCTCGGAGGGGGTCATCTTTTTTAGCAGCCATGTCTGCACTTTGGTTGGGACCGCGAATAAGGTCCATCGCTGGAGCGAGCAGCTGATTGTCGTTCATGGCGACTTCGGCGGTATTCTCGGCAGGCCGCACCAACCAGCCGATGTCGCCTTTCTTCCTCCCATCCTCGAAGGAGCTCGCGAGCAGCTCTTCGAATACTTTCACGGTCGGCGTTTTGACGTCATTTTCTGGCGACTAAACGTCAACGTGCTCGAGCCAGTCCACCCTAACGAAAGTAAGCCGAACTCGAAATGCGCCCTGGTTACTCGCTCGCCCTTTTGCCGCTGAAGCTAACTTTGTCGCGCGTTTTGCAGTTTCCAACGAGCTTCCGGAGAAGCCGCTTCCTTTGGCGAAGGAAGTCGCCGCCACGCAGTCGGATGCTCGCCCTCCTGCCGACGTTGGGGAGAAGAAGGCGGTTAAGGGAAAGTCGCGGGCCAGCTCGCAGGGCCCTGCGAGGAAGAGGGCGAAGACCTCGTCGCCACGATCCGTCGATCGCCGGTCGCCGACGGGCGCCCAGTCGCCCCATTTCCACCCCAACTACGGCCTCGGGCAGGGGGTGGTGGACGCCTTCGGTCGCCCGCTCGTGACCTGGTCGGCGGGGGAAAACTCGGTGTCGCTGAGCACCAACCTCCCGTCCTGGTCGACTGACTGGGAGGACAATGGGGAGGCGTTCGCCGTCCTCCACGCCATCTACGGTCGGGCCGACGCGGAGTCCGTCATGGAGCTGACCCCGACGGAGCTCGCCCATCAGTCGGCCTGCGCGCTCGCGCGGTCTGCCGAACTGGGGCATTACTCGGCGAGGAAGCTATTGGAGACGACCGATGCCCTCAAGGTCGTCTCCAAGAAGGCCATCGACCTCGGCATGCAGTCAGTCCGCTGGAAGGACTTCGAGGTGAGCTGTCCTTGGGTGGGTTTGCTCGATTTGCTTCGTTGATAGATCCTGACGTCGATCATTTCGCAGGCTGCCGAGATAGAAGCGGCGAAGAAACTCTCCGAGTGCGAGGAGAAGCTCGCCGCCTCCCAGGCCGAGCTGGAGGCGGCCCAAACTCGCGCAGCGGTGATGGAGACGAGGCTGGTCGCTGCTGAAGGACGGCTGAGCTCCTCAACCCCGCTACCCGAGGACCCGGCGCGGGTGGTGAAGCAATCACGCGTCCTCTGGGAGGAGAGATCCTCTGTTCGTCGCGAGATTGCGCGGGCGGCGGGGAACGTCATACTCGCGCGCCTCAGGCTCGGGGGCCAGCTCGTCGAGGGGGAGAAGCCACTCACTGTCGACGAGCTCATTCCCGAGCTGCTCGCCGAGGGGACTGTCCCTCCGTATAGCGCGTCGTCGCCGACCAGCTCCAGTGATTCTGACAGCAGCGGAAGCGGCAGCGGCAGCGGAAGCAGCAGCGGCAGCGGAAGCAGCAGCGACGAGAGCGCAGAGAGCGACGACTTTGCAGATATCGGCGATATAGGGGATGATGAATATCGGCCTGATACTGGCGACGACGAGTCCTAGTTGCTCGCCGATATTCTTTTTGTATTGTAAACCAAATTTTTGACTTAATGATTTATACAAGGTTTTGGTTTTTCTTTCTGACTGGATGTTACTCGCTTAGGCTCATAGGCTCGGAAAGGAACGCTCGCTGGGTCGCAGGGGGATGGTCCGGACATCGACCATCCGCTCGCCGGGATTTACTCGCCCCTGCACCCGGATACTCGTGAACCTGCTGAGATAACCGCGCGGGTGGCGTGTGGGACATACTTGCATGCCTCCCGGGGCTCACTTACTCGCGCGGTTCCAGCTCGCTTCCCCGCATGGGATCAGCTCGCCTACTCGCACGAGATCAGCTCGCCTGCTCGCGCGAGGTCAGCTCGCCTGCTCGCGCGAGGTCTGTTCGCCTGCTCGCACATGACGAAAATTGAACCGGGCTTAGTCGTCGAACATAGCCTGCGGGCCCCTCATTCTCGTCATCGAGGAGATCGGCCGATTCCCGAGGAGAGGAGCTCGTGGGGATACCGGTCTTACGACGCTGCTCAACTCGAAGTCTTGGATTACAATCGAGGAGATCGGCCGATTCCCGAGAAGAGGAGCTCGTGGGGATACCGGTCTTACGACGCTGCTCAACTCGAAGTCTTGAATTACAATCGAGGAGATCGGCCGATTCCCGAGGAGAGGAGCTCGTGGGGATACCGGTCTTACGACGCTGCTCAACTCGAGGTCTTGGATTACAATCGAGGAGATCGGCTGATTCCCGAGGAGAGGAGCTCGTGGGGATACCGGTCTTACGACGCTGCTCAACTCGAGGTCTTGGATTACAATCGAGGAGATCGGCCGATTTCCGAGGAGAGGAGCTCGTGGGGATACCGGGCTTACGACGCTGCTCAACTCAAAGTCTTGAATCACAATCGAGGAGATCGGCCGATTCCCGAGGAGAGGAGCTCGTGGGGATACCGGTCTTACGACGCTGCTCAACTCGAGGTCTTGGATTACAATCGAGGAGATCGGCCGATTCCCGAGGAGAGGAGCTCGTGGGGATACCGGGCTTACGACGCTGCTCAACTCGAAATCTTGAATTACAATCGAGGAGATCGGCCGATTCCCGAGGAGAGGAGCTCGTGGGGATACCGGGCTTACGACGCTGCTCAACTCGAAGTCTTGAATCACAATCGAGGAGATCGGCCGATTCCCGAGGAGAGGAGCTCGTGGGGATACCGGTCTTACGACGCTGCTCAACTCGAAGTCTTGAATTACAATCGAGGAGATCGGCCGATTCCCGAGGAGAGGAGCTCGTGGGGATACCGGGCTTACGACGCTGCTCAACTCGAAGTCTTGAATTACAATCGAGGAGATCGGCCGATTCCCGAGGAGAGGAGCTCGTGGGGATACCGGGCTTACGACGCTGCTCAACTCGAAATCTTGAATTACAATCGAGGAGATCGGCCGATTCCCGAGGAGAGGAGCTCGTGGGGATACCGGGCTTACGACGCTGCTCAACTCGAAGTCTTGAATTACAATCGAGGAGATCGGCCGATTCCCGAGGAGAGGAGCTCGTGGGGATACCGGGCTTACGACGCTGCTCAACTCGAAGTCTTGAATTACATCCTGCGTCCTTACATATTTTGGAGATTAATCCCAGAGACATCTTGGCAAGAAAGAAACTCTCCCCGGAGGGACGCTCTTGATCCTGCCGAATCGGGGGATTGGTGTCCAGACCCGTCCCTCAGAATTCCTCTAGTTGGAAAAGAGATGCATTCGGGGAGACCTAGGCCGACATGCAAGGGGGGAACTGATCTCGGCCGACAATGCAGAGGCTTGGTCTTACAAGAGCGCTTAAAGTCCCGAAACCTCGTCCCATCGTCCGAACTAGGCTATTCAGTGAGAACGGGTTGGAGTACCGCATCCCGATTTGACAGTGAAGGTCGCTTTCAGGTACGATTAGGATGGGGGTGGTGTTCATCGAGGGTCCTTTTTCGAACGCGCTCGGAATTCACACACCTCCCTCCGGGCTCGTCCATACCCCTTCTTTGGCAGGTTATCCTGTCTTGCTGCTTGCTCGAGATCTTCCCCTTCTGGGTGTTTTGCGAGGCTGGCCTCTCCTCAAGTCCGGGAGATCAGGGTGCAGATCTATTCCTCGCAGGTCCTCCAGACGGAGGAGAGATGCACTCGGGGAGACATAGGCCGACATGCAAGGGGGGAGCTGATCTCGGCCGACAATGCAGAGGCTCGGTCTTACAAGAGCGCTTAAAATCCCGAAGCATCGTCCCATCATCCGTACTGGGCTATGTACGAGGAACAAACCGACCGCTGCCTCCCGAGGTCGACTACGAGGCGGACCATGGAAACACTCAGAAGCCTCGAGGCGCATTTAACACAAAAGAGATGAAATCCCGCATCCTTTGTTCATTAAGAATGTTTACAGAAATAGATACATGAGTTACCGCTACGGGTAAAATCTTTTCAAGTCATCCCTGCTCCAGGTTCCCGGCAGCTGCTCTCCCGCTTGGTCTTGTAGGTAATAGCCTCCTGTGGCCAAGGCTTCTTGGACGATGAAAGGTCCTTCCCAGTTGGGATGGAGCTTGCCTACGGCGGCTCCCCGCCCAGCGGCGTCCACCTTCTTCATGACCAAGTCCCCTGCGAGGAAGTTCTTCAAGCGGACGTTTTTGTCGAAGTGTCTCACCATGCGCCTCTTGGTTTCTTCCTGGCGCATGGAGGACAAGTCCCGAAGCTCTTCCACATAATCTAGGGAGAGCCTCTAAGCCTCTTCATTCTCTAGCCGCCATTCCTCGCTTCCGTCCTCGGCTGCGATGACCCTTGGACTATGCACCTCAAATTCGACCGGGATGAGCGCCTCGGACCCGTGTGACAGCTTGAAGGGTGTTTCCCCTGTGGCCGAGTTCGAGGTGGTCCTGAGGGCCCAGAGGACGGAAGGGAGCTGTTCGGCCCAGTTCCCCTTGAGATTGGTGATCTTCTTCTTTAGCAAGTTGATGATAAGCTTGTTCGCGGCTTCTACTTGCCCATTGCTCCGAGGGTGATGTACCGAGGCGAACCGAAGGTCGGTTCCCAACTGTTTACAAAAGTCTCCCAGTTCCAGGCTGGCGAACTGCGGCCCATTGTCGGTGATGATGGCCAGAGGGATCCCGAACCTGCATGCAATTTCCCCCCAGATGAAGTTCTTGACGATTTGAGACGTGGTCCTGGCCAGAGCCTTAGCCTCGATCCACTTCGTGAAGTAGTCGACCATTACCAGAACAAACTTCCTTTGCCCGCTAGCTTGAGGGAACGGGCCGATCAAATCCATTCCCCAAATTGCGAAGGGCCACGGAGCAGTAATCGAGCAAAGCTGCTGAGCCGGCTGGAGCGCGAGGGGCGCGAAGAGTTGACATTGGGAGCACTTTCTGGAATGGGCCTCTGCGTCCTTTCGGATGGTCGGCCAGAAGTAACCGTGCCTCAGAATCCTTTGCTCCAGGGTGCGGGTTCCGGAGTGACTGTCGCACTCTCCTGAGTGAATCTCCTCGAGGACCCGGGGAATCTCGAGTTCTGACAAGCATCGGGCCAGAGGGCCTGAAATGGTCTTACGATAGAGTTCGCCGTCCTGCAGTAAGTAGTACGCGGCCTTATACCGAAACTTTCTTTGATCTTGCCCGTCAGATGGTAGTCGGCCTGTCGCCAGGAACGCGATGAACGGATCTCTCCACGAGGCCCGCTGATCGATCTCCATCAACTCGCCTTCTTCGATGGATGGTCGAAACAACTCGATGGCGGTTCCCCCAGCCCGAGGGCCGTATTTCGCAAGATTGTCTGCCTCGGAGTTGCGTTCTCGGGGCACGTGCTCAACGTGAAAGGATCGGAACCCCCCGATCAGGCCTTTGACCTTAACCAGATATTGCTGCAAGATGGGATCTCGGACTTCGAACTCTCCCCGAATCTGAGATGCCGCCACCATGGAGTCGGTAAAAGCCAGGATATCTCTGATTGTCAGTTCCTTGGCGAGTCGCAAACCAGCCACCATAGCTTCGTACTCCGCCTGATTGTTAGTGACCGAAAAATGGATCTTGACGGCTTGCTCAATCCTGGTCCCCTGAGGACTAACCAGCACCACCCCGGCTCCCACGGAGTGTCTCCCTGACGCGCCATCTACGAACATCTTCCAGGGGACCGACCAAGAGACATCCGTGTCTGCCTCGACCTCGGCCGAGAAGTCGGCCAGGAAATCCGCCACGGCTTGTGCTTTGATCGCGACCCTTGGGGGGTAGGAGATGTCGAACTCGCTCAGCTCTACAGCCCACTTGGCGAGCCTGCCGGAGTGCTCCACTCCGTCCAAGATACTCCTCAAGGGGTGGTCGGAGACTACCTTGATAGAGTGGGCTTGGAAATATGGACGGAGTTGCCTGGCCGAAACTACCAGGGCAAAGACTAACTTCTCCAGGATAGGGTACCGCGTTTCGGCTTGCCTTAGCACCCGGCTCACGTAGTAGATTGGAAGCTGCTTCTTTCCCTCCTCTCGGACCAACACCGAGCTGACTGCTTCAGCCCCTACCCCTAGGTAGAGCAAGAGGTCCTCGCCGCCCTGCGGACCCTGAAGGAGAGGAGCTCGAGTCAGCTGTTGTTTGAGCTTCATGAAGGCCTCCTCGCACTCCGGGGTCCACTCGAATTTCTGGTTCCCCCGAAGGGCTTTGAAGAATGGGGAACACTTCTCTCCGGCCTTGGAGAGAAACCGGCTAAGACCTGCCAGCCTTCCGGTCAACCTTTGAACTTCCTTGGAATCCCTCGGGGATGCCATCTCCACGATGGCTTTCACCTTATCGGGGTTAGGCTCCACCCCTAGGGGAGTAAGGAGGTGCCCTAGAAACTTCCCCCTTCCCGCGCCGAAAACACACTTGGCCGGGTTGAGCCGCATCTTGTACCTCCTCAGGGTGGCGAAGGTCTCTGTCAGATCCGCTACGTGCTCTGCGGCGCTCTTGCTTTTAACGAGCAGGTCATCCACGTAGACTTCCAGATTCCGCCCCTTTTGCTCTCTAAAGACGTGATCCATCATTCTTTGATATGTCGCGCCGGCGTTCTTGAGCCCGAAGGGCATCATCTTGTAGCTATAGCATCCGTCGCTGGTGATGAAGGAAACGTCGCGACAATCGGGGGGATGCATCCGGATCTGATGGTATCCTGAAAAAGCATCAAGGAAACTCATCACAGGAAACCCGACGGCGGAATCAACCAGCGCGTCGATCTGAGGCAGGGGATAACAATCCTTCGGGCAAGCTTTATTCAACATTGAAAAGTCGATACATAACCTCCAGCCCCCTCCGGGCTTCTTCACCATTACAACATTGGAGACCCAGCCTGGATACTGGATCTCCGAAACAAAACCTGCTTCTAGCAGCTTCCCTACTTCCTCCCGGATTGGTCCTGCCAGAGCGGTGGCGCTCTTCCTCTGCTTCTGACGGACAGGGGCCGTCGCTGGATCCAGGTTGAGGCGATGACAGGCAACATCAGCATCAATCCCTGGCATCTCGGCGGCGCTCCATGCGAAGACGTCCGCATTTTCCTGCAGACAGGCAGCTATCTCCACCTTCCCTTCCGGGGGAAAGGCTCCTCCGATCTTCAGCAGCTCAGGCTCTCCTCTCGGGGAGATCACCTCTACTTCTTCCAGCTCCTCGGCAGCCTGCAGGCCCTCCTCCTGCTCCATCATCTTCTCCAACCTTTCTGCGTCACCCATCCAGCTGATGGTGCTGACCGCATTCAGGTAGCATTCCCTGGAAGCCCTGGGATCTCCTCTGATCCTGACTTGGACGTCATCCCTGCAGTACTTCAGGCATTGATCATATGACGATGGGACGGCCTTGAAGTAGTTGATGAGGGGTCGTCCGAAGATGGCGTTGTAACCACTGGGTGCGTCGACGATGACGAAGCGACATCGGATCGAAGTTCCCCCGAGGGTGACTAGCAACTCAACTCCTCCTTCCACCTCTTTCTTCTCCCCGGAGAAGCCGAAGAGAGGCCCATCCGCTGCCTGAACCCGGGACGCTTCCACCTGAAGGCCGACGAAGGTTCTCTTGAAGATGACATTCACCGAGCTCCCGTTATCCGCGAGGATTCGGTCGACGGTGAAGTCCTCGATTGCTGCTTGAATCACCAGGGCGTCATGAAAGGGGTTCTCGTTCCAGAGCATGTCTTCCTCCGAGAAGGTGATCTCGTTCAAGGGAGGGGGGGTATGAGACGTCGAGGAGACGCTCTTTTTGTAGATTTGGTGGAGACTTCCCTTGCGGGAAGCTCCTAGCCCAGCCCCTCCGTTGATTACTCCGACGTGCCCGCCTCCCGGACCGGGAATGACATTCCCCCTTCCTCCCTGGTCGATCCTGTCTTCGTTTCTCCTCCTCTGCGGTACCTGGTAAGCCACCTGTCCAACCTGGGCCTCCTGCTGCGGCTGCTCCCTTTCGGCCGCCGTTGCTTCCATCCTCCTCCTCGTTTCCCAGAACTCAGGGCAAGCCAAGGTTCCATGCCCCTCCACTCGATGGATATCGCAGTAGAGGGGAATCGCCGCTTCCTGCTGCCTTTCCTGCCTCCTCTCCTGCTGCCTCTCCTTCCGCCGGCGCTTAGCGGCTCGCTGCGTGATGGCCATGGTTTCCCTTCTTCCTCCTCCCTGCTCCTGAGGGTTGTAAGTCCTCCTCTCCTCCTGATGGGTGGGCCGCCTCCACTGGGGGTGATCCCTCGGGTACTGGAATCTTCTCTCCTCGCTCCTCGCCTCTCGACCTCCGACGGGCCTCCTATCCTCCTGCCTTCGAGGCCTCTCCCGCCTCTCCTGCCTCTCCACCTTTCTGATCTCCCTTCCCCTTTCTCCCTTCTCCTCTTTCCCCTGCGGCCTCTCCTGCTTCCTGTCGTTGCGCCCCTCCGGCGCCCTCTCCCTCTCCAGCAGTCTTCCCTTGTCTTGCCCAAGCGGTCGGTCTCCATCGAGCCGTGCCAGGAACTCCTTGTTCCTCTCCTCTCCCTGGATGAACACATTGGCTCTCTCCACCATCTCCTCGAACGATTTGGGCGGCCTGTGCCCCAACTCCATGTTGAACAGGCCCTGCTTCAGCCCGAACTTGAGGGCCACCATCAAGGTGAACCCGTCTACCTCTTCCACCTCCAACACTTCCTCCTGGAATCGATCGATGTATCGGCCCAAACTCTCGTGCTGCCCCTGCACGATCTTGAAGAGGGCGGTTGCCTCTTTCTTCCTCCGCTTGGACGTCGCAAACCTTGCTAAAAGGCCCCTTCGAAGATCTGAGAAGTAGTAGACTGACCCGGCTGGCAGCTGGTGGAACCAATCTCTCGCGCTACCCTTGAAGGTAATGGAGAAGAGCCGGCACTTGAGAGCATCGGACATGTTGCGAATGGAGACCACATCCTCAAACCACTGAAGATGTGCCACTGGGTCGTCCTTGCCGGAGTAGTACGAGAGGACCGGCTCTCTGAAGTTGTCGGGGACGAGGGCCGCGAGGATCTCGTCGCAAAAGGGGCTCCTCCCTTCCTGGCGGCGGCGAGTATCCTCCCCGCTCGAGCAGTCATACTCGCTCCATCGGCGAGCATCTCCATACCTCGCCGAGAGTTCCGGATCTCGAAACCGGATTCCTTGACTACTCGCTGGGTGATGTCGCGGCGGGATCACCTGCTCTCCACTCGCCCAAGCGGGCTCCTTCCCTGCTCGCCGAGTTGGTAGCTCCTCGCCCGGGGGTGTCCGGCGACGGGGAGAAGTCGCCGTCACCTCCGGCGGATTGGACAACCCGTCGAGTATTGCCTTCTCCACTCTCCTCGCGAACTCTGCAAAAGCCGCCACTGTCACATACTCGCTACCTTGCCCCGGGATTCCAGCTCCCACCGAGTTACCTCCCAACTCGCCCCGGTCTCCACCATCGGCCATCTTCCAACCACGGCTTTCTTCTTCGGACCCTGTCCACGCTCACCGCACCAAGTGTTGAAGCCGAGAAATTTCTCAACCTCAGAAATCGGACTAGGCAACCTGAAGTTACTGGTCGGCCAGTCGGGAAGATGATCTCTGGTCAGGAAACAGGAACGAATTGCGCAAACAAGACCCCAGGTTGCTACGGCGGGAAGGTCCCACCACGTACCCAGTTGCTTAGGAGAAGCAACCCCTTCTCAACCAGATTGGCCGAGCTAGGTACGAAGGAGGCGAGCTTGAGCAATAACGAGTCAAGGGCAGTTGCTGGAACTTGCGAGGGCTCAGGCCGAGAATTGCTTGTCCTCTCTTTCGTACCCCTGGGGTCCTATTTATAGGGAAAACCAAAGAAAGGGGGGGTCTTACTTATACCCCCACCTTGGCGAGTTGGCGATTTCCTTGGGGGGCTCGCCTGGAAGAGGCGAGTATCTGAACATAGTCGCCACCTGGCGAGTTGGCCTGGGGAGCTCGCCATACTCGCCCGAACATTCCGCGGCCCGGGGTGCTGGTCTGGATTCCCACCTTGTCTTGTTGACTTTGACTTTTGATGACCTGGCGGTGATAGGGCCCTCCCTCGTCGAATATGGGTTGTACACTTACTTATAATTTTTGTGGCTTTATACTCATGATAGACTAGTTCTGCCGTCACCTACTTTCTTTGTACTCTCCACCTTCATTACCTTCCTTTTCCTTCTCCCCGCTCGGTGCCTAAGAGTCATGGGGGAGGGGTGGGGAATGATAAGACTTGGTCATTTTGACTAGCGGTTGATGTCCACAACATTTCAGGGACTCCAGATGGGAGACAGAGAGCAACAACAGGGGATACAGCACCAGCGGAGTACGGTGCACATGGAGGTGGGCCAGTCTAGCACAAGAGCACCAGCTACTGGCTCCGTGAGTGATTAGTTTACTTAACTTCCGCGAGAGTTTGTAGTGAGGATTGACGTACCGGGCTTGAGCCCGTTTATATTTATTTGTACTGTTTTACTTCAGTACTTTTATTATCTTGTGGACTTATCGTGATTTCATATTATATGTGATTGTGGACTTAGTTTAATTTGAACTGTGTATAAGCTTCTTTCTCTTTGGTGATCGTAAAGGGCGGCAGGATCGGCCTTTTGTAGTGGCGACCTTCCCGAGTGTCGGTGTCACTACAAAACGGCGATTCTGGGAATAAGACCTCGATGGTTTGAAAAGAAAAAAATGGGGTCTTACAGAAGTTGATGTGCGCGCGCGACGGCTCCTCCTCGCGAGCCTCTGGCTCCGTACCGGCACGAGATGCGGGGGCATCACCCTCGCCCTAGCCCTCCTACGGAAGGTCCCTATGGACCTGCTTTACCCTGGACACCACCGACTTTTCTAGCTGCTTGCCCGACAACGTGGGGCGAGGTGAGTTGGAGCTGGCGGGTGCTTCACGCTTCTTATTGTTGGATGGAGCGGTTGTCTCTAACTCACTCCTGCACGCCGTTGTTGTTGATCTTTGATGGGCGAGTGGGTCGACGTCTAGCCCGGAATCCTCGATGGCAGGTGCTCCGGGATTAATCTTTCCCCTACAGAGAGTTACTCATTGTTATAAAAAAAATATTCATCATAAGCAAGATCGAAACGAAGCGGGAGGGGGACATACCTTCACCCGGGAGAACTGGAGGGAGCAGGTCAAGGCCCCTTCTCAGGAAGGCGACTTCGAAGTCTTTATGGAGGAAGAAGTGGTGGAGACTGGCATCGTCGCCCAACATAGCGGGGGCTCGGTAGGTCTCCTCGCTCCACTGAATGGGCGAGTAGGGGATATTGTCGAGATCCCCTTGATGAAGACGAACTTTGTGACCCAGTGGTGTTTTTTGTTTGCGGTCTCACGAACCTTAAACTACGAGACGAAGAAGAAAGCGACACCGTCATTGGTGGCCCGATAGTTAAAGAGCTTCCGGAAGACGGTGAGATTGAACTCAATCCGCTCCTTGTGGAGGTAGCTCGCGAAGGCCAGTAACATGATGATCGTGTTGGGGTTGAGCTGCTCGGGCACGGCCCCGAAGTACTTCTGGACCCGACGGACCTCTGGCCAGAGAGGGAGTCACAGCCCCACCTCGAAGTGTGAGATGGGGAAGGCGAGCTCATCCACGAGAAATGTAATTATCGTCACGACACTTTTCGGTCGGCAAGCGACAAATCCAGTAGTCACGTAGTCGGCCACGAAGGCGAGGTGCTCCTCCTCCGTTAAGTTCCCGTCAAAGAAGGGATACTCAGTGAACTGCCTCGCACATTTCGACCTCTCGTACGCATCAACTCTCGCCTTTCCCATCTATGCAAAGCCTAAGAAACGAGTGTTAAAGGCGAGTGGTTAGAGGTCAAGGGAGTTGCACGGATAATAAATGCGATAAGGAAGGGTAGGTTTGGGTTCTATTTATAGAAAAAGTACAAGAGGGGTCCAGGGCGGTGCGAGTCATTCACTCTTGACTACTCGCCAACCTCGTCGCCGACCCTCCTAAACCTATCCTACCACCGAGCGAGCCGAGCAAGAATTTATATCCCAAAATATCAATGCAACGATTCAAAGATCTGGCACCCGCGCAAGTCGAACACGCCAATTATTGCTTCAATTACGATAAAAAATAATTACACGAGCAAGTTCGGGGAATGTTCCCGAGCACAGAAAGGAAAGAGAATTAACAGAAGCGAGGGCCGACCCGTCGGGGACTGAAGGGCTAGCACCGGCAGGCTAAGAACGGGAGCCATTTCCACCTTTCCCGACCTCGCGCCCCCGTCCCCGGTGGTCGGCGAAAATTGTTGAACTCGCGGACTGTCTCGAGGTCCCGGTGCACGAGGCGCATGTTCTCCTCAATGCGGTTGTTGAGAGGCTCAGGGGAGGTCATCTCGCCTCTTGTTCCTCGCCTCTCCTCGTCGGTTAGCCTCGTGTAACCCTGTTCGAGCTCGCGCAATCGCTGCTTTTCGGCGACCCTCTCCTCCTGAAGTTCTCGCAGCATGAACCCGTACTACTTGAGGACCTTTGCCATCAGCCCCTTCATTTCGGCGGGGTTGCTTGGGTCGCCTAGAAAATTTTCGAACGAGTTGGGGGAAGGGGGTGGCGAGAAGAACTCTTGCTCGGAGGATTCTTCGGCCTCGGAGCTCCCAGGAAGACCTGGGGCTGTTGAGATGTTGGAAGACAAATCGAGCATGGTAGGGAAGCGAGTGTTTCAACTTACCATGCGAGGAGGAGGCCCGTGGGTGGTGGTGCGGGCAGGAAGAGCTTGGTTGCCCTTGGATTACCGTGAGGGAAGGCGAGTGCCTTCCCATGAGGATTTCCATTGAAATCCCGCCAGCTGGCGGGATTTCCTATTAAATCCCGGATTTAGGCGGGATTTTAATCTCGCTTGTTGGGAAATTAAGTCGGCTTGTCACGGGCCGGCTTGGAGGGCCTTATCGGGCCCCCTCTTTGAGAGGGAGCCCGGGTCCGGTCCGGCCCGGCTCAAGCTGGGCTCGTGCCGAGCCAAGTTGAAGAAAACCTGGGCCCGACCGGCTCGGTCCAAGTCTACCCCGGTCAGACTTTTTGGACACAAGTATCCGCAACAAAACATAAACTTTTTATATACTTCATAAATGTTTATGTATAGTTTATATATCATTTATATATAATTATTATTTTATATTTGATGGGTTTCCCAAAAGCAGTTCGGTCGAACTAGAGATTTTTTAATACAACATCAACCGTCTCATCAAGACAATTACAGTATGTTCAATCTCACGAAATTCGCAGTCTGTCCGATAGTCCAAACGGATGCCGGAATGTGCAGACTTTGAATACGTGCAAGACATAGCTGCGCCTGAGCCTGCACGACGTACATAACGACACACGATGCACAGGCCATGCGCAAGCGCACGATGTGCAGCCACGTGCGCGCACGATGCGCAGGTCACATGGGCGCCCGCAACGCCCAAGCTACGCAGTGCGCCTCAGCACAGGCCACTCGTGCGGCTCGCCCCCCAGGAGAGCGCACCGCCGTCGCGCTCATCACAGCACCACTACAACCGTCACTCCTGCGAACCTGGCTAAGTTGTCTGGGTCGCCTCGTGCGTGCGCAACAGAGCGTGCGCGACCCTTGCACGTGCACAACACAGGTCGCCGCCATCTTCGGCCGCTCCCGCTACTTTCGGTCGCCGCTGATCGATGCTGATCGCCGCCGTTGTCGGGCAACTCACCCGAGCTGCCCAGACCGTCTGTGGGGCATGCCCATCATTTCATAAAAACTGGTGATCCAGGTGATCACCGAATCGAAGAAACGACATTCGCCAATTCAAGATTCAGCCTGACGCAATTACAAGTATGTCTCTCCAGAAAACTATACAAATGCCTCAAGATCTTCATTTGAGGATAAACAACTCCAGAGACTAGAGAGAGTTCTAAGGTTTTCCAACGAAAATGTGAGACTTAGATCGTTGTTCCGCTTGGAACTCACTCCACTCCCTCTCTAGTCCGTTCAATGCTCGACGGTCACTTGGACGCTTTCATGAATGCGGGATAAGACATTCAAGTGCACTCTCGTAGACGCTCTTCACAAAGCTTCGTAGATTTAGCTTTTTCCCCTTGTTTTCATATCCAAGGCTTGTAACAGAGAGGTGGTCTGTCACTCTTCGTTGAACACAACTACTTGTAAACTCAAAGGAAAATAGTGAATTTAAGCCCGACATAGATCCGTCCACGTGATTTTTCACCATTTTCGGGTTTTTCACGATTAAAAAGCCTCTTGTCATTGCTGCCTGATTTTTTTAAAACTGTTTCCGCGCCCGATCCAACTTGGAGCTAAGGCGTTCCGATTCTCCGGACCGGAGGAAAACCGGGCGACCCACAACAAGATGATGCTTTTTGTGGTGAAGCTATCAGGTAATTTTTGGGGAGAAGGTTTGCATGCATTTGCACACATGATCAATTCGTCTCCAAGTTTTGCACTGCATAATGGTGTTCTTGATAGGAATTGGTTTGGAAAGGATCCTTGCTATCATCATATGAGTCTTCACGTGTAGACCATTGTTCTCATCCAGAGGGATGAGAAATGCAAGCTAAAGTGACAATGTATTTTTTTGGAATATGTTATTGGCGAGTTTTCATATAAATTTTATGATCTGCTTGAGAAGAAACTTGTAAAGAACGATGATACTATTTATTATGCAATCAGACCGAGTACCGCGGTAGCGCAACGGAAGATAGCCGAGCAATTTCAATGACGCAAAATCATAAACCAGAAGAGATTCCACAAATACAAATACAGACGACAAAATAATATACGTGGGTCGGAGATGAGCTCCTACGTCCATGGGGAGAGCGCGCCAGAGAAATCCATTATAATCAATGAGGTTACAAGTTACAACCAGAGACCGTTAAGACGGTCGAACAACAAGAGAAAAGAAAAAACTGAAGAAGAACGTTGTCGTCACTGCTGTCGTCGTCGATATCGCCTAGCGATATCGCCTAGCGATATCGCCCTGTCTTCTTCCTCCTGGATCCGCCGCCTCCTGCAACTATTGTCGTCGCCTGGATCAACCACTGCACAGCCGGCCGTCGGGATGAGCCCGGCCAGATATCGATCCGTCTGGATCGCCCGAACGTCTCTGCCTCTCTGTTGCGGACGGAGCCTGAAACTACCGCCTCCGCCTGGAG
Organism: Platanthera zijinensis; assembly: GCA_039513925.1. Classification (NCBI taxonomy): domain Eukaryota; kingdom Viridiplantae; phylum Streptophyta; class Magnoliopsida; order Asparagales; family Orchidaceae; genus Platanthera; species Platanthera zijinensis. The sequence continues at coordinate 164,706,147 of CM077095.1, forward strand.
TTGTCTGCCGCCGCTGGACAGAACTAGAAGCCGCCTGAATCTTTCATTGCTCCCTCTAATGGCTCTCAGTCCTCTCACGGATTTCTCTCTAGTTGCACAAATGAAACGGCTGGGGGCAGACTCCTATTTATAGAATCAAGATCCAATATCAAATTAGGAAGATGATTTCTAATTTAGGAGATTGTCTTATTTCTCCTCATAAAGATACTTCAAATATAGGACTCCTCCAAAATTAGGAATTATGGAGACACACAGATTGATGAGGTGTCACAATCCAATAATTATATATTCTCCTATTAATGATCTTCCTAAATAATATTTCTAAAAAAGGTTTAGCTCGGATTAGGAATCATGGCCTCCCACGGATCGATGACGTGTCGCGATCCTGACGATCCGGGCACATGGATCGCGGAGGTGTCATAATCTCAACAATCTCCACCTTGACGCATCACGCGATGAACTCCACCTCGAAGCCTAACGAACGTAACTCTACCTTCAGCTTGGATCACCCCTACCAGCGACTACGAGCCCCCTCTCCCAAGGGTCTCTGCGATCAACATGCATCAATATGAGTCAAGTCAAGACTGTTCTTGAACTTGACTCCTGTCACAGATTTCGTCTGCATGTTCGCACTGTTATCCTCCGTAGAGATCTTCCGCAACTTCATGCCTCCACCTCCAGCGAACTCCCTCGACTCCTGATAGTGCATACCGATGTGCTTTGTCCTTGCACGATAGATCGGGTCTTTTGCAAGACAACTTGCACTCGGACTTACACTGTGCAGTTCCACCGCCTTCTGAGTAATCCTGAGTTCCTTAGTGGGACTTTTGAGCCAGATGGCTCCCCTTGCGGTGCCTGGGCACTTCTGAGACAATACTCTGCCCTCCTTCTCCACGGCTGCGAAGATTTTATCTTCGCTAAGGCCCTTTCTCTGCGTGAACTCCTTTGCCACGAAACTTGCCTTGTTCCTCTACTGGTCCTTTTTAGCTTTCCCCTGAGAGCGATCTTTGCTCTCTAAAGCATTTCCATAGGAATCAGGATCTGAGGAACTGTCCTGAAAGGCATATGCTACCGTGTCCTGTAGCCTGAGAGGCAATCTGACCTCTCTCCTCGCCCTTCCACTCGCAATCTTGGTACCGATCAGTCTGTAGAGAGTACCGTAACGCTCTCCTACCATGACTACCTGTGCGCCTCTTCTGACCTTCAAACATTTGTCGTTGCCGGTATAAGAATACCCGGCGGCCTCTAGAGTGCCTAGAGAAATCAAGCTCTTTCTCAAACTGGGCACATACCGAACGTTGGTGAGTGTCCTGACCACTCCGTCGAACATCCTAATCCTGATGCTACCAACTCCCAAAATCTCGCACTCTGATTCGTTCCCCATAAAAACACGACCACCTTCACACTGCCTAAAGCTAGGGAACCATCCCATGTTTGGGTATATGTGGTACGAACATCCTGTATCCATGATCCAGAAACATGTGGTCTCAAGACTGGGCGAAACATGAAGAACGTCGGCGTCGTTCTCATCCTCGGATGCCACCGCAGCCTGATGTGGCTCATACGTCTGTTCTCTAAACTTCCTCTTCGGTCACTCATTCTTCCAGTGCCCCTCCTCCTTCCAGTAGTGGCACTTCGTATTCCTGCCCCCGGACTTAAACCTAGGTCGGTCTTCCTCCTTTCCTTTTCCTCTCGATCTACCCCGGGTGGGGTCTTTGTTCTTAACGAATAAGCCCTCGTCGGCTCTAGGGCTCAACTTGCTTCTCGTTTCGTTCGAGAGCAGCGTTGTCATCACTTCTTCCATCCTCAAGATGTCCTTCCCATAAAGAATCGTGGTGACCAGATGATCGAAGGACTTCGGCAATGAAGACAACAGGAGAAGAGCCTGGTCTTCCTCCTCGACCTTAATGCCCATACTGCGCAACTGAGAGATAAGTTCATTAAACGCATTCATGTGATCAATCAGTTGAGTGCTTTCAGACATCCTAAGGCTGTAAAGTTGCTTCTTTACGTACAAGTTGTTTGTGAGCGACTTGGACATATACATCTCTTCCAATTTTGTCAACAGATTAGTCGTAGTCTCAGCGTCGACTACGTTATAGATAACCTCATCGGCCAAGCACAGCTGAATTGTGCTGATGGCCTTCAGATCTAGCTCCTCCCACTCGTCATCCTTCTTCCCGGACTTCTCCTTTTCGAGGAGAGCTTTATGAAGACCTTGCTGGACGAGTACCGCTTTGATCCGTTTCTTCCACAGATCAAAGTCAATTTTGCCGTCGTATTTTGGAATATCAAATTTCGCTGTCATTGTTTTGCTCGCAGAGCTACTGGGCAATCTGAATAATATCCACGGACCAGATCTGAGAAGATAGGGAGAGGACCGATGTCGTCACCTACCGTTGACCCAGATCTAAAACCGGAACGTCCAGACAATCACCCCCGCGGAACCTCCCTCTGATACCAATTGTTATGCAATCGGACCGAGTACCGCGGTAGCGCAATGGAAGATAGCCGAGCAATTTCAATGACGCAAAATCATAAGCCAGAAGAGATTCCATAAATACAAACACAGACGACAAAATAATATACGTGGTTCAAAGATGAGCTCCTATGTCCACGGGGAGAGCGCGCCGGAGAAATCCACTATAATCAATGAGGTTACAAGTTACAACCAGATATTGTTAACACGATCAAACAACAAGAGAAAAGAAAAAACTGAAGAAGAACGCTGTCGCCACTGATATCGCCGTCGATATCGCCTAGCGATATCGCCCTGTCTTCTTCCTTCTGGATCCGCCGCCTCCTATAACTACTGTCGCCGCCTAGATCCACGACTGCACAGCCGGCCGCCGAGATGAGCGCGGCCAGATGTCGATCCGTCTGGATCGCCCGAACGTCGCTGCCTCTCTGTTACGGCCGAAGCCTGAAACTGCCGCCTCCGCCTGGAGTTGTCTACCGCCGCTGGACAGAACAAGAAGCCGTCTGAAGCTTTCACTGCTCCCTCTAATGGCTCTCACGGATTTCTCTCTAGTTGCATAAATGAAACGGCTGGGGGCAGGCTCCTATTTACAAGATCAAGATCCAATATCAAATTAGGAAGATGATCTCTAATTTAGGAGATTGCTTTATTTCTCCTCATAAAGATATTTCAAATATAGGACTCCTCCAAAATTAGGAATTATGGAGGCACACGGATTGATGAGCTGTCACAATCCAATAATTATATATTCTCCTATTAATGATCTTCCTAAATAATATTCCTAAAAAAGGTTTAGCCCGGATTAGGAATCGTGGCCTCCCACGGATCGATGACGTGTCGCGATCCTGACGATCCGGGCACGTGGATCGCGGAGGTGTCATAATCTCAACAACTACTTTCTGCGAGGATCATATGGCAGTTGATCCTGATGTGTTTGTTCGGGTCATAGTGCTTGAACTAGTGCTTGATATTGATCCGATTCTCGATCAGGAGAACACCTATGAGGATGAGCATGTCGTAAATAATGGTATTGATGATGCTAGAACTGTTGAGTGTGCTACGTGAAATGGACGGTGATTTCCGAGCGTGTGTCGCGACTCGTTAAAAGGGATGGTTTAGTCTCATGCTGTCTAGCGTTCTGCTCGGTCCTGAGTGTATAAGCGGGGTGGTCACTCCTCCCCTAACCACGTGATTTTGTGGAGTGACGGCACAATGTTTTACAAAAATGACTATAAAGACCCAACTTATCAAATATTATATGACCTCAAAGTGATGAAATGACACATTAAGTTGACCCGATATCAACCGAATACTAATTGTTTCATCCACATTGCCACAGTAAGCTGGGAGATGCAACTGTTGTGAAATCGGATCGAGTTAAGCCGCGGTAGCGCAACGGAATTTCACGAATGAGCAAGAACCAATATCGCGCAAAATAAAATACGGAATGAGATTCTAGCATACACAGACGACACAAAAGATTACGTGGTTCGGAGATGGGCTCCTACGTCCACGGGGAGAGCGCGCCAGAAAGATCCACTAAAGTCAGAAAGTTACCGATTACAATAGACCTCAATGGGTCGAACAGAGAAGGAAACAAAAACAACACAAAGAAAACTGAAACTGGAGCTGTCGGATTTCCGACAGCGCTATCGCCCGGAACGTTGCTCCTCCTGAGCAACCAAAGTGCGCGCGCCAAGCTCGGCCGGAACTCCCTCCAGACCACCGTGCTCCTTCGCCGCCGCGCCTGATGCCTGTCTCGTTGTTGCTCTGCCACCGGGCCCAAAACCCGCCGCCGCTGCCTGAGACGAAGTCGAAGCCGCCGGAATTGCGCCGCCTGAAGCTCTCTGTTCACAAATTGGATCTCACGGATTTTTCCTCTCATCATCGGTCATGACAGCTCCCCTATAAATAGCAACAAAAAAACCCCTCTCAATTAGGAGATAATCTAATATAGGAATGAAGAATAACCGGCCATCAAATAACTTCCCAAATAAATTAGGATTGCCCAAAAATGATTTGCCCGGATTAGGAATGAGGAGCCCCAAAATAAATTCTCATCTAAATGATATTCCTATATTGAGATAATCCTAAACTAGGAATGAAAAACTCCCACGGATCGGTGACATGGCGCGATCCGGACGATCCGTGCGCGTGTGAGGTGTCACGATCCTAACAATCTCCACCTTGACGCCTCACGCAAACGAAACTCCACCTTGACGAATGTAACTCAACCTTCAGCTTAAATCTCCACTACTGGCGACTACGAGCCCCCTCTCCCTGGGGCCTAACCGCGATCAACGCGCATCAGAATGAGTCAAGTCAAGACCGCTCTTGAACTTGACTCCAGTCACTGGACTTCCTCGCAAGTCCGTACTAATATCCCTCCAGGATATCTCCCGCAACTTCCTGCCTCTACCTCTACCGAACTCCCTCAACTCCCGGTGGCGCACCCCGACGTGCTTCGCCCTTGCCCTATAGACCGAGTCTTTTGCAAGACGACTCGCACTCAACCTCTCACTGTGCGACTCCACCTTCTCCTGAGTGATCATGAGTTCCGTGGTGGCGCCCTTGAACCGGATGGCTCCCTTTGCGGCGTCTGGGCTCTCCTGAGATGACTCTCCGCCCACGGATGCGAAAAATTTACCTCCATCAAGGTCCTCTCTCTGCGCACACGCCCTCGCCACGAAACCTGCCCTGCTCCTCCGCCGGTCCTTCCTAGCTTTCTGCTGAGAGCGGATCCTGCTCTCTATAGCTCTATCGAAGGAACCGCGATCTGGGGAGATCGCATGAAATGCATATGCTACTGTGCCCTGTAGCTCGAGAGACGGTTTGAACTCTCTCCTCGCATCTCCCCTGGCAGTCGTGGTGCCAATCAGTCTATAGAGCGACCCGAAACGCTCTCCTCTCAAGACTGTCTGCGCGCCTCTTCTGACCTCCAAATATCCGCCGTTACCGGTAAAAGAATACCCGGCGGCCTCCAGAGTGTCTAACGAAATCAAACTCTTCCTCAAATCAGGCACATACCGAACGTCGGTGAGGGTCCTAACCACTCCGTCAAACATCCTGATCCTGATGTTACCGACTCCCAATATCTCGCACTCTGAAACGTTCCCCATCCGAACTCGACCACCCTCATATTGCCTAAAGCTGGAGAACCACTCTCTGTTCGGGCACATATGGAACGTGCATCCTGTATCCAAGATCCAGGAGCCTGTGGTCTCAATGCTGGGTGCAGCATGAAGAGCGTCGGCATCGCTCTCATCCTCAGATGCCACCGCAGCCAAATCTGGCTCATGCGCCTGCTCCTTGAGCTTCAGCTTTGGACACTTGTCCTTCCAATGCCCTTCCTCTTTACAGTAGTGACACGTGTTCCTGCCTACGGACTTTTCCCTAGGTCGGTTTTCCCGCTTTCCTCTCGATCTACCACTCAATGTGTCTTTGCTCTTCACGAATAAGCCTTCGTCGGCCCTAGGGCCCGACTTGCTCCTTGTTTCGTTCGAGAGCAGCGTCGTCATCACTTCTTCCATCTTCAGAGTATCCTTCCCGTAGAGGATAGTGGTGACCAGATGATCGAAGGACCTCGGCATTGAAGACAACAGGAGCAGAGCCTGGTCTTCCTCCTCGACCTTAACGTCCATACTCCGCAACTGTGAGACGAGCTTGTTGAACACGTTCATGTGATCTAGCAGTTGCGAGCCCTCCGACATTCTCAGGCTGTATAACTGCTTCTTCACATACAGCTTATTCGTCAGCGACTTGGACATATATAGCTCCTCGAGCTTCTTCCACAAGTCCGCCGTCGTCTCAGCATCCACCACGTTGTACATCACCTCATCGGCCAAACACAGCTGAATCGTGCTGATGGCCTTCAGATCGAGCTCCTCCCATTCGTCGTCCTTCTTCCCGGACTTCTCCTTGCCAAGGAGAGCCTTGTGAAGGCCTTGCTGGACGAGAACGGCCTTTATGCGCTTCTGCCAAAGGCCAAAATCAATCTTGCCGTCGTACCTAGAAATCTTGAATTTTGCCGACATTGTCTTGCTCGCAGAGCTACTGGGCGATCAAGATGATATTCGCGGAACCGATCTGGGAAGATAGGGAGCGGACCAATGTCGTCACCCACCGTTGACCCAAATCAGAAAACCGGAACGTCCAGACGATCACCCCCGCGGAACCTCCGTCTGATACTAATTGTTGTGAAATCGGATCGAGTTAAGCTGCGGTAGCGCAACGGAATTTCACGAATGAGCAAGAACCAATATCGCGCAAAATAAAATACGGAACGAGATTCTAGCATACACAGACGACACAAAAGATTACGTGGTTCGGAGATGGGCTCCTACGTCCACGGGGAGAGCGCGCCAGAAAGATCCACTAAAGTCAGAAAGTTACCGATTACAATAGACCTCAATGGGTCGAACAGAGAAGGAAACAAAAACAACACAAAGAAAACTGAAACTGGAGCTGTCGGATTTCCGACAGCGCTATCGCCCGGAACGTTGCTCCTCCTGAGCAACCAAAGTGCGCGCGCCAAGCTCGGCCGGAACTCCCTCCAGACCACCGTGCTCCTTCGCCGCCGCGCCTGATGCCTGTCTCGTTGCTGCTCTGCCACCGGGCCCAAAACCCGCCGCCGCTGCCTGAGACGAAGTCGAAGCCGCCGGAATTGCGCCGCCTGAAGCTCTCTGTTCACAAATTGGATCTCACGGATTTTTCCTCTCATCATCGGTCAAGACAGCTCCCCTATAAATAGCAACAAAAAACCCCTCTCAATTAGGAGATAATCTAATATAGGAATGAAGAATAACCGGCCATCAAATAACTTCCCAAATAAATTAGGATTGCCCAAAAATGATTTGCCCGGATTAGGAATGAGGAGCCCCAAAATAAATTCTCATCTAAATGATATTCCTATATTGAGATAATCCTAAACTAGGAATGAAAAACTCCCACGGATCGGTGACATGGCGCGATCCGGACGATCCGTGCGCGTGTGAGGTGTCACGATCCTAACATGCAACAACATACACCTTATGAAACTCAAGGTGTTACATTTGGTTAAAAGCACAAAGTTGATTTTGACAAGATCTTCTCTTCTACAGCACGGAGATGTCATAGATCCTAGTTATTCTTTGTTTGTATGCTATATTAGACTTGAAAGAATAGTGGACAATGTTAGGGCAGGTGAACTAGACTTCTCCCGTGTTCGACCGACTGCTCCTGTATATATACAAACTTCACCCAATGCTTTTTTGAATATCATAAGCATAAGAGTTACATTTATGAACTTCACCCAATGCTTTACATGTTTGTCTTCCCTTTCACAAATATTTAGATACAATATAATATATTAAATTGCAAGAAAACCCATACATCTCCCCACCCTTGGCACTTAATATGGGGACATTGCTATACCAAAATCAAGTTTATTTATTTGCAAATCATTACTATGCACAAATTAAAACAATGAAAAAAAATGTTGCATGCTAACACATCTTTTATATGCAGTCATATATGTAATATGCAAACCAATGTAAAAATAAAAAAAAATCACCTAGAATGGACACATGATTTGCATTTAAAAGATCCAACTGTTGTGATTGTTTTACACTTCAGTTTCCTCCTTCAAGCATCATACATATTGACATCTACGGTTTCGAAGCACCTCACGCCTCATATTTCTTATCGCAACCTTGCTGCACTGGGTCCTCGAATTGTCGATGCTCATGGCACTCATGTGGCTTCCTTTGGGGAAGTAGATGCAATTCGCTCCAGAACGAGCTACTTAGCAGCTTTTAGATTTTTTACTCCGGGTCCCGTTCTGAAAACGCAATCCAGCTCTCTTAAGAATCTGGAATGTTGAGGAAGGAGCTCTTGGGAACAAAATTAAGAATCGAAAACAACGAAGAAAAAACAAGAAAACAACACAATAAACACACATATTTACACGGCTTGACAACCTTTCCTGTTGGGATTGTAGAACACTTCCGGTCCTCTTGTTTCTCACACCGGGTTTGTCCACGTGAGCTTAGAGGAATCGAAGTGTGATCCCCCTTCGACATCTCCGGGACCGACGACGGAGGTCCCGTTGACCGGACACCGGGCAGGGGTCCAGGGGACAGCGTCCCCGGTGGGGGCTCGGGGGCAACGCCCCCGGACCAAATTTTTCTGAAGGTTGTTCAGTGGTCGAACGGGGTTCTGAGATCGTCGAACGGCCTTGGTCGTTTTTCGTCGACCGGTCTTGCTCGTTCGACGATCGCGGATGCAGAAGTCTATTTATATATTTATCCCCCATTTAGGGATATCAATCTTTTACAGACTTGCGGCGACGTATTCTTTTGGAGGCGTGTACGAGGTTTTCCGTCGGCGTCGATCCAGAAGGTATTCTTCTACGATTTTCTTGTCCAGAAGAGGAAGAAGGTAGGATCGGGTTTAGATCCTTGTAACCTTTGGTGTAATCTGTAACTTTCTGGTGAATACAAGAAGGGAGAAGAAGGGGAGAGAGGACGTAACCCGGTTTCGGTGAACCTCTGTATATCGCTGTGTTTGTGATTGTTCTGTTTTGTGCTTTGTGATTTGTTATTCGTTTTCGGATTTCTACTTCTCGGCGCTCCGGATTTCCTACATTTCCTATATTCATGGCCGCACTAGGATTTCTCCCTTTTGTTCCTTTCAATTTTTCGATTGAAAATATAAGAAACAAGAAAGGCTTTTTAAATTTGACGTCCAAAGCTACCATAATGATAAAATTACATAAATATGGCCCACAAAATGCTTCTAGGGGCACGCTGCCCCCGACCCACCAGCCAACTCATCGTAGAATTGTATCCGCGAAAAACAATGGATGAAGTGAGATCTTAAACAAACAATAGAAATGGAGGCGGGGATGTAAAGTTCCTGTGCAGTACAGCCATCCAATGACTGTGAGTGCATTACATCTCGCGCGGAGATGCGTGCACATCTCAAATCGCAATGTGATGCACTAGCAGCCGTTGAATTGTGCACTATCCCCTAAAATACAACTAGAACACCCCTGGAAATCGAACAGGATCCTCTCCAGTTCGAGTAAACTGGATACTATCCAGTTCACCGTCCTGATTATTTCTCCCAAAATCTGACGGCGAGCGCGAGATAGTGAGCTGGCGAGCTGAGTTGGCGAGACGACTTTTGCGATCATTTATCCTCTGTCGTGATGATGAACCGGATACTATCCAGTTCATCCCAACTGGAGAGGATCTCGTTCCCCCGGAAATGGAGTCCCCGTGGAATATTTTTGATCTCTGTACAAATCTGAATCCGTACAATAAGATCACTAGAGATCTGTCATCACCGGCCGGATTAATAAAGAGCGGTCCCCACCGGAGTTTTGACGGACACTTGACGTTTTTTTTTACCACGTGCAATGTCGATCGATCGGATGGACGGACGCCTCAAGAATCTTAAAATCCCGGAAAAATCACAAAAATACGATCAAGAGAGAGAAACCGCGCGATCCCGAAGCTAGAGGAGAGAGAGAGAGAGTGATCGATTTTCGTGTTACAGGGCTAGTCGTCATGAATCGGATCAGCAAAAGCAGAATGGAAGAAAAGGATTCGACCCTAAACCCTAAAAAAATCCAAATCCCCGAGCCTAAACACGAAATCAACAAAGCCCAATTTCTGGGTTCTAAACGATTTCACCTTTACTACTATTAATTCGTTTTAAAAAAAAAAAAAAAAAATTCTCTGCTCCCCTTCTCCGTACAGGATCCGAGCATCAAGGCTTTCATTAATTTTGATGATCTCTCGACGATTTGTAGTTTTCCCGATAATTCTTGTTTGGTTTGGAAATCCTTTAACCCGTCTTTCTGATGAACTGGGATTGCCGTCCTCCGAATCTTTCCGGCATTGCCGTCGCCGGCTTCTCTCTCCCGCCCTTCGGTTGCTTTTTAATGCCTCCTCGCCTAGTCGCGGAATCTCTAATTATGGTTTTCCTTTTGTTTTCTCTGTGCTTGGTTTTTATTTCGAGAATCGTCAATCAATAGCTTTTTTTAGGGTGGTTTTTATATAATTCTAACAATTTGCCTCCTTTTTTATGGTTTTGTGTTGACTTACGCGTGTGTCGAGGAAGCGCTGATGGGTTCAATTGATGTTGTTGTCTGCCCTCTCTTTTATTTTTATTTTTCTTTCTTTGATTCTTCTTAAGGCGAGGTTCGGTCTGCGCTAGGGTTTGTTTCCGTCTTTCGTTACTTTCCTCTTTCTCATCCCCCTTTCCCCTTACACAGCCTGCGATTTTCGTGTTCGCGGCGATCTTTCGGGTGATTTTTTTCGTGGATTTGCTCGTCCTGTTCGCTGATTTTACCCGTTTCCTCGTCCCTGTCGCCGATTCGTCTCGCTTGTCATGTTGGTATGTGTTATCTCCCGATTTTAGGGTCTTCGATTTTAAGTGGTTCAGATTTTGATTAGTTTGGGGAAACATTTCAAGTGTTGTTGATTTAACCAATTGGGTGCAGTTGATGGCGATTGGTGTGGAAGAATTTGCTGATTCTGTGGTTTGATGAGAGCAAGGACTGATGGGGATGAGATAAGAGGATTTACTTGGTCGCAGCTGGCGTGTGATCGTAATGTCTCATTTGCAAGTTTTTGTGAAGCAGCAGTGCACACTTCTTGCAGTGCTGTGTGGGAAATCTGTGGGTAGACAGAAGTTGGAGACTGGGCTGTGGTCTTCTTATCCCTTTCCCGAGCTTGTTTCATCTGGCCGATTGGAGGTTTGATTCAAGTTTTCTTTTCTTTTCACGAACAAACAATTTTGTCTTTCAGATTTGCTTCTCTTTGGTTTATTCACGGAATGCTGATTTTCAATCTGTTGTACTAATAACCTTCTTCCTTGTGTTTGAATGCAGGTTCATACGCTTACTAATCCTACATTGGATAGCTTCCGGGCAACACAGAGAGCTTTGGAACCCAGTGTATTGTACTTTCAAGGGGAGCTGCTTGAAGACGAGGAAGAGATTGGATCGATGGTATGGGAAACTGCGGATGTCTCAGATCCTCAGACACTCAGCTCACTTCTGTCGCCTCCTTTGCCTACCATTGTATGCTTCAAACCTTTTTTTTTGTTTGGTAAATGTTTTTCTTGAATTATTGTTGTGGTTAAGGAAGCTCAGTTACAATTTTTTTCTATTTTTCAATGTAATGTTGTGGTGGTTATATATAGTCGTGTTCGAGCTGACCAATCTTAAGTAGAAATAAAGATTGCATTTTCTATTTTAACTCAATTATATTCCAATCAAAAGTGATTAATTTGAGAAATTTAGCGTAGTATATTAATATTGTGAAATATTATCTTATTAGGAATCATTTTTCTTATCTATATATGAATATTTATGTATAAACTTCTATTGTGAAATAGAGTGCTTTTGTGCATTCTAGTTATGTGTCATGTAACAACGAATAGTGTCATAATTTACGTGTTAAATAACTCACATATGCGCGCATGTATCATGCATCAAATCGATTTTCAGTTGAATCGAATTAATTTTGAGTGGGTTAGAGAAAATTTGATTTCAAATTCGAGTCGATTAAAATTCTAGGGATTTTCAAGCAAGATTCAAGTTTACAAACAACAATCTCTCTTCTATTGTGCTACTCAGGGATAAGTGGAGATTTGACCTAATATAGTTCAATATTCATATCCAACCCATGAATAATAAATTAGTAATATCCTGAAGCTTCCTTCGTAGCTCGGGAACTTCTTCATAGTCTATCCATCCATATTTCATTGATAGAGAACTTCAATGTGGCTCTATTCATCTTCAAATAGAACTACAAAGTTGATGATATGTAATTGAACTTTTTTCTAAAGCAATATCTTACTTCGGTTGCATGATGTGCTTTGTCGTGGAACATTACTTTAAGGCGTTGAATGCTTTTGGAGTGGGTGCATTGTTCAAATGATGGATGTCTCCAACATTGTAGTTGCTTAGGTATTGATATATGTTTTGAAGAAGGCAACAAAATGGAAGAATGAATGTTGACATCTTGATGGGGCTCGTGGATCGAGTGCGTGCAGACACTTATCGAAACCTGCACAAGTCTACATATGCCGAAGGCGGGATAAGATCGTGGGGTAGACTATCCGTGCCGATTGTCGCTTTCCGAGTGACGACGATGACATATATTTTTGTACGATCTTGACCATCTGCAGTAGGTTATAAGTTTATAAATATGGTGTTTAAGAGACTGCTTTTTAGGGATCACCGAATTTGAGATATTTTCCAGAATCTCGCGGTCTTCCCACTGTGACGAATCCAAGGAACCTAGGTTGCGATGCTTGGAACTTTATTTCAGAACTTTCATCAAGCCCACTATTCCCTGTTATTATCCCTTTACCCACAAAAAATGAGTTATAACCACCACTAACACTGCTCTATTCTCTCCTTCACCCAGTGGCCTCATCTAGACTAAACGAACCTTCCAATTCCTTGTAATCTATTGACGCTTGCCCCATCCCTGTCTTAAACACCCACTCACGGCCCATCCCATCCAGCAAATCCTCAAAATTCCTTGGTTGCATCTCCTATTTGAATCCAAAATCATAAAAACCCACTAAAATCTCGTAATTCCATTCTAATATCGATGTTACCGGATGCCCCATTCCAGTGCTAAAGAACCACTCACGACCCATCCATCCAATTAATTCTTTGATAATTGATTAACCTTGCAGTTCAGAGACTGAACAATCTTTCACACTCCCACTGCCCTTAAAATCCGCCCAGAAGTGCCACTGAATTGTTGTACAATCCACGAATCCAACAGTCTATCATTTCACCGGACACATTACTTTTGTAAGTTCTCGTATGAAGTTTTGCTACTCATCGTTGAATATTTGTTGGTTAATCACACCATTTGGGATATTAATTTGTATTAATTTGTCCGACAATTGTTCTACTTGTAAGACTTATTTGCTTACCATTTAATTGAAGCACTCTTTCCTACTTTTTAATTGGATCGTGATCATTTTTGTAACTCCTAATCTCTACTATGGATGTTTGTGAATTCTACAATTAATTTTAGAATTTATTTTAATTACATGTTGGACAATTGCATGTGCATATCATCATTCTAAATCTCACAACACTTCACTATCATCACTTAGTTAGTGTTTGCTTAGGGCATAGAGACACTCACTACATTTGTCCTGCGTTACATTTCCTTTGTTCAATAATTTACATGATACTAGAATAACGGGCGCATGTTCCCCTGTGCATAATATTCGACTTGCGACGTTTATACTTTGATCGTCTCAAGTGTTCCCCGTCTGTAGTGTCTGCATCAACACTTTCAACCGCCACATAAATTTCTACCACGTGATAATTTATTTTACTTTCTTCCATGTAATAATTTATTTTAATGTTTGTGTTATAATTTTATTTGTCTCTTTTAAGTTTATTTATCTTATTTCTATTTTAGTTTAGTTTACTATCTTTTATTTTATTATAAATTTTGAATCTGGTAGGCTAATTAAAAATATAAAGTTTACTGGACAGCTCTGATAACACCTTCCTACCTTACTAATAATAATAGATTATGGCGTTATTGTTACAATGCATAGTCGATATCTTATTGATTTTAATTTATATATCTTCGTTGCAGGTTTATCTGGAGGTCTCAAATAGCGATAAGGTTGCGCAAGCGATTCACTCTAAGGTACATATTTGAAAACATAGATAAAAATTGCGGAATGCTACGTTTTCTTGTTAATTACTATGATTGGAATTGCTTAATTCTTAGTGTAAAACCCAAAGTGAAACTAAGAATTGGAATTGCTATTGTCATAGGCGATATATTGCTAAATTTATTCGTTTATTGGTATGTGATGGATTTTTGTTTTCAATTTTTTTGTTTTTTTTGTCTTATTTAAGATAAATTACATGTTTAGCCTCTATTTCTATTTCATTTTTTACTTAGATTCTCACGGATCATCAAAATGAGCCCTTCACTTACCTTTAAATCATATTATAGGGCCCAGTAGAATGACCGTTAATTTAAGTTCCCAACTGACGGCGCGCCTCAATCGACTCGCGTTTATACCCACAGGAGGCGGTGATCGCTGTCCGGATGGACGATCAGAGTCCGTGGTTACGTCCTGATGTTTGAGTCGAATCATTTTCATGTTGTATTTTTTATTTTGAGGTGTATTTAGCCCCGATCGGTCCAAAACAGTATTGACCGTCCAATCGGGGTGGTATATTTAAAGTGTGCAGTTACTTGCAGTTTTGGGGGGATGTTAGGGTTATAAAAGGAGGCGTCGGTTGTGTGGGAGGCATCGATGGTTTTGGCAAGAAAAGCTGCAACCGCTCGGTTCAATCGGTGCGCTACCGTCTTCTCCGCTCCTGGTGCGACATCGGGAATCAACCCCCCGCCTCCTCTCCTCCAGTGTGACGACGGTAAGCCCCTACGTCATCCCCTCTCTATTCCGCCAATAGTCCATCCACCGAAAAACACTTCCTCCTCCACTGTGTTCTCCTTCCCTGAAAACCCCGCTCCAGTCCACCACCCGCCTCCAACTCTCATGTCCCGAGATCTGTTCCAGTCCAGGCTTCCTAATCACCTAACACAATCGTTTTATCTCGACCAAAGTAGCCCGCTGCTCCACCTGCGTGAGGCTCCCAAATAAGGAATCTCAGAGGGGATGGGAGATCTCCACCTGCGTGAAGCTCCCAAATAAGGAATCTCAGAGGGGGTGGGGGATCTCGGCGAGGACCGTTGATGTGATCCTGTCGCCGGCACTCTAGGGCCGTCGCGTTTTATTTACCTATTTACTGTCGCAGTTATTATGTTGATGTTTATTTATTTCCTGTCGTGTTCATGTACGTTTTACATTTTCTTGTATTGTGGCCCGGCACGTGAGACTGGCCACCTCGCGTGTCCCTGAATGGATTGGTCCGGTTTGGTATGGCTGGGGTGAGTCGTTGCATTTCATCTAATTAGAGAAATCACTTGCTGAATTTATTTAGTTTATTAATTGAGGAGGGGGGGCTATAAATATTAAAAGAGGGGGTTGCCCTAATCTTGGGGCAAGGATTATAACCGGGATTTGAGTTTTCTCTCTCGGTGAATCCGCCGCACTGCTCCCGTCTTCCTCGGTGAATCCGCTCCACGACCCGAAGCCGCCTTCGTCTCCTGCACCGACGTCCTCTCCACCGCCGAGCCTTCCCGTAGCCGCCTCCGCTTCCAGCCCGACATCAACATCTCCACCGCCAGTTTCTCCCGAAGCCGCGCCTTCCACCAGCCCCCGACATCAACATCTCCACCGCCAGTTTCTCCCGAAGCCGTTTCTTCCACCAGCCCCGACAAGCACTTCTCCACCGCACCTCCACCACCAGTTCTCCCGAAGTCGTTCCTTCACCAGCCCCCGACGACCACTCCTCTACCGCACCTCCATCCGGAAACGCCCCTCTGCTGTACCAGTACCGGAAGAACCTGAAACGGGAAAGCCCATTTGGTGAGATCTGCTCCTTCCCCACTCCTCAATCTACTTTATTTGCAACTTATTGTGTTTAATTTCAGCAAAGTGAATTCAATCCGATGTAGCATGCGCTCACGCTTACCCTAATCATGCCTCGTCGTTCATTTCACCCATTGCATTAGAATTTTTGTAGTTAAGCTGTGTCTTGCTCGTTACTCGCTGCGTCACTTATTTTCACCTACACTTAGGGCTTTAGGAGCGTAGTTTGCATCAACCGTCTCTACCTCGTCTCTCAGGAGGAGGAGTGGCATCTCGAGGATCCTCGTGATGCTCCTCATCAGGGGGAGAGATCGCTCGACCTCTAGGTGTCTCTAGTTGATCAACCCTCGTGCTGACCCTCGCAATATCACCCTTAAGGGTGCGAACTGGACACTCATTCGATCAAATCAATCGAGGACAAGCCTTTGGAATTCAGCAGGCGTCATGTCCGTCTGTGAGCTAGCGGTCCTATCTTCGGTGTGATTATGACTCGACATGGATTGACGATACTCTCTACCACTACGTAACATGTAAATGACCCTAACCTAGGCACTCTGATACCAATTTGATGCAGTGATAGGTTGACTCGAGAATGGCTTTCTAAATGTAATTTAAAATTCAAATGTCGAGTAGTGTCGTGCAAGAGCGGTCCAATTGAAATTGCAACAGGTATTCATTATTATAACAAAACGACAGAGGCTCGTGCGGTTGCAAATAATTAATTTAAGGAAAACGAATATTAATTTTAACTTGACTGAGGCGCAGGTATTTTAAGTGATCACAGAATAAGTTCCACAAGTAGCACAACGACATGACTAATAGCAGATAAAAATTAGTAATCCAACGTAATATAAGTGTCAAAATAAAAAACAGTAAAAAACAGAACTTTATACAACCACGTGTAGATGGCGGCACGACGGTTGTTGGTGGGCATTCGAGGTCTTGGCAATGGAGGAAAGTGGTTGGAGGCTCTCGGTGGAAGTGTGTAGGGGCTGTTGGAGGATAGGTCGATTCACTGGTGAATGGAGGGGGCGGTTTTGATGAAGGGGAAGGTGAGGAGGTTGGGCCGATGGAGTCCACGAGAGGGAACTTTAGGGAGGGTTGAAATGCAGCAGGGGAGGCGGGGTCTAATCGCTCCAGGCAGTAGGCGAAAAGGGGGGCCGGCGACGTCGGGTGAGGCAGGGAGGGTCAACGACAAATAGTGAACGGGAGGGATGGGGAATAGTGGTTTCTGGTGGATGGGTGGGTGAGGAGGAAGCCTGGACTGGAACAGATCTCGGGACGGGAGAGTTGGAGGCGGGCTGTGGACTGGAGCGGGGTTTCGGGGAAGGAGAACACAACAGAGGAGGAAGTGGTTTTCGGTGGCTGGACTACTGGCGGAATAGAGAGGGGACGACAGAGGGGCTTATCGTCGTCGCACCGGAGGAGAGGAGGCAGCGTTGCTTCCCGGCGTCGCACCAGGAACGGAGAAGACAGTATCACATCGATTCGACCGAGTGGTTGCAACTTTTCTTGACAAAACCATCGATGCCTCACACACAACCGGCGCCTCCTTTTATAACCCTAACATCCCCCCAAAACTGCAAGTAACCGCACACTTTAAATATACCACCCCGATTGGACGGTCAATACTGTTTTGGACTGATCGGGGCTAAATACACCTCAAAATAAAAAACACCAAACATGAAAATGACTCGACTCAAACATCCGGATGTAACCATGGACTCTGATCGTCCATCCGGACAGTGGATCACCGCCTCCTGCGGGTATAAACGCGAGTCGATCGAGGCGCGCCCAATGGAGCGCGGATCCGCCGCGGCCGACACAAACGACGGAGACTTTGTCCTGTTCTGGCGTGAAGTTGAGGTCGAAATATTGCTCTGCCTTGGCGATCCACCCTATCGGGTCGATGTCGGTGGAGGGAATGTCGAGGGAGAGAGCGGAGCGACTAGACTGGGGCTGTTGTGGCGGCTCGGTAGGTTGTTTCAGCGGCACTGTGCCGAGAAGGGAGCACTTGTCCGCAGGTGAGTCGGCGGCGGAGGCGGCAATTGAAGCTTGGAGGGAATCGAGTTTGGAGTGGAGGGCGAGAAGCAAGGCATGCATGGAGGCAAATAGTTGTTTGCGGGCCTCCATGCGTCTGCTAAGGGCATCCGAGGCGATATCCAGAGCAGTGTCACTAGAAGAGCGAATGTTGGGAGCCATGGGGCTGGATTGCGGGCCAAAGGTTGGACTGCACCGAGAGAAACGGTCGATCTAAACCAGTTGATTAAAACCAATTAATCAAAACCAGTTGTGGTTTACGGGATATTTGACCAGGCAGATACGACGCTGGGCGAGATGCGGTATCGGCGTTGGCGTGCGCGACCGCCAATGTTGGACACAGGCGGCATGTGATCAGCCCAAAGGACGATAACCAAAAGCAGCATACTGAGGGTTTGACACAGGAGCATTGATGCATACGGAACGATGATGGCGTTGGACGGCGACTACGCGATCCAATAGACATGCAAAAACCTTGCATGGAGACGAAAGCTGCACAAGCAAGCTCCAGTGGCGGATGAGCGGGCGATGCGGCAGGTCAGATCAAATTGATACGATCCCGAAGAAGAATTCGACAAGGGGAGGGCCAGCGACTAAGAGAGAGAGGAGTCCGACAAGGGGAGGTCTAGTGACTAAGAGAGAGAGGAGTGGAAAGAGGAAAAGAGATGAACTTGGGAGCAACTATAAAAATCCATTCATCCCAGGTTAAACCTAATACAAGCATACAACACCCTCTATATCGGCGGGATGCGAATAACAAAATTCGGTCTACAAATAGTAAAAGCCAAACATCATTGAAATAGAAATAATTAAGTAGATCGAGCATTGGTAATCTCTTGCACGACCGGTGGGCAAGAGATTACAAAATTTGATCTGCTAATAACATGCACGAAAATAACATACATGAAAACAAATGAGAATACACACGTGGAGACATGCGGTGCACAATTAAAAATAACATGAAATAAAGTAAAAAATAAAGGTGCGACTCCTGTTGTGCCAGCTTGTTTCCTCCCCGCAGTTCGCGCAATCAGCACCTCTCTCACCGAGCTCAACGATTATGCCACTACAATCTGTGTAGTTGACGATCTTCTTGTTTCTCCTTCAGTGGACTCCTCCATTCGAGAGACGACACTCCCAGTCCCCCAACACTAAAGCTATCCACCAGCAAGTACTAAATTTGTCGCCACCACCTTCATGCAGCAACACTCCCCCGGGCCGAGTGACATCATCACGCCCTCCTCATAACAACTGAACCATCCGGTTCAGCCCCCACTCATTTCGCGGTTTTGGGGCTGAACCGGTTCGGTTCAGCCCCTACGGCCAGCCCTTTGGTCCGGCCCCTACTTGATTCCGGGTATAAAGACTCATTACCTCGGAACAACCCTCTTGGATGGGCATGCAGGAGTATGTTTTAACCTGCACGTCTTCTTCTTCTCTAGAATCTCCTTCTTCCTACTAATGTTTCCTAACTTTGGTATCAGAGGACTTTCTTCTCCCATGGTGAACACGCGTACGCAAGAGGAGGCCGGCCGGTTGGAGGCTTAGAAGAAAACTTCGTAGGGTTGAAGGATTCGGTGGCCGACCTTGAAGGAGAACATGACAACATCGACGCATCAGATTTGGAAGAACGAATGGATGCTCGCATGGAAGAACTCAAGTTGCTGTTGAAGGGCAAATCACCGTATCGCGGACAACATACGCATCGGAGTCACGACACCTAGCCCCGCCCGATGCGTGCGACGCGGGACCTGGCGCGGGTTGGGCCGGCGCGATCAGCGACCGCTGGCGCCAGCCGATGTTTTTTACGGGAGCAGGGTCGACGGGGCCTCCTGCATCTTTTATCTGCGGGCAACGGCGACTCCGGCGCGGGTCGTCCTCCTTGGCGGCGGCCCGGGGAAGAACAGCAGGGCTTCCAGCGGCCTGCTGCAGCGGCGGCGCATCTTTTAGGCAATCTGGATGTTTTCCCCTTCCACGGCATGGGGGACCACGGGAGGGTATCGGCCAGGGAGCTCCTTGGGCAGGCCAGCCACCACCTCCACCCTGGGGAGCACGACAACATCAAGGGCCTGTTTTTCCGGAGCCAGTTGAACGGGGAAGGCGGGATGGCTACGGGTATGGTCAAGGGTTTCCAGATCCAGTTGAACAAGGAAGGCGGGATGGCTATGGATATGGTCAAGGGTGGCTCGGGCAAGGGGCACAGCGGCCCTACTTGGCTCCTAAATTGACTCGCATGTTTTTTATCACGTGGGGACGCTCTTTTTTTGGAGTGGGTCCAAAAGGCGGAATTGTTCTTCCGTTACCAAGATGTACCCGACGGTCAGTGGGTACAATTGGCTTCTTTCCATTTGGAGGAGGATGTTTTTTATGTATCTTTTTTTTTGTTTTTTTATGTGTCTTTTATTTAGACGCATGTTCATGCGAGGGCGGGAGCACATTTTGTGTCTTTTATTTAGAATGTTTTTTGTGGAAGGGTCTTTTCGATTCGGGCCGCTAGAGTATGTTCGAAGCTCTTTTGCAGAAACTGAAACAGAAGGGCTCTGTGATGAAGTATCGCACTGAATTCGAGAAACTGGCAAACCGGTTTTTTGTGTCTTTTATTTAGAATGTTGCTTTATGTCTCGGGACTCAAGGAGCACATTCGGGATGAGGTACTAGTCTATGCCACGAACCTTAAATCACGCCAGTCACATTGGCGCGTATTCAGGAGGAACGCATCAACAGGCAGAGGGCAAGAGCCACGGGAAAGCCACCTGCGGCTTCCACACGTACAGCCAGGAGCCGGTAGCAAGCCCACAGTGACACGGCTTATTTTGGGGTGAGCTGGCGGCCAGGAAGGAGAAGGGTCTGTGTTTCAACTGTGATGATTTTAATATTTACACCGGGCCACAAGTGTCAGAAATTACAAGTTTTTATGTTGCTGGAGGACGGGGAGGAGGACGTTACAGGCGGAATCGGATGAGGGGTTGGATGAGCGACCTCGAGGTGTCTCTACATGCCATTATGGAAGGGTGCTCTATAGTAAACCCCTCACCATGAGACTTACAGGTTGGCATAATCAGGTGAAAGTCACGATTTTGGTGGATAGTGGGAGTACCCACAACTTCTTTTTTTCTCCGGCGGTGGCACGGCGCGTAGTGGATACCTTTAGTTCTTATGGTAGCGGATGGCAGCAAACTACAGTGTGAGGGGGTACTCACAGGGTGTGGCACTACGGATGCAGGCATATTATATCTGTTGCCTATCCGGGGCTCGGACTTGGTCTTGGGGGTGCAGTGGCTCCGACAGTTGCGTCGTGTGACATTTGATTGGGACCACATGACCATGGAGTTTCACCAGGGTGAGACACAGTTCTGCCTACGGGGTCTTAAATCATCACCTATAAAGGAAATTTCGGTGAAGAGCATGCAGCGGTTGGGCGAGGAAGGCAATGATGGCAATCCTCATGGAGGTTCAGGCATCGCCTACCAGTGAGTCAGAGGTACCGGTTCAGTTACGTACCCTTTTGGAGCAATATGTTGACGTTTTTCAGGAACCCCGCACGCTACCCCCCTCGCGGTTTCGTGATCATCAGATTCAGCTTAAAACGGGGACAGAGCCGCTTAACGTCCGACCGTATCGTTATCCACATGTTCAGAAGGCAGAGATCGAACGTAGTGTCCGCGAGATGTTGGATGCGGGCATTATCCGACCCAGTACTAGTTCGTTTTCAGCACCGATCATCCTGGTGAAAAAGAAAGATGGTTCCTGGCGATTCTGTGTTGACTATCGAGCTTTGAATAGCGCCACGGTGAAGGATAATTTTCCAATTCCGGTAGTGGATGAGTTACTTGATGAGTTACATGGGGCGTTCATTTTTACCAAGTTGGACTTGCGCTCCGGGTATTACCAGATTTTGATGAAAGAGGAGGATATCCACAAGACCGCATTTCGGACACATGACGGCCACTACGAGTTTCTCGTCATGGCCAATGGGTTGACCGGGGGCCCCTCTACCTTCCAGGCCAACATGAATGAGATCTTTCGTGAACTTCTCCGCAAATTCGTGCTTATTTTCTTTGATGACATCCTTATTTACAGTGCCACTTGGGCGGACCACGTGAGGCATGTGGAGCAAGTTCTTAGCCTTCTCCGACGGCACCAACTCTACGCCAAGCGCTCAAAATGCTCATTTGGTCAACATGAAGTGGAATATCTGGGACATTTGGTTTCCGGTCTCGACGTTCGAGCTGACTCCCAGAAGATTCAGAGTATGAGATCCTGGCAGCCACTTACGGTGCGAGCACTTAGAGGATTCCTCGGCTTGACGGGGTATTACCGGCGGTTTGTGAAGGACTATGGGAAGATTGCTCGCCCTTTGACTCAGTTGCTGCAGAAGGATGCCTTCTCTTGGACTGAGGAGGCTGAGGAGGCATTTCAGGCTCTTAAGCGAGCCGTGACTACCACACCTGTTCTTGCTTTGCCGGATTTCTCGAAGGACTTTGTGCTTGAGACAGACGCCTCCGGTGTGGGCATCGGGGCGGTTTTGATGCAGGACGGGCGACCGTTGGCTTTCTACAGCAAGGCTCTAGCCCCACGAACCTTGGGTCTGTCTACGTATGAGAAGGAAATGTTGGCTATTATCCACGCCGTGGCAATGTGGCGGCCATACCTTCTGGGCCGACACTTCCAGATTCGCACGGATCACCAGAGCCTCAAGCATTTCTTGGACCAGCGGGTCTCTTCCCCTCTTCAACAGAAATGGGTTACTAAGCTCTTGGGATATGATTATGAGATCACCTATCGACAGGGAAAAGGAAATGTGGTTGCGGATGCTCTCTCGCGCATCCCTGAATCTACTTTGGCCCACATCACGGGGCCACTTGTGGACTCTCTGGATGAAATACAGGAGGAGGTCATGCGTACTCCTACGCTCCGTGCTCTAGTTGAGGCCTTGCAGCGCGGAGAGGTCGTGGCAGCCGGCTACCACCTTTTGAATGGTCGGCTTTATCACCAGGGCAAGGTGGTAGTTCCTCCTTCTGCATGGAAGACGATTATGCTGCATGAGTTCCATTCTTCACCTACGGGCGGCCATGCGGGGGTGCTTCGTACTATCCAAAGGGCCCGCGCCAATGTTTTCTGGACGGGGATGCGGCGAGACATCCAACAGTTTGTACGCCAGTGTGACATCTGCCAGCGGCAGAAGTACGAGACGACGTCTCCGGCTGGATTGCTTGTCCCCTTGGAGATTCCACAGCAGATTTGGGACACCGTATCCATGGATTTTATTGACGGGTTGCCCAAATCCCAGGGCAAATCAGTGATTTTGGTGGTGGTGGACAAGCTGTCTAAATATGGGCATTTCATTGCGTTGCATCATCCATATACTGGTGAATCGGTGGCTGCACTTTTCGCTCGGGAGATTATTCGCTTGCACGGTCTTCCTCGTGCTATCATTTCTGATCGGGATCCTACCTTTCTGAGTAAATTTTGGCAGGAGCTGTTTCGCCTGCAAGGAACGTGTTTACGTTTCAGTACCTCCCACCACCCTCAGACCGATGGACAAACAGAGGTTTTAAACCGGGGTCTCGAGACTTACTTGCGTTGCTATGTGATGGATGAGCCTCGCACTTGGCCGGATTGGTTGCATTGGGCGGAATATTGTTACAACACATCTTATCATTCGGCCAGCAAGATGACCCCCTTTGCGGTGGTTTATGGCCGCCCTCCACCGACCTTGAGCAGCTACGAGCCGGGAAGCACGGCTTTACCCGCCGTTGATCGTGCTCTGCGCGATAGAGACCGCATGCTGATTACACTGCGTGACAACCTCCGCATCGCCCAGGACCGTATGAAGCTCCAAGCCGACAAGCATCGCAAGGAAAGGGAGTTCGCAGTCGGTGATGAAGTCTTCCTCAAGCTCCAACCGTACCGGCAATTGTCGGTCGCTCGTCGATTCAACCAGAAGTTATCTCCTCGCTATTACGGCCCCTTTCGGATACTCAGCAGGGTGGGGCCGGTCGCTTACAAGTTGGATCTTCCTCCGGGTTCTCGCATCCACCCAACGTTTCATGTTTCCTTGCTCAAACAAAAGTTGGGTGCCACGGTGCAACCGAATGCTTTTTACCTGAAGTCACCGGCGCGGGCGAGCTTCGCCCCCTTCCGGAAGATGTCTTATTGCTTAAGTGGAAGCGACGGGGTGCCGAGTACTGGCCTGAGCTGTTGGTCAAATGGAAGAACTCGTCCGAGGCACATAATTCTTGGGTTGATCTGCTAGATTTCAAAGAGCTTTATCCTGACTACCACCTTGAGGACAAGCTGGTTGTTGATGGGGCAGGGAATGTTACGCTCCGGGCCGAGTCGCGACTATTTGGAAGACAATACAAGCGTCGGGAGCGGCGGGAGGATCATAACAACGGGGCTGAACCATCCGGTTCAGCCCCCACTCTCTGATTTCGCGGTTTTGGGGCTGAACCGGTTCGGTTCAGCCCCTATGGGGGCCGGCCAGCCCTTTGGTCCGGCCCCTCCTTGGTTCCGGGTATATATTACCCGGAACCCCTCTTGGATGGGCATGCAAGATATTATGAGGTATTTTCTTTAGTTTTAACCTAGCCGTCTTCTTCTTCTCTAGATCTCCTTCTTCCTACTAGTTTTCTAACACACTCCCCCTGACATCATCACTGCCCTCCTCCACATCAATGAGCACGACTGAGGCTACTTGATTATAAAGACTCAACCTCGACAACCCTTTATAAGGAGTTGTTTTTGCACGAAATAAATGAACTGAAGGATCTCACACAAAGATATTCTTTTCTCCGACCTTGAGGGCAAGCTCAGTTTGACGGGGGGTGGATTGTTATGTATCACACATATGAGTCATATCTTTTATCTGGATGTTTTTTATGTATCTTTTATCTGGATGTTTTTTATGTATCTTTTATCTGGATGTTTTTTATGTATCTTTTAACTGGATGTTTTATCTGGATGTTTTTTATGTATCTTTTTTTTGGATGTTTTTTATGTATCTTTTTTTGGATGTTTTTTATGTATCTTTTTTTTGGATGTTTTTTATGTATCTTTTTTTTTGGATGTTTTTTATGTGTCTTTTATTTAGAATGTTTTTTGTGTCTTTTATTTAGAATGTTTTTTGTGTCTTTTATTTAGAATGTTTTTTGTGTCTTTTATTTAGAATGTTTTTTGTGTCTTTTATTTAGAATGTTTTTATGTCTTTTTTACTAGTCTATGTTTTGCCAGTCATTGAGAGTCAATGTTGTGTGTACTTATTTTGTGTTGTCTTTTTGTATATTTTAATATTTTGAGTAGTTTTTATGTTTGGACTTAATTTATGGTCCATGCCATTATGTAACTCTATAGTAAACCCCTTGGGTCATAAATGAAAGTATTTTGAGTTTCTTTTTTTCTCTCTAGTTCCTTTAGTTCTTATGGTTAGGTCACAGGGTTTTGGAGCTCTCCCTTGAGCACTCCATCTCCGTACCACGACAAGACTCCATTTAACTTCGTCGGCTTTGCCTCCTCCTCCGGCCTAACTACTAGAGTCGAGGCACGCCTTCCTCTAAGGTTGAAACCCCCAACTACACTGGCTCCTCAACCCCGACTTCAAATCTTGCAAGGATGTTGATAATGTTCTTGTCAACTTCATTGTGCATCCGTTTGAGAAGACTTATTTGTTCACCCCAAGCGGTCACGTCCGCATGATGGGTCCCACAAATAACACTATGCCGTCCGCTTGACACCTACTCATAGTCCTAGAGTTTCACACTCAACTTGCCGTGATTAGTTGAGTCAGTAAAGAAGAATAAAATCTCATTTTTCTGGATAAATCTTCAAGTACCAAAGAAGCTACTTCTTGGTAACAGGTCTTTAAAACATCCGTGTAGTGCTAAGGACTCCCAGCATAGGCAACATTAGGTCTAATATGAGAGAGGTAAATAAGATTTCAATGAGACAGATAATTGGACATATCTTCAAGATGTTTATCATCCTATCTGTCGATATGTTGATTCACCTACATTGGTTACTCAATTGGCATGCATTCTGGTATCCTTACCTCGGAGAGGTCTGAGGTATATTTTCTTTGAGATCTCAGGATATGAAATCCTCTGCCTATTGTTACTACCTCAGTCCTCAAAAAGCATGTCAATAATCTATTGTTCTTTACCTCAAGTTCTTTTGCTAGAGATGCATCATTAAAGAGGTCATTTCCTTGTCATCCACAATGATACAATATAATTACATAAACAGTTAGAGTCAATGTTGTGTGTCCTTATTTTGTGTTGTCTTTTTGTATGTTTTAATATTTTGAGTAGTGTTTATGTTTGGACTTAATTTATGGTCCATGCCATTATGTAACTCTATAAGTAAACCCTTTGGATCATAAATGAAAGTATTTTGAGTTTCTTTTTCTCTCTAGTTCCTTTAGTTCTTATGGTTAGGTCACAGGGTTTTGGAGCTCTCCCTTGAGCACTCCGTCTTCGTGCCACGACAAGACTCCATTTAACTTTGTCGGCTTTGCCTCCTCCGGCCTAACTACTAGAGTTGAAGCACGCCTTCCTCTAAGGTTGAAACCCCCAACTCCACTGTCTCCTCAACCCCGACTTCAAATCTTGCAAGGATGTTGGTAACATAATCTTTACTTTGATAATGTTCTTGTCAATTTCATTGTGTTTTGATCGATATCTTGAAAAGCATTATGAGCAATGCCAATATCATCGTTATTGCCACAACTTGATGGACTCCATCGCTAGGAGATTCAAATCTTTCGTGAGAGTCAACCATAAACCTTCACAAATGTCTTATATTATGGACATGAGCTCAACTTTCTACACTAGATTGAGTGATTATATTCCGCTACTTCCTCCTCCTGGTTATAATATTTTCACCTACAAATGAGCACTATTCATTGATTGATTGTCTATCCACGAGGGAACCTACTCAATCAATGTTGTTTAGAGTTTCACAAGTGCCAAAGAAGCTACTTCTTGGTAACAGGTCTTTAAGACATGCATGTAGTGCTAAGGACTCCCAGCATAGGCAACATTAGGTCTAATATGAGAGAGGTAAATAAGATTTCAATGAGACAGATAATTGGACATGTCTTCAAGATGTTTATCATCCTATCTGTCGATATGTTGATTCACCTACATTGGTTACTCAATTGGCATGCATTCTAGTATCCTTACCTTCTTTGAGATCTCAGGATATGAAATCCCCTGCCTATTGTTACTACCTCAGTCCTCAAAAATCATGTCAATAATCTATTGTTCTTTACCTCGAGTTCTTTTGCTAGAGATGCATCTTTAAAGAGGTCATTTCCTTGTCATCCACAATGATACAATACAATTACATAAACAGTTAAGAGTCAATGTTGGGTGTCCTTATTTTGTGTTGTCTTTTTGTATGTTTTAATATTTTGAATAGTGTTTATGTTTGGACTTAATTTATGGTCCATGCCATTATGTAACTCTATAAGTAAACCCTTTGGATCATAAATGAAAGTATTTTGAGTTTCTTTTTCTCTCTAGTTCCTTTAGTTCTTATGGTTAGGTCCCAGGGTTTTGGAGCTCTCCCTTGAGCACTCCGTCTCCGTGCCACGACAAGACTCCATTTAACTTTGTCGGCTTTGCCTCCTCCTCCGGCCTAACTACTAGAGTCGAGGCATGCCTTCCTCTAAGGTTGAAACCCCCAACTCCACTGGCTCCTCAACCCCGACTTCAAATCTTGCAAGGATGTTGGTAACATAATCTTTACTTTGATAATGTTCTTGTCAACTTCATTGTGTTTTGATCGATATGTTGAAAAGCATTATGAGCAATGCCAGTATCATCCTTATTGAACTTGATGGACTCAATCGCCAGGAGATTCAAATCTTTCATGAGAGTCGTCAACCATAAACCTTCACAAATGTCTTATATTATGGATATGAGCTCAACTTTCTACACTAGATTGAGTGCAATCGCTAGGAGATTCAAATCTTTCATGAGAGTCGTCAACCATAAACCTTCACAAATGTCTTATATTATGGATATGAGCTCAATTTTCTACACTAGATTGCCTTCCTCTAAGGTTGAAACCCCCAACTCCACTGGCTCCTCAACCCCGACTTCAAATCTTGCAAGGATGTTGGTAACATAATCTTTACTTTGATAATGTTCTTGTCAACTTCATTGTGTTTTGATCGATATGTTGAAAAGCATTATGAGCAATGCCAGTATCATCCTTATTGAACTTGATGGACTCAATCGCTAGGAGATTCAAATCTTTCATGAGAGTCGTCAACCATAAACCTTCACAAATGTCTTATATTATGGATATGAGCTCAACTTTCTACACTAGATTGAGTGATTATATTCTGCCACTTCCTCCTCCTGGTTATAATATTTTCACCTACAAACGAACACTATTCATTGATTGATTGTCTATCCACGAGGGAACCGACTCAATCAATGTTGTTTAGAGTTTCACACTCAACTTGCCGTGATTAGTTGACTCAGTAAAGAAGAATAAAATCTCATTTTTCTGGATAAATCTTCAAGTACCAAAGAAGCTACTTGATGCAGTGGTAAGGCCGTCACGAGGTGGACGCACTAAATGTAGTCCTATATGCAATGACGTGAAATGAAGTGTTGTGCAAGTGCAAGAATGGTCCGCTAAAATTGCAACATATAATTAATTATTATAACAAAACGACAGAGGCACATGCGATTGCAAATAATAAATGTAAGTATTTTGACTGAGGCACAATTATTTTAAGCGCAAACGGAATGTGTCCCGCAAATTTTACGACAAACGAACTAACAGCATAATAATGTGAACATCCACTACACAATATAGGTGCCAAAATAAACAACAGTAAAGGACATGACTTTATACCACGGTTCACACGTGCATGCGGCGACTTTGAGCGAATGGAAGCATTCGGGGTCTCCGCGACGTCGGGCCGGCAGATTTCAAGTGGATCCACGACAAAGAAATAGGGTAGGAGGATGGAGGACTGGTAATAGTGGTAGAAAGATAAATAAGGCTTTAAGAGGGAGGAAACAGTGACATCGGGCTGAAGCGTGGACGGTAGGAGGGGCTCGAACGGAAGTAGAGAAGGGAATATGTGGCTGACCGGAGAAGGAAGGGGTGGTGGAGGCAGGTGGCTTCAGGTGTGGGCTCGGGGTGGAGAAGGAAGGGGCGGCGGAGGTAGGCAGCTTCAGGCGTGGGCTCGGGAAGGAGAAGGGAGAGGCGGCGGAGACAGGAGGCTTTAGGCGTGGGCTCGGGATGGAGAAGGAAGGGGCGGCGGAGGCAGGCGGCTTCAGGCGTGGGCTCGGGATGCAGAAGGAAAGGGTGGTGGAGGCAGGCGGCCCGGCGTCACACCGGGAGAAGAGCAAGGCTGGCGTCGCACCAGAGGACCGACGGCTTTGGATTTTCTCCCAAAACTCTCGATGCCTCCATTCCTCCCAACCGTCGGGTTATATAACCCTAAGTGAAAACCGCCCAACTGCACTGTACACTAGAAATACAATCACCCCGATCGGATGGCTAAGATTGTTTGGGCCAATCGGGGGTTAAATACATCTCAGAACAAAAAACATAAAATACAAAAGAGACTCGAGACGATCATCCGAACGCGACTACGGGCTCCGATCGCCCGTCAGGGCAGCGGATCACCGCCTTCTGCAGGAATATACGTGCGTCGGTCGTGGTGCGCCGTCACTACTTCTTGGTAACAGGTCTTTAAGACATGCATGTAGTGCTTAGGACTCCCTGCATAAGCAACAATAGGTCTAATATGAGAGAGGTAAATAAGATTTCAATGAGACAGATAATTGGACATATCTTCAAGATGTTTATCATCCTATCTGTCGATATGTTAATTCACCTACATTGGTTACTCAATTGGCATGCATTCTGGTATCCTTACCTCGGAGAGGTCTGAGGTATATTTTCTTTGAGATCTCAGGATATGAAATTCCCTGCCTTTTGTTACTACCTCAGTCCTCAAAAAGCATGTCAATAATCTATTGTTCTTTACCGAGTTATTTTGCTAGAGATGCATCTTTAAAGAGGTTATTTCTTTGTCATCCACAATGATACAATATAATTACATAAACAATTAAAGCAATCAATTTTTTTTCTTTGTGATTAATAAACTTGGTGTGATTTACTTCACTCTGGAAATACTCAAATTTAACGTCAATGCACACTCATTAAATCATGTCATTTGAAATTATTTTGACCCATGGGGATTTTAATCTTCAAATTTTTCCTTTGATATCTTGTATGTAAAACCATGTGAAATACTCATGAAGATATCTTCATCTGGGTCACGGTAAGGTTTGCATCTTTTACATTATGTTGGAAAATGAAGTGGCAGGTTAATTTATTAAGCATTGGACTTTATATTTTTGTGGATTTTGAATATCTCATTATTTATTTACATGTTATAATTTCTTTGCAACAGAAAAGTTAAATTTCGTTTAAGTGAGCTTATATGTAATATACATGTCAAATGCATATTAATCTTTCCTTCATTGTTCCATAGATTGATATTTTATTAAACAAAGATATTTTAGAAAACATAATGCTTTCATTGTTTTAGGGGGTTCCTTACGTGATATATTGGAAGAATGCATTTTCCATCTATGCAGCTGCGAACTTCCGGCAAGCATTATTATCAGTTGTGCAAAGGTAGTTATTTCTTTAATTGATTTTATTAAGACAGTTCCATCAATGTCCATGTTGTTTTAAGTTGACATTTGGTTTTGCAGTTCATGTATTCACACATGGGATGCCTTTCAACTTGCAAATGCTTCATTTCGACTTTTTTGTGTTAGAAACAATTATACGTTACTTGATAATAACCAAAAAGGCAGTGCCATGCTTGGACCTCATCTTTTGGGGGATGCTCCCAAGATTGATGTCGTTCTTCCTGAAAGAGAAATGATTGAAGATGAAAATCCATCAGATAATTTTCCACCCATTAAAATATATGATGAAGATATTGACATGAGATTTCTCATATGTGGATTGCCGTGTACATTGGTAGGTTCAAATTCATACTTCATATTTTTTTTATTAGTTTTTTTTTGTATTAAGAATGCAATGTTTATTGTTCTTTTTTGCTATTTGTCTCCAGGATGCATTTCTTGTTGGGTTCACTAGAAGATGGTCTCAATGCACTTCTAAATATTGAAGTAAGTTGAGTATATTGATGTGCCTTGCTAGATTGTTATCTTTTTCCTGAATGAACAATAACTTACTGAACTTATAAACAATTAAAACTAGAATATAAGGACATGTATATTAAATTTTCTACAGTTTAAACAGAATTCTATTTTCTTAGCTTATAATACATTTCACATTATTATGACTGTATTTTTAAGATTATTTAAGGGCGTGAATTTCTTACTGATACTCCAAAGTCCAAACTGATGGAAAATAAAATAAAAGTATCTCAAATTGTATAGGATTAATTTTTTAATCACAATTCAATCAGTTAATCAGTAAGATGGAAAAGATGGGATTGGATTCAAGGGCATTTAAATTTTAAATCTATCTAGTTATGGTGTGGATTTTTTCACTGTTATCTAGTGGATTTTTTTTAACTTTTACGAACCTAGTTAGTGCATGTTACCTATCAATCATTAATAGGAGAATAAATGCGCCATGATAAATCAAATTCCATAGTTTAACTATTTGAATTGAGCAAGCTTGTCCTTAATGTGAGAATAAGGTTGGAGGTAAAGAGGGTTGATTTGTTGGGAAATAAAGAGAGCTGAATCGTGCTGAAATAAAGTGGGTGGATTTGTAGGGAATTAATGGGGACTGATTTTGTAAACTAATAGTCTAGCTTTTTTATTTAAATAAAGCATTGTATTAGGGCAGTGTCATCCATAAAATCGTGATCAAGTTTTCGACTGTTGGCTAGGTAGGCCAGAGTTCCCTTTCAAGCTATATCTCAGAAGTTGGCCCGTTGGTTGGGTAAGTGTTTCTTTGACTCGATTTAATCTCAAACTTTCTTTCCACTATGTTTTATCTAACACTTGGTCTGACTTACTGCCTGAACCTCCTATCCTTGTATGTCGATCACTCAGTCAGTAACTACCTAAATCCTGATTAAAGTTACACATTACAACCAAGTTTGTTTCACCTGCTTTGGTCCAAACTGATGTTGCTACTAATGACCCTTCAGTTGCCAACTACTAGGTCGAACCTGCTTCTCTCTCTCAACAGTTCCAACACTGTATATGCCTTACCTCACTATCTTGAGATTCCCATGTTCTGGGTAACTGACTTGATAAAGTCGATAGCGTGGGGAGAATAATTATTTGAATTGTAAAATATTGTTGTGAACCAAAAAGTACCGTTTGTTATGATTTGATAGAAGTTAAGCTGATTGTAACAAACCAACCTTGCCATGTCCTGGACGATTCTCACACTTGAATTAGTACATCACTATGATTGGTGACAACCAGGTAATATGTTTGAGTGTCTATGTTTGGTCTACCAATCAGATCCGATGGAGGACTATGATGATGTGCTCATCGAGTTGGTAATCCATATTTCCCGCTTGGTCAGTGGCCACTGGCCCACTACACATTATTTTGTTTACTTCATTCACGATTTGCAATCGAACAATTGCATCCGTTTACAAAGTTCATGATCCATCAACCTTAACCCTGGCGTTTGGAAAAGCACACTTTATGAAAACTGAGCACCACATCACCCATACAATTCCACCCATCGATACTCCACTTCACAGCCCAGGGATCAACAATTTTCCACTACCGATAAACCACCTACTATATAAGTACCTTCCCTTCAACTTTGGACCACCTGTTCCTGCGGCCCCACTACCCCATCACACAGCTGATCATCTGCAAAGTTCATTACCTCATTTTCAACACCTAAATGGCATCTTATACATTATTTTGCCCAGCCAAAAGTACATCACAAAATTCCATAGCAGGTGCTTATATTTCAGGTGCAAAAATCCAATTCTCATTCGTACAAGTGCTCGAATAAGGAGTTACGAGAAACTGTTGGTGGGTGTTAAAACATGTTGTATAAAAGGCCCAGTCTAGGGCCAATTTCTTCATATAGTGTTTAGTCCCACATCATAGGATGGATTTGGGTCTCCACTCCTTATAAATAGTGTAAACAAACGGGACGCCGACGGCGTTTGCTCCGTTTGCACCCGCCGCAAGAAGAAAAAGCCTCTCAAACGCCGCTTTTCCAACCCCGCCTCCCCCCCTCCGGTTCCAACTCTCCATTTCGACCCACCGGGAGCAAACGCCACCGCCGTACCAAATGAAACCCTAAAACTGGGAAAGGATTAATAAATCAATATATATTGTTTTTTCCTTTTCACTGTATCTCTCTACATCGTATCAAAAGGAAAATATTCTCGCATGATTGAGCCTATGCTCTCATAATTTTTTTAATCCCAATCGATCTCGCCCACTTTGCTTCGACTTGTCCGGCCCACTACCGATCTCGTCAGCACCGACCGTTGAAGTCCAGGGTCGCGTATTCCGATCCCGCCCGCTTCGCTTCTCTTTTGCGCTTCCAGCTCTCACACAGAAACCAGGGCTCGCTGCTCCCGTTTTTGTTTGCTACGCCATCCTTACTTGCTCGCTTAGCATTCTCAGCATCCAGCTTGTTGCTGCGACGTCCTCTATTGCTCTCTTCTCCCGAGCTCGCCTTCTCCGCTCTAGGACTCACTACTACTAGCTCCTAATTTTTGAGTCCCTGATGTCTCCCTTTACGAGCTCCTATCGATCCCTTGCTAAGCTCCTGCTTCCTCCTCACGACCTCGTGTTGAGGTCTTCCTTGTCGGCCTGGTCAATCCTTGTCGAGCTCGTCCTTGCCAGGGTCTTCCTTACTGTGCTCATGTCACCCTCTTGCCGAACTCCCAATGTTGTGGTCCTCTCGTTGTCTAACTCCTAGTGTCGAGGTCCTCTAGTTGCCGAGCTCTAGTTCCAGAGCTCACCCTGTCGCGTGCTTATGGACACGCCTACAGACTCGTCTACGTCTCTCCCAGATTTCGCTCTGGCTCTAACTCCTGCTTCTGATGTACGAGATGAATTAAGGATTACCACTATCTCTCTCAATAGGAAGAGAAATTTGTGGAATGGGTGCACTTCTTGCGATGTGTTCTCCAAACTAAGGGGCTACTTCATCATGTTGCCCACACTCCTGCTGAACCTACGGAGCAGTGACTCCGTGATGATGGTCGAGTTCAATCGTGACTTCTCAACTTGATGGAGTCTGAGCCCAATCAGATGGTCATGTACCATGAGATTGTCAAAGCTATGTGGAATGAGATTCAGTCTCGTTACTCTGGGAAGGATAGTCTCCAACATCTCTTTGGCATCTTTATTGGTCTCCGGGCAATTGACTCTGGCATTTATGGTGACCTAACCTCATTTGTGGTCATGTTCAAGACCCTTGTTGAGGTCTGGCTTCAACACCAGCCCCCTCCTTGGATTTTTTCGTCCAGCGCGCGCATAAAGAGGCGGTTAGCATAGCTCTCATGATTTCCCATCTATCTCCACATCTTTAGAGTGTCCGTGCAACCGTTCTCTCCTCGCCCACCGTTCCTTCTCTTTATGATGTGTGTTATATGATTCTTAAAGTTAATCTGCCCCCTGATGTTGTGTTACCTTCGTCAACTGCCCTTTTGGGATGCCCCCAACCAGGCACCCTCCTCCTCGGGGTGGTTGTCCACTCGCCAGGACTTTGACAGCGGCGGACGTGATGGTCACCCTCAATCCGGCCCTATACTCGAATCTGTACTTACTGTGGCCACTCAAATCATACTATAACCACATATTTAAAGAAACTCGGACTCCTGCCGCCCTCACCTCATGTGCCTTATGCCTCTCCTGTGGTGGATGTTCCTTCCATCTCCCACATCGATGTTGACAACCTGCGCGAGGAACTCCAACAACTGCGGGGGATGTTTACTCGGGCCTCTGACTCTTTCGCTCTGCCTCCTTTGCACGTATCTTATGTTTTCCTACAACTTGGTGTGGATCGTGGACTCTAGGGCCACTTTCCTCATCTCCCCTCACAAACCTTCTTGGTATTTGGTTGACCCGTTTCCGAAGTTATTCACGGTGGCTAATGGCGATACCATCCCTGTTTGCGGCTCTTGCGATGTGCCTCTTACTCTCTCTCTTCCTCTCCGCTCTGTTCTTCATGTCCCAGGCTCTCTGTTTCATCTTCTTTCTGTCAGTCGTTTAACTCGGGATCATGATTGTCTAATCACGTTTTCTTTCTCTTCCTTTGTCTTGCAAGATCGACAAACTCTGAATATCATTGGTAGGGGTTGCTTATCCAATGGGATGTATACTCTAAATCTTCCCTGTTCTGCTCTCACCTCTGTCATTTCCACAGATTGACACTGACGTCTCGGGCATGCTCCTCTTTCTATCCTAAAGTTGTCTCTCCCTTATTTCCTTTTCGTTCTTTTCAATGTGAATCATGTATTTATGGGAAATATCATCGTTCTACTTTTTCTCTGCATTGTGCTCAGAGCTTTGCTTCTTTTGATTTAGTGTATTCTGATGTTTGAGACTCTTACAAAATGGCTAGTGTCTTTGGTGATCGCTATTTTATCACTTTTATTGATGATCATTCTCGCCTAAATTGGCTATATACGATGCACAACTGCTCTGAGTTACTCTGCATCTTTCACTCGTTTCTCGCAGAAACTAAGACTCATATCTCGCAATCCCTAAAAATCATTCGCACTGATAATGCCTATGAATTGATTAGTCACAACTTTCAGGACACCTGTGCTGAGTTAAGCATTCTTCACCAAACCTCGTACCCATATACACCTCAATTGAATGGGGTGGCCGAGCCCAAGAATTGTCATCTCCTCAAAGCTGCGAGGTCCCTCGTGTTTCAAATGCAAGTTCCTGATGTCTATTGACATTTCACAGTCTCCATTGCATGCTACCTCATTAATCACATGCCCTCATCTGCCCTAAACTTTGCAACACCATTTTTCATCCTCTTCCCCTCTACCCCTCCCTTTGCCTTAACACCTCGCATCTTTGTTTTTGTCTGCTATGTCCACCACTGTAGTCCCGTCGTGGTCAAATTATCTCCTCATGTTACGAAGTGTATGTTCGTTGGCTATTCTCGCACCTAGAAGGGTTACGTTTGTTACTCTCCCCTTACTCAGAAACTCGTCACCTTTGTTGATATCACGTTCCATGAACATCAACCTTTCCACCGACCTAATACTTCTCTGCCTTCCACCCCCTTCCTGCTACGTCCTCACATGCCCACCACCATCGACTTTCCTCCTCTTCTTCTCATTCCTCTACTAGTGCTTCTCCCCTCATAATCTCCTCTTCATATCTACTCACACCGCCTTCGTCAGTCTACTGCCTCACAGGAGCCGCCCTACCTGTTGATTCTTCGTCGGCCGTTGATCCGATATCGACTTTCACTGCTCATGCTATTTCTAATTATGTCTCATTGCATCGCTTATTTTTAGCACTCCAAATATTTGAAACCTCCTTGTCCTATATTCACCTTCTTCTCTATAGGAGGCTCTTCAACATTCGGAGTGGCGGGCCTCCATGTATAAGGAAATACCCTCCCTTTGGGCTAATCACACGTGGGACCTTGTTTCTCTTCCCTATGGTCACACTCCTTTTGGCTATGAGTGGGTTTTCACTGTGAAGCACCACCCTGATAAGACAGTTGGTCGTCTGAAAGCTCTCTTGGTTGTTTGAAGATTCACTCAGCAATACAGCTTCAACTATGAGGAGACATTCTCACATGTGCTAAAGTTGAATATTGTTCGGGTCTTGATCTCCTTGGTTGTTCATCAGCATTGGTTGTTGCATCAATTGTATATCAAAAATGTTTTCTTCAATGGCGATCTCGCTGAGACTGTTTACATGCAACAACCTCCTGGTTATGAGAGGAGTCTCTTGTTTTTTACCTAAATAAATCTCGCCATGGTCTCACACAGTCTCCACGAGTCTGGTTTGATAAGTTCAGTCGGGTCATTCGCAATGTTGGTTTCACTCGAAGCTTGATTGACTTCTCTCTATTCACCCGTCATTGCTCAGCCGATTCGATGATACTTTTGGTGTTTGTCGATGATATCCTCATCACAAACGATGATCTAGATGGTATCACAATGCTAAAGAAAGCACCTGACATCCAAATTTCAGACGAAGGTTTTGTGGCCCCTCCGATACTTTCTTGGCATCGAGGTGGCCCGTCAGTCTGATGGCCTCGTCCTATCTCAACAAAAGTATTGTCTTAACTGCCTTCATGACACTGACTACTCTGGATGCAAACCTGCTGACACATCCATCGATGTCAACCATAAGCTAACACTAATGCTTCTGACTCTGATCTTCTCCTCCGTAACCCAAAGTAGTGTCATTGACTGGTTGGCAACCTAATCTATCTTACAGTTACAAGACCTGATATATCATTTGTTGTTGGGGTTTTCAGTCATTTCATGCATGCTCCATTGATCTCCATCTACCTCCTTATCTCTTGTTGCTTACTCTGATGTTGACTTGGTTGAATAATTCTGTTAGGGAGGAATATCTGGTTGACTGGGTTGAAAACCAAGAAGTGAATTTTTTTTCATTCTTCTTATGTTATGGCTAGGATCCAATCTTCCAGTCCCTGTGGAAAGGGAAAATAATTATATGCTCTCCAGAAGAGAGTATTTGGGAAATCCTATTGATTGTTGATTTCTTCATTGCACCAACACAACAGGGACAGACACAAGATACATTGTGAGCATTTTTTGTATATTATGTATAATTCTTTTACTCTACTTCAACTCTCATGAACACCCTAATTTTATATCCAATTTCTTGTAAATGTTTTCTCTCAAAAAAGTTTATACACTTGACTTGTATACCTACATTGCACCAACATAATATGAACAAACACGAGATACATTGCTAGCATTTTTTCCGTACATTATGTATAATTCTTTTACTATTTTAACTCCCATGGACGCCCTAATTTCATTTCCATTTTCTTGTATGGGTTCTCTCAACTTCTCACATTTGAAGTCTCTCTTCTTGACCTAATTTTTCATTAGTGAATTTGTTTCCCCGATTTCCTCATTGAACTTGAGCAGATGACTCTGTTTCTCCATGTTGTTTTCTCAACCAAATCTATTACTCTTTCCTATGTTGTTAAAGGCGCGCTTAAGGCTCAGAGGTTTGCGCTTTTATGCGGCTTTTTTGCGCCTTTGGAGCATAAAAGGCGCGCCTAAGTGCGATTTTTATTGTAAACTTTTTCTTTAAATAATGAAAAATATAATGCAATAACTCAATAATTTTTGTATGATTTAGTGTTTTTGAAACATAATCAAGCGTTGAGACTTAGATATATTGTAAGCGACCATAT
Source organism: Platanthera zijinensis (assembly GCA_039513925.1). Taxonomy (NCBI): domain Eukaryota; kingdom Viridiplantae; phylum Streptophyta; class Magnoliopsida; order Asparagales; family Orchidaceae; genus Platanthera; species Platanthera zijinensis. The sequence goes on from CM077095.1 coordinate 164,744,545, forward strand.
TGATTTTATTTTTTAAGAGATATAAATGATAGTAATGAATGATTAATGAGTAGAATATATGATGAATCTTTTTAACAAGATGAACTGATATTTGATGTTGATTATTTAAAATGAATGTAGTACCCCTTCATCGATTCTACTCCTTCGACGCAACACCAATTGATTCCTTTACTACTCAACAACTATTTTCTCTTTCCCCTCCCTGTTGCATGCTTAACTTTCCTCTCATAACCCTAAAAAAGGACAGCCCGGTGCACAAAGCATCCCCATGCATCGAAGGTCCAGGGAAGGGTCCACCACATGGGTGAAATGTAGGCAAACCTTACCCTGCATTTTTTGTAAGAGGCTGCTTCCAGGACTCGAACCCGTGACCTCAAGGTCATACAACACCACCTCAGCTGGTGCGCTAAGGCTTCCCTTCTTTCCTCACATTACCCTAAGTTCAAAAAATTCCTTTATTGACCTAGTTTTGCTCCTCCACCCTCAGAAGAAACTTTATTTTGTATTAATTAAATCAAATTTTCATTTTGTTAGGTTTCCTTAGTAAAAAAAGAAAGAATTTACTCTATTGTTGAAAGTTTTAAAGTGATGCGTATATATGGATTATATATGTACTGTGTAGGAGGGACTTGCGGTCGGGGACAAAAGGTTTCGCAAGTCTCGCGTGTCTCGCTGCTGGGAAGAACCCACAATTCTCACCGATGGGAACAAAAACTCGCAGGTCGCGTAGTTCTTGTAGGGCTCACAGGTCTCGCTGGTCGCGTAGAACTCGCAAGTCTCGCAGACGACTCACTGGACACAAAAGTTCTCGTAGGTCTCCCCGATAGAATTTGTCGAGAGAACTCGCATCTCTTGTAGTTCTTTTGAGAGAACTCACAGGCCTCACAATTCTCTTTGGAATGTTGAGGGAACTCACCGGTTTTTTGAGAGAACTCGCAGTTCTTGCCGAGAGAACTCGCAGTTCTCACCGAGAGAACTCGCATGTCTCATAGGTCACATTGATAGGGATAGAACGAAAGAACACGCGGAACGGAAGAACATGCGGGACTCGTCTGTTTCTGACAGACGTCCCAGCTGAATGTCTCAAAGATGACTCGTCACATAATTTCTCTCTCCGGCGAGGTAAATATATGAGAAGAAAAAATGGATAGATAAAGCCACAAGACAAAAACGTCTGTCTGTGATACCAAGTTGAGAGATGAAATAAAATATTATTTCTCATATCTAACTTGTCTCTATTACAATGCTCCTCTATATATGCACAAAGGAGGAGATCCTAAAGCAAGATTAGAGGTGTGGAACTAAATACAAGAAAGAAAAAATTAGACTTATATGTGGGCCTCAACAATGGGCTATTTAACTCAAAGTAGACTAGAATTCAACTTGTACATCCTATATGTCTTAATCATTGACAATTCTTTAAAAGTGTCTTTACAACCTCTGTGGGATATTGCGATGCATGACAAATGTGAAAGTGCCCTAAGTAAACACTATTGATGGGATGTTAGTGGAATGTCATGGAAATCTAGAATGATGGGATGCGCAAGCAATTATTCAATAGTTAATTTACAATATATACTAAAATTAATAAAGAAATTCGCAAACAATCACAATTGATATTTGAGCATTATCAATTGATACTCGATTAAGTTAAGAATGCTGCAATTAAAATCATGGCAAATAAATCCTAAAATTGAAAAATCTTGGGTAAACACATACGAAAAAAACATCCAAAATAATATGATTTGATTGTTCATCAAATACACAATGATAAATATTTTTGACTTCAAACTAGAACTTAAGCAACAGCAGTCTGTGGAAGTGGAGGGAGGCTGATTTGAGGACTGGACAACGAAATTGTGGTAATCATGCACTGATTTTAGGATTCCGGGGAAGAATGATGTTGTAATTGAAGGTATTGGGTGTTGGTATGCTGTTAAAGTAATGAGGAATTGTGTAAGGGCTATTGGAATTGGAATTTTGAAACCCAGGCGACTGTTAGCAGATGGGACGAAGTGGGATTATTGGAGTGGAGGGGCTAGACAGGGATCAAGCGGTGGCTTGAGGAATGGGGGGTTCAGACAGGAGAAATGCCTCCCAGGGCTTGGACGAGTGTACAAACATGGGTGGTTTGTTGAGGGAGAGGCAGAAGCGCTAGAGTTTGCTCACGAGTAAAGGAAATTTAGAATTATGGCTTGTGAAAGGGGAATTGCTGGCTGGGAGTGCATGGAATTGTTCCTGGTCCGGAATTGGGCTAAGGAAATTAATAGGGATGAGGATAGGAGTGCTCAAATATGCAGGAAACTGAATAAGCGTGGATGGTTATTGTTGGAGGGAGGAGATGGGGGTAGTTGTGGGTGATTACAAGGGGGGAAGTGGGCAGTTATTTAGTGACCTCTATTTATAGATATGGAGGTCACTATAGACTATCTAGATCACCCAAAACTTTAAACCCTGATAGTACATGAATAAAAAGTATAAATAAATAAAAATACAACAATGTATTCTGTCATCGCTCTGAACGCGGCCAAGGGCTTTGATAGTCCATACTATGATCCTAACTTTGTATCCTACATATGTAGACCCGTGCTGCGGGTTCCGCAAGAGTCGCCCGGCTTGCAATCTGTAATCCTCCCATCACATTATCATTCATATGAAAGAGCACATCACAATTATGATTCAACGTCGTCTAATTAAGCGTCATGAAATGTAATATCACCAAGACAAATGGAATTATTATAGTGTTCTTTTGATGTCATATCACTGCAAGTCTGCAAGCCATATGCACAGTTCATCTTACCAAAGAAAAATGTCCTTTCATGGATCAACCTTTTGATTATTTGAATGTCTCACCTGAGTGTTATCATAGTTGCATTTTATAATATGTAATGTCTTTAATTTCTTTTTTCTGTTTTGCATTCTTGTATGTACTGATATTTTTTTTGTCACTGCTTCCAGATTCGTGGGAGTAAACTACACAATCGAGTCAGGTACATTTTACCCTCCCTTTATGCATCATAAAAGATTTTTGTCTGTAAGTATTCTAATTTTTTGTTATCATGTTACATATTTACTGGATGGACACATATAGTTCTATTGTTTCGTGAGTAATATATTGGTCAAGACCCATTCTAGGCTATTGATTTAGCACGTGTCTTTTCCCTTTCAAGATATTATTGTTAAATTTTTCTTTGACAATGGATGTTCTTTTACTAATCACTGTTAGGATTGGCGTCTCTTTTTTTGATTATTTTTTATGCATGAAGATCATGTCACTTAATAGGTGAACAGAGCTTCGTAGTTACGCAATGGAGCTCAATATTTTTGATCTAAATTATTATTAAATTTCATTTGTTAGTTGATCATATGAAGAATACTATTATGTTTTGATGAGATGTGTTTTATTATCATTGTATTTTTTTCCTTGTTTTTCCTAATCCGCCTCCATATATAGAGGGGATTAGGGTTTCCGGTTTCCTCCTTTAATTCAAGTCATTTACTTTTTCTCTCGACATGGTGTTAGAGCCTTAGACGATTAGGGCTCCGGTGTCCACCTACGCATCATTCCGCTTCCGCATCCCGCCTCTACATCCCGTCGTGTCTACCCCCCACCCTCTGTCGCATTCCGCATCCCGTCTCTACATCCTGTCACTGGGTTCGATCTCGTGTCTGCCCCCACCCTCTGCCACGTTCCGCAGCACCCGTCCCGGGTTCGACCTAGCCTCCGTTCCCGCTCTCTGTCGGGTTCCGCCACAGTCGTCGGGTTCTGCCACATTCGTCCCATTCCGCTTCTTCTTCTTCGTGTTTGTGGGGCTTCTTTCCAATTTCCTTCCGTGGTCTCGGGCTATTACCCTTTCCCTGAAGAGCAGACGCTTGTTTGGGTATGTTCTGAGGATTATTCGGACACCGACCAAAGATTCTCCGGATTGGCTGCAGTGGGAGTCTGAGAACTCTCTAGTGATGTCTTGGTTGACAAACTCTATGGTTGACTCGATTGCTCGGAATTATCTGTTTTTGGAGACTGCAGCGGATATTTAGAAAAGGGTTGAGGCTACTTACTCCTGCCGGGAAATGCTGCCCAGATTTTTCAGCTGGGACGGAAGATCTTCCTCCTTCGTCAGGGTGATCGCCCTCCGTTTGCCCACTACTTGGAGTTCACTCAACTTTATCAAGAGTATGATCACTTTGACTCCCTCACTCTTGTGTCTCCTGAAGATGAGCTACTTGTTCGAGCTCGGGAAGATAGGAACAGAGTTTTTGAGTTCCGTCATGACCTTCACTGTGACTTTGATCCAATCAGTGTGCAAATTCTTGGGCGCTCACCTCTGCCATCCCTTCCCGAGGTTTTCAGTTTTGTTCAACAGGAATTTGATCGGCGACAGACATGGACCCATGATACTGCTCCCGAAGGTTTTGCCCTGACTGTTCAGTTTGGCAGTAGAGCTCCTCGTGATTCCAGGCCCAAGTCCACCGACAAGGATTACTTACTCTGTGTTTACTACGACAAGTCCCGCCATACTCGAGACACCTGCTTTCGTCTTCATGGCTTTCCTACACCCCGTGGGGGCTCCGCGCCATGTGGCGGTCGTGGTTATGATCGTTCTCCAGGTCGTTATACTCTGCCCCGTTCTGCTCACCCGTTTGATGCTTCTGAGGAGATGCTTCCTCCTACTACCCAGTCTACTCCTCTTGCTTTGTCTGCCGCTGAGATTTCTGCCTTCCGACGTCTGATGCAGCAACAGCCTCTGGAGCCTTTTGCTCCCTCGTCTTCCTATGCTCATTAAGGACCCTCAGGTGCTCATAATGCGTCCCCTCGTCTCTCTACTCACTGGATTATAGATTTTGTATCAACGGATCATACGATCGGCTCTGCTACAGGTTTTGTATCTTACCTTCCTTTGTTTGGTCGATACAAAGTGAGCATTACGGATGGTTTCTTCTCTCTCATTGCTTGAAAAGGAACAATCCTCTGCTCCTCTCTTACTCTTTCTTTTGTCCTTCATGTACCCAAGTTTACTCGCAATCTACTCTCAATTAGTCATCTAACAAACTCTATGAACTGTTCTGTGACATTCTCCCCCCCCCCCCCCCCCCGAAGTGAGGACCCGGTTCTTAATAAAGTCTTTGTTACCATGGATGTCACATTCCGTGAATCTGAGAGCTACTATAGGCCCTCACTTCATGGAGGGACCTTTTCTATGTTGGAAGTGAGTTCCTTAACTCCTTTACCCATTCCTCCATTATATCACTATCACTCGACTTCGTCTCCTATTACTGTTGCGCCAACTCCTGCTGCTCCTATTGCCAAGCCCCTGCAAGTTTACTCTCGTCGTACCAAGGGAACGAACACACCGACCCGTAGTAGCCAAATCTCACAACAATATTCAACACCAACTCAATCACAACATTCAACTATACTCAACAGAAAACCAAAAAAACGCAAACCCTCACGGGAATACAAAGCAACAATCTTCAATTTTTCATCAACAACAACCCCGAAGTATTACAAAACATCCTTGTATATAGGGTAGATCAAAAGTAAAAAAAATAAACCTCTGCGTGTAAAGGAACAGCCATGGCGGAGCTTCATCGTGTGGCCGGTGTGGGCAAATGCAGAAATTGCCGAAGTTGAGGTAGAGGATGTGGTCAGTGTGGTCGGAGGCTTCAGCGTCGTGGGCGTGCGGGGGCGTCGTGGGGCTGAGAATCGTAAGGGAGGCGTGCGCAAATCCGGTAGTTGCGGCCTTGTGGGTCGTGGGATTGAAAACCCTACTTAGCGGGATTTTCCTCTGGCCGATTGGGAAGAAAACTGTGTTGGGCCGGCTTTTGGAGCTGAATTGAACGTGCTTGAATAACACACACATATATATATTTATTTATATTTATATATGTGTATATATTTCCTCGGAGAATACAATAAACTCTTCACACATGACTACGCACCCAGGCGTGCACTTAATATCTAAACAAAAATTTATTTTGCAAAATAAAATAAAATGCGAGCTAAAATAAATTGCAAAGTAACCAAATTAAAGTGCAATAACTCGGGGGCGGTAGAGGTCCGGACGGGTGCGGTGTCGGGCACTTTTGCGTCGACCTTATCTAGGTTGGTCTCCACCAGCTCTCCCCCTCTCGAAATCACTCATCTCTGGTGAGTGCTCTGATCAGTATTGTTGTAAAAGATCAACATCCATGCGCTCTAACTCCTTGGCCAAAACCCAGCTAGCCTCGGTCTCTGGACTGTCATGTCAACGAACCAAGTATCTCTGAAAACCACCATCAGTAGTGATCACTGTCTTGTCCTCCAATATCTGCTCAGGAACCATAATTTGTCGCGAAAGTCTGTCAGCGGCTCTTGGAACTGGTATGGAAGAATCACCTGGTGTCTCATGCTCAGCTTGAAACCTATCAGTGGAAAATGGGAGAATTGCAGGTGGCGTGTCAGTAACTGAATGACTGTCAGTGTGTCATGAATGTGGCTCCTCACTCTCACTCACCAACCTAGAAGTATCAAATTGAGGAGAAGGCAAGGGAAAATCTAAAAACTCATGTGGATAATCGTGAAATAAAGTCAGATCGGCTACGTTAAAAATCGGATTCGCTCCCCAAACGGAAGGCATCTTCATTCATCGGTCTCCATCTCTCCGGATAGCCACCGCAGCTTTTACGATCATTGGATCTCCGCTCCTACACCCACAACCCCTTATTTGTGAATGTTTGTTGTTTGGTTTCATGATTCTTCATTATTGTTGCATAAACTTGGTCTCCTATATGATTATGGATGTTTTCTTATGCTTGTATATTTGTTTTGTGATTAATTGTGACTTGCAATACCTTTATCACTTGCGTGTGTTGGTTTTTGGCCCTTCAAATGGAGGAAAGTTTAATTTGCTTTTCTTTTAAAACTGTTTTGTGATAGCTGGATGTGGTTTAGGCTTCCATTATTATTTGTAATTTATTGTTAGATCACTTGCTAAATCCATGCTTTTGGCCCTTCAAATGGAGGTAAGTCTGATCTTCTTTTCTTTTAAAATTGTTTGCAACTGTTTTGTGATAACTGCATGTGGTTTATTTTTCCATTATTATTTGTAATTTATTGTTGGATCACTTGTAAAATGCTTACTTTATCCTAGGGTTAGATAGGAATTACTTTCCCGGTACCTCACCCTGGGTTGCATTTGTTTCCGATATACTTTGGTTGTAGCAGGGCACTTCTTGGGAATGTACTGGAGTTAATGAAATTCAAATTTGGATTAATTTCTTTTGTTTTAACATGTGTTTTACAATTGACTACGCTCAACTTTTCTCATCAAGTGTTATCAAATAAACAGCTTATTCAAATAACATTTATTAGTATATTAAAACATACGATATAATCAATTAATGTAATTAAAAACCAATATTGCACAAGCTATTTGTAGTAGTTTATTGGGAACTTCCTTTTATTTTGTTGCTCTTATTAAAATGAGAAATCAGAAACTGAAAACTGATGGCTTTTAATGGGGTCTCTCAGCGCGACACCACCACCTCTCCAAGCTGGAACATTTACGCGTGGGGTTGTGACGATGCGGTGTGACCTTACTACTTGCAGTTCTGCTCACATATCCCTTCTTGTATCTGGTAGCGCCCAGACTTGTTTTGATGATCAGGTATATGCTCTTATTGTGGAATCATTATTCTGTGAGCTTCCGTCAAAATGAAATTTTGTTCAAAGTCTTTAATATTGTTCAGTGTTTTTACCAAAGTCATATTAACCTTTGAAGCTAGAACTTTTCTTGCATTTTGTGCTCATCTCGTTAATGTTTTTTCTTGTAACTGATATTTGGATTTTGCACATTAAGCTTGTTTAATTTGGCAAAAAAACAGCTTCTGGAAAATCACATTAAGAACGAGCTTATTGAAAAGTGTCCGTTAGTGCGTGCTCCTCCAAATTCCGATGATGGCCAGTCTTTGTTGCCTGATTCTCTGAGTTTGGGTGCAGTAGCCTGTGGGGCAGCTGTATTTGAAGTACGTATGAAGGTTCCAACATGGGCTGCCCAGGTATTTTTCTTATCGTTTTTATATGAATTTATTTGAGGAAAATTTAAATTTTATCTATACTTAGAGTTTAATGGCATTGTGAACATTGTATTTACGCTATGAAATCAGTTATATCCTTACTCCCTGTTCTTCCAGTTTTCTTGGTATATCTTTAGCACCTGAAACTCAAAGTTGACATCAGAACATGCATATGAGTAGTAAAAAAAATGATACAGACCTTATACATGTTTAAAGTAATAAACATGTGGACACATGATGATGATCTGCATGTACAAAATCCAACTAATGATTGTTTCTCTTCAATTTCCTTGTTCAAGCATTAGTTATATTGTCTTGTTTTGTATCCACAGGTTCTGAAGCACCTCGCACCTGAGATTTCTTATCGTAGCCTTGTGACACTTGGAATCGCCAGTGTTCAGGGCACTCCGGTGGCTTCCTTTGAGAAAGAAGATGCAGATCGTCTTCTGTTCTTCTGTTCAGGAGAAGGAAAAGTGTCATCTGCAGAAGATATTTTCATTAATTATATGCCAAAATGGTGCTGTTCTCCAATCAACGAGAGGCGCAGGCCTACTCCAGAATCAAAACCTATCCATCCTTGCAAATTACTAGGGGGAAATGGAATTATTCTTAAAAAAAGTGATAGGAATCACAGTGATAAAAGAACGCCTGAGAGGATTAATTCACCTATCCTACAATCAAGGAAGAGGTTGAAGGTTGCTGCAATGAGACCTATTCCTCACTTGAGGCAACACAAGATGCTTCCCTTCTCAGGAGTAGGGGAAACTGATGCCTATGATGGAAGTCAAATGAAACCTAGCCCTACTACTGTTCCTGCTGTGAAAGCTAATTATGTACCCACGGCTCCCTCAAGTCAGAGAAAATCGTTATCAAGTTCTTTTCATACTCCGCAAATAGTACCTCTAAATCCTTTGCCGATGAAGAAGCATGGATGTAATCGGGCTCCAATCCAAATTTGTCCTGAAGTAAACTACTGTTCTCTTTCAAATTAAAGAATTAGTTAGCAGAAGTTTTTTCTTATTTCAAAAAGTGAGTGCAAGTGCTTTCTTGGTTGAAACTGTATGGAATTGAGCAATGTTCTTTAAACCAGCCTTCCGTGAGTTTCAATCTTGAAGGCTAGGAATTCACACACTTTTAACGCTATGTTTAGGATAGTTGCAGTGTTTGAGTGGCCATGGTGTTTGAGTGGTCCCTCCTTCAGTTTGTAAGAAGTGAGTTTCAATCTTGTAGGCTAGGGATTCAAAGTCAGTTTTAACGCTATTTTTAGGATAATTGTAGTGTTTGAGATGTCGCAGTGTGAAACTATGGTAGTAAATGTGTGATGGTGATTTTACTGCTTCTGAACTTCAATGATAGTTTTTTTGAGGGGCTCAAATTACACCATATGGTGTTTAGGTGTTCGCAACCACTAAAACATGTCCACACTTGCATGATTGCAGTGGTGTTTTGTTCTAAAAAGTCATTTTGGAAAAATAGCATTGTGATCACACTTACCCAAATGCTAACTATGTTTTTCATTGTTGTGTCCACAATCCCCACTGCTCTTTGTTACGGATCCTCCGCCAGTTATCTAGTAGTTATATCGATAGGCTTGTTTATGTTATCGAGCCAAGTCTTTATGTATTGAGACGAGTCGTTATTATCGAGTCGAGTCGTAGTCTTAGCGTCGTAGTATTTTTATTCACGCGTCTATTGGTGTATTTACGATTATGCCATTATGAGTTCTATTTAGGGTACTCATGGGGTCATTGTAGTTATGCAAGAAATTATAATCAACTTTCTCTTTATCTATTTAACTTCCACTCTCTCTCTCTCTCTCTAGTTCTTCTCTTCTCACCCCCTCCGTTCTAGAGTTTTTTTGTCTTCTCTCATCTCCGCCGCCATTTCTAGGGATTTAATCTCTTGTATCCTCCACCCCCAGCCCTCCGACGATCCACCAAAAGAGGCACGTAGCACTCTCCCAAGCATGACCTTTTGCCTTTAAATAACTACGGAATAGTTTTATATTAGATGGGCTCTCTTCCATAATTGAGGTCCAAAGTAGTTCAAACAATTTCAATGAAACAAATTGACTTTAAGGGGGTCTTTATTATTTTGTGTGTTGTGCTATAGGAAGAGTTCTTAAAGGATGTGATGCAGTTCTTACTTCTTCGGGGGCACAACAGACTTGTTCCTCAAGGGGGTTTGTCTGAGTTCCCAGATGCCATTCTAAATGCAAAACGGCTTGACCTCTACAATTTGTATAGAGAGGTTAGATGTTTTTTTCTACTTTGTCATGGTAATGATAATCTTACTGTGTATTCTAAATATTTCTGAATACATTCATTGATTTAGGGTTTATAACAAGAAAAACTGTGTGCAGGTAGTGTCAAGAGGGGGATTCTATGTCGGTAATGGCATAAATTGGAAGGGTCAGGTCTTCTCAAAGATGCGCAACCATACACTGACCAATAGAATGACAGTACATATTTCTGTCTTTCATCTTCCCATAATGTCTTTTGGCATATATTCAATGATTTTACTGGATTTGGCTTCTGATCATTATCATGGACATCATGATTAATAGCATTATCACAACTGCATAGGGTTTGCTTTATGGACATTCATCTTTCACTGTTCTTGTTGACTAATGTATACAGTTTTAAACCTATATTATGAAAATAACTTCTGAACAAATTTTATCAAGTTATCTTAGGTATATCTACTACTTAATCCTTCCATATCAACCCTATTTACTTGGTTGCATTTTCTATGTTTTTGGTGTAAATCAATGAAAGATGCAATAAGCAAACAGTTATTTTCTATTGTTTTATTTGGATAAATGTCTATCTGCTTGTTCCTCTTATATAATTATTACTTAATTTATTCTTTCTAATTTTACTACATATTCATTTTAGCATTGTGATTTTTTCACGATCAACTTATGTGTGAACTAAATTTCTATTTCCCAACATGTTGATTCATATAGTACCGTTGGCCTATTCTTATTTATAAAATCTAGGAAGTTAGCATAATTATTGATTGCACCCCTCTTACTTTTGAAATTACAAAAACCTCCCTTGCAAGTTTACATTTAACATCCATGCACAAAAATACCCCCTTTGGATTAAATTTTTTGGGCGGTCTTTTTATGCATGGCTGTTATGAAATGTAAACTTACAAGGGAGGTTTTTGTAATTTCAAAAATAAGAGGGGTGCAACTTGTAATTTAGCAAACTTAGAGACGAGGTCCCCGTAAATGGCCTTAAATTCTATTTTTAAATTCTTGATAATATCCAGGCTATGGCACATTTGACGCTTTTCTCCATTTTAACCCAACAACTTTAACTCTAGACGTTATATTCTCATTTATATCCGTGTTTTTATTAATAGTAGATCAAATGTACTTAATTCTTTGCATCAATGTACCTCATTTTTGTTATATTTTGTGAGCATCTTCATTATCAATATATAAAAAAAATTGATGTATGAACATAAAATTGTGGGCTTGAAATCAATAAAGTGAAATATTCAGCCATGCTCAAATCCCTACATTTTCCTTTCCTCCTGTCCATTAATAATTGTATTACCTTTCATAATTCTTGTAGGGTGTTGGGAATACACTTAAAAGGCATTATGAGACATACTTGTTGGAATACGAATTAGCGCATGATGATGTTGACGGAGAGTGCTGCTTGTTGTGTCATAGGTTAGTTTACACTCCTTCCCAATGTAAAATAATATAATATATATGAATAATTACCAAAGTTTCCCCTAAAAGTTAGCATAATTATAGGTTGCACCTCTCTTACTTTTGAATTTACAAAAATTTCCTCTAAAGTTTACATTTCATAACATCCATGTACAAAAATACCCCATCAGAGTAAATTTTCAAGGGGTTTTTTTGTGCATGGATGTTTTGAAAGGCACAACATGGGAGATTTTTTAATTTAAAAAAATAAGAGGAGTTTTTTATAATTTCAGAAGTACGAGGGGTACAACATATAATTTAGCAAATTTAGAGGGGAGGTCTGGGTAAATGACCCTATAATTTGCATAATTTCAAGGGCTCCATTTTCAAAATTATAGAAATCTTCGCGGAGGAGAGTTCCCAGCAAATGACCCTTATATCTCCTTTTATTTATTTTTTTGTAATTTTGTAACTAACATTGTTATATATATCTTGAGCATTTTAACAGTAGTGCTCCGGGCGATTGGGTTAACTGTGGATTATGTGGTGAGTGGGCTCACTTTGGGTGCGATGGACGCCAAGGTCTTGGTACTTTCAAGGTATGCAATGTCTTTCTCTCTGAAACCTAGTATTTTTATAAGTAATCATAATAATATTTTTCCTTTGCAAGATTGTTGTCATAGTGTTGTGCTCCTAACTTTGGACTTTTGGCTAGAGTTGGCCTTCACCCATCGAAGTTTAATCTGTCTGATTGTATCAAATAATGATTCTTTTTTTGGACTCCAAACACACCTAGAAGTGTTTGAATGCACGTATATTGTTTAGGATTGATGAAAATTATGGTGGTTTAGAAATACCAAGTGGTTGGCTCTCTTTTATAGGCCGTAGTTTTTGCGTTGAAAAGGAATTAGAAGGTTGTGTTATTTTCCAACTTTGGTCCACTTAGTCTTTGTATTACTGCGATCAAGTGGTTCATGATGGAGCAGTTTAGGGTCCGTTTGGTGTGGCGTTTTTGCTTCGGTGAGTTTGGACAAAAATGTCACCATCATAGATGTTTGGCATGACAACAGTTATAACCACCACCAAAAAAAAAAAAAACTAGTTTTGAATATAAAAGTGGATGAAGTTCCTTATGTGAGGTCGGGCATTCACGAACAACTGTTCATGATCACCGTGTTCATGACCGCGAGCCTAAAGTCTCAAATTTATTGTCGCAAAAAATATGTTAATATAGGAATACAAAGAGTTTAGAAATACCAAGTGGTTGGCTCTCTTTTATAGGCCGTAGTTTTTGCGTTGAAAAGGAATTAGAAGGTTGTGTTATTTTCCAACTTTGGTCCACTTAGTCTTTGTATTACTGCGATCAAGTGGTTCATGATGGAGCAGTTTAGGGTCCGTTTGGCGTGGCGTTTTTGCTTCGGTGAGTTTGGACAAAAATGTCACCATCATAGATGTTTGGCATGACAACAGTTATAACCACCACCAAAAAAAAAAAAACTAGTTTTGAATATAAAAGTGGATGAAGTTCCTTATGTGAGGTCGGGCATTCACGAACAACTGTTCATGATCACCGTGTTCATGTCTTCATGACCGCGAGCCTAAAGTCTCAAATTTATTGTCGCAAAAAATATGTTAATATAGAAATACAAAGCGCCCCAGCCTTTTTTAACCCCTCTCGAAAGATGAAGCAGCCTAGCAGTAAGTTCTATGCCAACCCAGTAATATTCTCTTCATTTTTTGCATCTGTAGTAGAAAATTTTGAAGTAAAAAATAACAAATAACACAATCTTTCACATAGGTCAGTTTGGCATGATGGTGCCTGTCACGAGCGTGGGGTTATGAACCATCGTTTGTGAAAGCCCGACCTCACCTAAGGAACTCCATGCACTTGGAACTCCATGCACTTTTATGTTCAAAATTTACTTTTTTTTGTGGCGGTCATATCCGTTGTCATGTCAAACACATTTTAAGACTAGCTTTTTTATCCAAACTGGCCGGAGCCAAAACGTCGCGCTAAACGGACCCATACTCATGCTTATTTGTTTTGATCGTTTCTAATTATCAAATATGATGACAGGACTATGCAAAAACCGACGGTCTGGAGTACATATGTCCACATTGTAGTCTAACAAGTTACAGCAGCAACAGAAGTAAACCTCCAAATATTGCCAATGGATATTCCAATGCAGCTTTGTTGCGGCAGGTCTAATTTTTGTAAATTTTGTTTTTTTAGAATTCTGCCTAATGTCGATAAAATGCCCCAGATTCAGTAGGTGCTTGAGTTGGTCTAGTTGTTGTCAATGTCTAATTAGGGTTTAGCTTTGAGCCAACATCTTATGTATCTATTACTTGTTAGTAAATGCCTGGGGAAAAAATAGAGGATATGATGTAAATTTCATGGGACAAAATAGCGTTCTTTGAAAAGGTACTGAATTTTGTCATCTAAACCCTAATGCGGTCGAGTTGCCCAACCGGGAGGAGTTGTATGTTGGATGAAATTGGAAGTCATCTCTATGTTTTAAGGGGTTGGTAATCGATGATTGGTTTGTCTGTGGAGGGACTGTTGTTTGCTGCTCGACTAAATCTACATGCAAATGTTATTGGCCGTTATTATACGCCTTCTCAATACATTTGATGATGAGTGGTAGTCCTCCAATTCCTTCTGCCATCGCTCCAAAATGTCCCGTCTTTTGTTTTGAGACCGCATGCACCTCCCTCAATTCTCACCGCTCTGCTGTCAATGCTCTCATTCGCACTGCCGAAACAAACAGACCCTAAAATTTCTATTCACCATCGATAAAGAAATATCGAGCTTGTCAGTTTCTATTGCTGATGTCTTGATCATAGCATTACAACTTCTTTGTATATAATAGTATTGTCACACTTTAACTAATTACATAGAAAAAAAATAAAATGTCTGCATTTAAATGGACGAGGTTACTATTAATCAATTTAATTATTCACGTGCAAGTACACAAAATATGTCCAATGCTCGTTTGTTGGCTTATTTAATTCTTAGTTTTTTTTAAAATCCAATTGTATCCTTCTTGTGCATGCTGGATGTGATATATTTAAAATACATGTATAATTGTATGGTAGTATTAAAATTAATTACAATATTAAACTACATTATTCATTTTATTACCATATTCAACATTAAAAATATGGGTAATGCAAGCAGTCATATAACGACTAAACACAATTTATTATTCCATTCATATACATAGTCCAATGAATTTAAGTATTTTTAGGACTATGAATTACCATTTTAGATGATTTAGGACTGCAAGTCTGCGAATAGCCATTTTGCGTTTTAGTAGGAATAATCGTCGTAGAACTGCTAATAACATCGCCCCAAAAAATTAAACACAATTTGCACAAATACTATTTTTTTTATAAATGCACTATGAGAGAGGAGAGAGAATGATCAGAGGTATAGCATGTGCTTAACAAACGGGCAGGGCCCTTTAACCTCCAAGAGCAGTTGTGTACAAGCATAACTCTGCACTGCTTGTGAGCTAGTATTCATGAACATAATATAATAATTAGTAGTTAAATAACATACTAAATGATCAAGAATGAATTTAATACCAAATTGTAATAAAATACTAATTCTCAAAAACAATGAAATGACCTGATTTTTAAAAAAATGAAAAAGCATCTTAGCGTCGAAATCTCAGTAATTTTAGGGCAATTTAATGTAAAATTAATATGAAACTATCAAAAATAAACATAAAATGTCAATGAATATTGAATATTTACTTTTAACCTCAAAGAATTTCATCAATTATCTTACCAACGTGATATTAAGTACATATTAAAAAGTAAATAGAGTAGTATAAGTTTCACCAAAAGATTTTTTTTTTTTTTCCTTTTAACAGCATAACGAAGTTATTTATTTGTGGAAAAAAAATGACAGCATTCCTGTAAAAAAATAATAATTAGATGACAGATACTGTTCTAGTGTTCTTATTGCTCTCCTCTTAAGAACTTTAGGTTACATACACATTTACTCGGAACTCGGGATCCGTCGACAATCGACCTCACGAATTCACCTTCTCACTCCGGTCATTCCTTTCACTCACTCTTCGATACAGGTGGCGGCAATGGAAGCAGAAGAGCCTTTATGGTTGGAAATGGCGCTCGCAAGCGCAATTGGCATGAGGCAGAACCCTTTGCTCTGGAGATACTGCTGCGCGGCGGTGGTGTCGCCGGACGCGAATAGTTTCACAACATCCCGCTCGAAGGCAAGATTCTCATCTGCTTCCTGGTCGGCGGCTTTGCTGACTGATGCTAAATGCATACTTCCAGCATCCTGCATGAGAATTGTGGACTCTTTAGATTGAAAGGAGCGGGGATGTGTGTGGAATGGGGAATGCTTCCTTATATATTTACAAAACTTAATGAAAATACAAAGGATAAGTGCATATTTCTAAAATAAAATAAAAAAACACAAATTAAACTAAAAGTTGTAATAAAGAATGGAGTAAAATTGGAAGATAAATGTTTAGCCAAAGAGCGTTTAGACACATATTTTGATGGTAAAGCGGGCCTGCTATGAAGCTACATAAACCTAACCTGCAACAAGAGTACTCAACTTGCATCATAATCTGAAGAAATTGCCCGGCTCGACGATTCCCAAAGATGCTTGGTGAAATTTCTCTTAGGTTGTTTGATAATAACGATCCTTGAAAACCTAACAAAAGAAGAGGAAAAGAAGATGGAAGGCAAGGCTTGGGGCCAGAGGGTGAGAAGTTTGGCGACTTATGCGAGTGAGACATTCAATGAGTGCAGTAGGGTGGGGTTGGTGTCTATTAAGGAAAGAGGTGGAGAGTAGGTGGCTGGACTGCGGAGTTCAGCTCCATGACAGGACCAAGAGGATTTATTCAAAAGAAACACCCAAAAATAGCCAAGAGTGGCATGCACGTAACAACCGACTATATATAATGGAAGTACAATTTGCGCACTTCACCATTTAAAATAACACTTCCATAAATCTATCCGGCATTTGTTAGGCCCAAAAATGCTCTTCAATTATGCCTACTAGGGGTGTGCAAAAATAACCGAAGAACCGGACTGGAACCGTTGCCGAGCGGATCAGATAGGTTCTCATAGATCTCAGTTCGGTTCTGGACCCAAAATTTTCAAAACTGACCAATCAATTCGGTTCTTGGTTCATATATATTTTTCTTCAATTTGCGCTAACATACCCTTAATCTGGACTCAGATCAGAAGGCTTATATTGAATATCGAGTCAAGATTAAGGGTATGTTAGCGCAAATTGAAGAAAAATATATATGAATTATTTTGCTCTTCTAAGCATACAATTGTTTGATCTGTCATTTCCTTTATAAAGAATAACTTTGTTCACTAAATCATTTCCTTTCTAAAGAATAACTTTGTTCACTAAATCATTTCCTTTATAAAGAATAACTTTGTTCACTATAGTGATTACAATAGTTATGAATGCTTACTAATACACAAGTTTATATGAAAATATTATGACGCGTGAGAGGAACCGAGAATCAAATTAGAACCGAGAACCAAATCGGAAACAAAAACTGAATCGGAACCGAACCAAGTTTTACGGTTTGAATCTGATTCTATACCTTCGGTACATGGGTCGGTTTCAGTTTCGAAAAGTAGGAACAAAACTTATATAAATTGGTTTTTGGTTTTGGGTAACAGACCGGAACTGACCCAAGTTGAACCCCTAATGCCTACTGTTAAGAATTGTAATTGACAACAAAGTCTTAAAAGTTTAAACAAATTATATTTTGCGTCTAAATTTTGCATAAAACAAAATCCTATGACTGAATGGAAAGGTTCAAAAGTGGAGTTAACAGCACAAAAGAACCCTAGATATCATATTCCCATATCATTATGCAATTTTAAAATCTAATGAAATTTTAGGATCAATTTGGTTTGAAGGAACCGCGTGGAATGTAGATGCAATTTACTTTATTATTCACTATTGAGTGTTTGGTTTCAATCAGCAGATAACTGGATTTGCCTAGGAAATGTCTACAAATGCATTTTATTAATATTTCCCTGCCAAATCTTAATAAAACAATGGAATAAATTTCATTAAGCTATAACTCATTTCCCCTCATCACAAAATAAAATAAAACTTTCATCAATCAAAACACACAGAATATATTCTCATGCAAATTTTCTTCAAACATTTAAGGTGATGAAAACTAGCTTCTATGTAATTCCACTATCAATTTCTTCAAACCAAACCTAATCTTAGGAAATGGAAAATATAGCAAAGTTCATCAAAGTCACTAATTTAAGAACTTCACATTATCCTGTGAAATTTATCAAGGAGACTCCTTCAATCAGAAAAATCCCTCAAGGGGAATAAAGAAACCCTAGTAAATTGTGACAATTTTGTTTTTAATTCTTCTAATACAACTGGGGAAGAAGGCGAGTTTGATTTAATTGGGCCAGTAGTTTTGCAAAATCTTCCAATCCTCTTGAAACCTAAATAAGTGATACGTATACGCTCCATGTGGATCATAAACTCGGCCAGTGGAGATCCAGGCTGATCAGTCAGGAGCATCTATTAGTAGAATATAATGTATTACGAAGCTTTTGTAATTAGTAGTAGTCTCTCCTATATAAGGAGGGGTGTGGCATCTTATTAGTGGATCTTGGAATTTTGGTCATGAATCTCTCCTTGGAGAGGACTTCTTGAGGGAACCAACCCTCAAGAACTCGACAAGAGCATACCTCTCGACTGTAACACGTTTACACTTTATTGCAATCCATTTTGGCATATCTCAGTAACCTACACCAGAAATTAAATGGGTTTAGAATAAAAACCTCTGCCTGAGCATGTGTGATCAGAGGCAAGATTGTACCACCTGTGTGAACCCTGCTCATGCTTAGGACCTGGAATGTTAATTATAAAAGAAAGAACATAAAGTTAGATTAACAAAATGAAGGTTAAAATGATGGAAATCTATGGTCAAACCTTGACTTGTTGCTGAAGAAATTTCACACAATCGATGATCTCATCAAGCATAGATTCAGTGTCTGTCTGCATAAATTAAAAAAAAGGACATAAACTGCTTCCATGTTAACAAAACAACTTTGAGTTTTTTTTCTTATACAAATTAAATATTTGATTAACCACATTGTAAAGGCAGCTGTTTGAAACATCAAGACCCATACATTCTAGTATCTTTAGTTTAGAACTTTTTTATGCCAATCGAGTATATTATGTGTTAATCCTCCTCGTTTAGGGAAAAGGCACAAGAATGTAAGTTTAAGGAAACAAGATGTGAAAAATGTGTTATTATATTTGACCATTGATTGGCCAATCAACTAAATTTGAATTCAAAACATATTTTATGTTTGGATTATTTATCTAAATTTTAATTTTGAAATCTTGAAAATTTTTATATAGATTTCTAAATGTAATTGATCTTGTGCTTTTTAAATAAGCAAAATCATGTCTTAGTGACACCGATCAAGCCCTTCACTCGGCTTCCTCTTTTCCTTACTCTACTCTTCTTAGTAGAATTGACCCGGTTCCACCCCTTTAGTTCTTGAAAAAAAAGGCAAAAGAAGATGAAAGTCGAAAAGTGGCTCCAGGCTAGGAGAACATATTGGCTTCATCCCACAAGGATAATAAATCAAAGATAGGCTCAAAATAATAGTAAGACACAATGTGAACAAAGAGCGAAAAAGTCAAATTTGACAAAGACCAAACTCGATGAGCATGCCTCAATCTAACCTAGCGAAAAAGTCAAGTTTGACAAAGACCAAACTGGAACATGTACCCCAAGTGCTCCAGCAGGGAGGTCTCACCACGTACCCGGAAGTTTGGGAGAAACTTTCCCACCGCAACCAAAAACTGAGCTAGGTACGACAAAGACATGGACTTGGCGAGTATCCAACTGGAAGGACCTCAACATCTTCCAAAAGTGTCATTTCTAGTACCTTTGGGGATCTATTTATAGAGAAATCCTAGATGGAGGGGGGGGGGGGGTATTGGCGAGTTTCCAGTCTTTGCTAGCGAGTTACAAGGACTACTCGCCCATACTAGCGAGGTACTCGCCCATACTAGCGAGGTACTCGTCCATACTAGCGAGAAACTCACTCATACTCTTCCAAGCTCGCCCTTGCTCGCCCAAGCTCGCATCTGCTCGACCAAGCTCGCATCTGCTCGCGGCGAGGTCTGCGAATAGGCGTCTCTTTAGGCATTTCTGATTTCGACGAATTACGGGTTATACAAGTATACATTATACCTATAAGGAAAATACTATGGATAATGTCACATTTGTCATTTATTGATGCTTTTCCATGTGAATTTATGACTGCATCCTCACTGTGGAACAAATGTGCAGTCAATCAGTGATACTTGACTGTTTTTTTTTTGGTTGATTAATTTAGGTGATTGTTAACCGCAAACCCGCTATTTGTTAGTGGCACCCCAAAATCTCATAACTTTTCGCGCCTTTTCGAAATACGTCTTCTACATATAATTTTAAGAAAAGTGCTCAACACGAAAGTTGTAGATCTCGACGAGATCTACAACTTTCGTGTTGAGCACTTTTCCTAAAAATGCATGTACAAGGCGTACTTTGGAAATATGCTCAGATTTTACGCATTTCAGAAATACGCCTTGTATGCAATTTCAGGAAAAGTGTTCAACACGAAAGTTGTAGATCTCGTCGAAATCTACAACTTTCGTGTTGAACATTTTTCCTGAAATTGCATGTACAAGGCGTATTTTGAAAAGTTGTGAAAAATTAGCAGATTTTGGGGTCCGACTAGCCAATAACGGGTTGCGGTTAACAATCACCTTAATTTATGTAATGACATTAAAAATTTAAAAGCATATAAAATTATCTTCAACACAGGTAAATTATATAGCTAGAAAGTAAATTAAAAGTTAAGAGATGGACCAAAATGTTTTGAGAGTGTAATGTGAATGTATATGCACTAGAAAATGATCATATGACACATGTTTGTGTAAAAAAAAATATTGTTTGTATGCATGTGATTGGGAGAATGGTTTGCACATAACAAAAATAGAATTTAATATTTGATATTTGTTTATTACTTATTATTTAACGAGTTGGTTTGCACCTATTCAAAATCGGTTTGCACATAACAATCACCAATAAAAACAGAAGATTGTTAATAAATTATGCGAAATTTAATTTGTTTATATGTGCTTTTAATTCCTGTCATATTCCATCGTGTAGTCAAATAACAAAATTGTCATTTCCAATTCATATTCATGAATTTCCTGCAATCTAATGATAGAGTTGTAATCTGGATCAATTCCAAACCATAGAAAACTGCGAAAATTTTATTAATGCCAAAAAATCTACTTTACAACAAGAGTAAATACATATATATAGGAAGAGAGAGAAGAGAAATCTCAATCTAAGATGTGGGATTAATCTAAGAGAGCAATGAGCTACACTATGGGCCAAAGTAATGGGCCTATTTACATGACTTCTTCTAACACTTCTAACACTCCCCCGCAAGCTGGAGCGTACAAGTCGTAGGCACCAAGCTTGAATGATATAATGGTCGTGGTAATGTTTTGGTGAGAATGTCAGCAACTTGCCCAGACGCAGGTACATGTTCCAGTTCCAATTTCTTCAACTGAACATTTTCCTGAACGAAGTGACAGTCAACTTCAATGTGTTTTGTTCGCTCATGGAACACTGGATTCTTGGCAATATGTATGATCACCTGACTATCACAGAATAGAGTTGTTGGTGAGGATAGTTTAACTCCCAAATCATCAAGAAGACTCTCAAGCCAGGTAAGTTCTGACACGACAGCCATCATAGCACAATACTCAGCTTCAGCAGAAGAACATGCAACAACAGATTGATTCTTGCAACGCCAGGTGATAAGATTTCCTCCAAAGTAGGTACAGAAACCAGTAGCAGAATGTCGATCATCCAGAGAGCCCGCATAATCAACATCTGAATACGCAATCAGAGATAGAGAGGAGGATGACTTATACACTAGCCCTTGTCCAGAAGCAGTCTTCAAATACCTGAGGATGCATTTGACTGCCTTGAGGTGAGAGACCCGTGGAGCATGCATAAAACGACTGACTACTCCAACATAAAAGAAGATATCAGGTCTCGTAACAGTCAGATATATCAGTTTTCTCACAAGACGTCGATAGTACTCTAGATTTGAGAGCAGTGAATCAGAATCAGATCCATGAGCACACAGCTTGTGATTGACAACCATCGGAGTTTCTGCAGGTTTGCACGCTGATAGGTCAGCATCTTAAAGAAGATCAAGGCAATACTTCTGTTCTGACAGGACAAGGCCATCAGGTCGCCTTGCTATCTCAAGCCCAAGTACCGGAGATTTCCCAGATCCTTAGTTTAAAAAACAGAGTTTAAGTGTTGCTTCATTTGTTGTATCCCTACGGAGTCATCACCAGTAATCAAAATATCATCCACATAGACCACGAGGATGACTGTATCGGTCGATTGGTAACGAGTAAAAAGTGAGAAGTCTGTCGAGCTTCTCTTGAAGCTAACCTCACGAACAACCTTACTAAATTTTTCAAACCACGGCCGAGGAGACTGTTTGAGACCATAGATTGATTTTTTGAGCAGACATACATGATACATGAGACTCCCCCGTGATCTCAAACCCGGGCGGTTGATGCATGTATACAGTTTCAAGAAGGTCGTCATTCAGAAAAGCATTTTTGATATCAAGCTGATGCATAGGCCACTGGCGGTGAACTACTAAGGAGATCAAAACTCGAATAGAGTTTAACTTGGCAACTGGGGCGAAAGTCTCATCATGATCAAGTCCTTGTTGTTGAGTGAACCCCCAAACCACAAGTTGTGCTTTGAGACGGTTAACAGTGCCATCCGCAACATGTTTGATTACAAAAATCCACTTGCAACTAGCACAACTTTATCCATGAGGTTGAGGTACAAGATCTCAGGTGTGATTGGCCCAAAGAGCAAATATTTCTTCATCCATGGCTGCACGCCACCCCGGATGCTGAAGAGCCTCGTGTAAAGAGTTAGGAATAGAAATGGAGGAGAGAAAGTGCAAATTGAAGAAGAGGTGGGGAGAGGCGATGTAAGGAGACATAATTTGCCATAGGATGAGCCGTGGATGTTGATGTCGGATCGATGGGCCGCGAGAGCACACCGGTAGAAGGAGGCTATTGCAGGGCATCAAATTTGGGAGGGCAACGAGTGTAAACTCGGAGGAGAGGCGGTTTGGATTGGAAAGGTGTGGGTGTAGGTGTCGAAAGGAAAGGTGGAAGGAAAGACGTGATTGGAACCGCGGGCCGAGGTAGAAGAGGATCTGTAGAAATTGTGTGAAACGGTTGGTCTTCCCGAAAGGTGACATCAGCAGAAACGAATATTTTATCGTCTGTAGGAGAATAACAAACATACTCCTTCTGGGTACAAGAGTAGCCAACAAACATGAATTTGATAGCACGTGGAGCAAACTTATCAGTGGGTGGACCGAGGTTATGGACATAATACGTACATCCAAACACACGGGGCGGGAGAGAGAACAGAGGCGTTGAAGGAAAAAGGAGAGTGAATGGAGCCACGAAATTGAGAATGGACGACAGCATGCGATTGATGAGATGACAGACAGTAGAAATGGCAAAGTTCCAGTATAGTGGTGGTACCTGCATTTGAAACATAAGAGATCTAACAACATCAAGAAGATGCCGATTTTTTCGCTCGGTTACGCCGTTCTGTTGAGGAGTATAGGCACAAGAAGTTTGCTGGATAATACCAAACTCAGTGTACAGATTTGAGAAGGTTCAGCTAGAATACTCACGCGCATTATCAGTTCGAATAACTTTGAAGCAAGTAGAAAATTGAGTATGAGTCTCCACAATAAAGGAACGGAAGATAGACGGGAGCTTGTCACGATCACGAAGTAAATATAACCAAGTTACGTGTGAGTAATCATCAATAAATGTGACCAAATACCAATAACCAAATACATTAGGAATCTTATAGAGTCCCCAAATATCAGAATGTACTAATGAAAAAGGAGCATCGCTCCGAGTACAAGAAAGAAAAGATACACGGTGTTGTTTGCCAAAGATACAAAATTCACAAGTAAACTCTTGAAGAGATACATCTGGAAGAGCATTCTTGAGAATCTGAAGAGCAGCATGTCTAAGACGAAGATGCCAATCAACCGTCGAGACAGTAAATAGAGCAGTAGGTGGAACATCAAGAATATACAACCCATTGGACAGTTGTCATCTACTAAGTATATTCTGCGTTTGTCGATCCTGCACAACAAAGGAGGAGCGTGAGATGGTTATAGACAATCAAGATCCTGAGTCAAACGGCTAACAGAGAGAAGGTTAAAGGGGGATCCTGGAACATGAAGAACCGATGATAGAGAGAGGGTTGGAGTAAGAGTCATATGAGCAGCACCAGAAACCGGGGTGGTGTCACCATTGGTCACAGTGATAAACTTGGGGTAAACAAAATCCAAGTATTGAGGTAGTTGCTGCGGAGAGATGTGATGTGTGACACCCCGACTCCACAATCCATGAAGAGCTTTGTGAGAGACAAGATATACCTTCGTTGGAGATTGATGCCACAGAGCTAGAGGAGCAAGTAACCACCCCTTATAACTGTTGGAGTTGAGCGCATAGAGCAGCGATGCCATCACTGGTGGTGGAGGGAGAAGTTGTAGTAACAGATGCAGTAAGATGAGGAGGCAGGTCATGCTTGCGATAGCAAGTGGCCTCAAGGTGACCATCTCGGCCACAATGTGAGCATTTAAGGAGCGTACGACCACCACGACCCCGTCCCCGAGAATGGTGACCTTCACGAGCCGGTGGACAACGAGCAGAAGGAACAATAGTAGAAACGGGTTGCTGGAGGAGAGTCGGAGTTAGATGTGTAGGAGCATCCGGGGGAGGAGTCACTTTAAGAAGCATCGAGCGTCCGAGAGGGACAGAGTAACGGTAGAAGACAGAACCTGAGCTCGAAAACTATAAAGATAAGGAGGAATACAGGCTATCATCATGGTAATTCCAACTGTTTTCTTTTGTGCCTGTTGTGCAACTATATCCGCGGTGGGAGGTTGATGTTGTATCCATGCCTTAATAAGAGTTTTTGCCCGAGTAACAAAAGAGGTCAAGTCACCAGTAGCCCCAGGAGATTGAAGATCATTGATTATGTCGAACAGATGTTGAAGACTGTCCTTTCCAGAATAGAGGGAGTGAAGATCCTCCCACATGGCATGGGTCGTCTCGTGATACATGGTCATCTGATACGACTCAGTGTCCAGGGAATTGAGAATCCAGGATTGGACACGACCATCATCCTGTATCCACTCCTCAGTAAGTGCGGTGGGCGGAGTCTGTGTCAGGTGATGAAGAAGGCCTTTAGACTGCAGAACACAGCGAACTGAGTGAACACATTCAACAAAGTTCTGTTTTCCACGAAGAGAGATGGTAGTGATTCGAAATTCATCACGAAGTTCAAGGGGAGAAGCAGCAGCAGCATGGCCAGGAAGGGAGGAAGCAGCAGCCGGATCCATGATAACAAACAACACCAGGGGCCGGTTAGACAGTAAGGAGGCGAACTGAAGAAACAGCGACCCGGCGAACTGCGAGAGCAGCGAACAGCAGAGAACAACAAGTCGCGCGGCTCGAAGAGACCGAGCAGCGGCCTGGACAAGAAGTCACAAGGAGAGACACGCAACAGAGGCAAAACGAACAACGCCCAAGCAACAACGGATAGGCGACCAAGCAACCACAGACAAGAAGACTAACGGTTAGACCGCGACAAGCGGCAAGAGAGACCGCAGCGAACCAGGGGCAGCGGACAAGCGATCAAGCAAGAGGAAAAGGCAGGCGAACAAGGGGCAGCGGTCAGACTGCGACAAGCGGCAAAAGAAGGCGGACAACCGAATAACTCCAGC
This sequence comes from Platanthera zijinensis, assembly GCA_039513925.1. Taxonomy (NCBI): domain Eukaryota; kingdom Viridiplantae; phylum Streptophyta; class Magnoliopsida; order Asparagales; family Orchidaceae; genus Platanthera; species Platanthera zijinensis. Next base: position 164,770,202 of record CM077095.1, read on the forward strand.
GGCAAGAGCAAAGGCGACTTGGAACAAGCACGCCGCGATAGGAGAACTGCGATCACAACAAGCAAGTCGGGCGAGCAGAGAAGAATGACGACCTGAGATCGGCAACTTGAGGAAGAACAAACAAGGAGGCAAGACCACTGACAAGAACAGCGGTTAGCAGAACTTGCGAGCAAACAACACGGCAAGGACAAACCGCAACGAACAACAAACAAAGAGCAGACCGCGCGAACAACGAATCAATAAAGGAAACAGTGAGCAGCAAGGAGTAGACTGCAGCGAGTAAGAACTAGCCGCACGGTGCCAGGGCGTGGGACCCAGTAGAGAAGTCCATAAAGACAAGGTGAGAGCCGAAAAACGAAGAAGATACCAGCTCGCCGAGAACCCTGCGGATAGAAAAGGGGCTATCCGCTAGAGACAAGAGAGGAAGAGCCCGCAGGAGGGGTGCGGTTAGAAAGATCTCTAACCGCCCAAAACAGGAGACCGTAGGGTGTGATGCGGTTAGAAAAACGCTAACCGCCCAGAGGGATCGATGCCTCTGATATCATGTAGAAAATTGTGAAAATTTTATTAATGCCAAAAAATCTACTTTACAATAAGGGGGAATACATATATATGGGAAGAGAGAGAAGCGAAATTCCAATCTAAGATGTGGGATTAATCTAAGAGAGCAATGGACTACACTAAGGGCCAAAGTAATGGGTCTATTTACATGGCTTCTTCTAACACTTCTAACACAAACGAATGCAGCATTAATGTATCTATTTATCATTCTTGCGGTGATAACGAAATAAAAATGTCTCTGAATCAATTGATGGATTAGATATAGAGCACGATAAATAATGAAACTTAGAACAAGAGGATTCATAAACCCTAACCCTAAGTAAATTTGCATAAGGCCAATGAGCATGATGATGCGTTGCAGATTGATGAGTGGAGGCTCTTGTTAAACAGGAAAAATGGATTGATGTCAACTTTCCATAAAAAAACAGATATTGTTTGAAGCAGGAAGAAGAAATGTGTCATTCAGAGAGACGTGAATATGATCTGGAGTGCTCTTTCAGATCTTAATGGCGGAACCCGCCGACTTTTGAGGGCCGGACGGGATCTGAACATAGGTTTAATAATGGATTGCAACAGCAATGTGGAACTTACGAATCCGAAATCGGAACTCATTCGACAATCTTATTACGTACGCATTTGTTACGAGTAGTTTTCGAGATCCTTAGTGGTGAAGCTGATGCGGAAGTCTACCTCGGCATCGGACATTACCTCCGACTCCGCCTCGATCATTGTCTCTGCGTCGAACAATGCCTCCGCCGGCACGTCAACCTCCGGCGACACGTGGGCCTCCGCCTCCGACTCGAACGTCGGCATCCACCTCTCGTCTCGACACATCCCCGACGCCTGCTGAGCCGGCGATAATTTTCTACCGCCGGCCTTCGGCGGTGTTACCCTAGTCGCCGGTTCAGCCTCGGGTATGGGGTTCAGGGAATGGACCCGCCTACATTTAAAATCCAGATTAAACAAGGCAATTGTTATTAGCGCTCTTATTTTGGAAAAAAAAAATTAGATAGGGATACTCTTAGAAATATATACAATATTAAATAATCACTGTTGATTTCCTGCAAAAAAAAAAAAAAAAACGGTCAGTATTTTGTCTATCGGCACTCCCTTTTACGGTTTTTTTGGAGGCTCTCAAAAAATTAAAAATCTAGCACTCGATTCCCTGTTCGCGAAACGGTCGCTGCTCTGGTGCGATTTCTTGTTTGCCACTGTTGAGCTCTGCGCATTCCCACCACTCGCCCCCACTGGACCACCGAACTCGGCCGGATTTCTCGTCGGCGCACCACCATCGAGAAGGCATGCCTACAGCTTTTAGGTTTTATTCCCGTTTTAGGGCGAATTCTCTTCGTTTCTAGGGAGTAGGGGTTTCTATTAATACATGATATTTTTTCTCCCCGCCCTTCACTATTGTGATCAATGCCTTGGCTGAAGTCATTAGAGCTCTTGTACCACTGGACTGCTTTGTGCAAAGCTTGCGAAGGAATCGGCTCTATAACCCCTCAAAAACAACATATATCTAATTTGGGCTCCGTTTGGCACTACAGTGGCGGTTATGAATATGGGGGGCTAAATTGTTTAACACCCACCTAAAGAACTTCATCCACTTTTATGTTCAAACGGATGTTATTTGTTAGGCGATCCTTAACGAACGACGGTTTAACCCATGAATGCTAGGTGATCTCTCATCTGTGCACGGTATTTCAACCAGAAATGATTTCTTTTGCCTAGGAACAGTTCTAGATTTCTTCTAGAAATGGTTTTTGGGAACAGTTTTAGATTTCTTCAAACTCATTGGCTTTAAAGTTTGAGTGAGCAGCGGGTGTGATTTCAATAAGGTTGTTAGCTTCTAATATATGTGAAGGTGATTATGGCTCAGTTTGGCACGGTGATGGCGGTCATAAATTCATGAGTTAAACCGTCATTCGTTAAGGATTACCTAACAAATATTATCCGTTTGAATATAAAAGTGGATGAAGTTTCTTAGATGGGTGTTAACGAATGACAATTTATCCGTCAGATTCATGACCGCCCCCACCGTGTCAAACAGAGCCTATATCAAAGATACTATCTACTTATCTATCTATATATTTACTCGCGCACACACACATGCCCAAAGGCTGAGTTCTATGACTTTGCTGACAAATACGTGAATGTCATTGTTCATATATTTGTATGCTTTCACAAAAAATCTAATGTGATCATCTGTATTCTTTTAATTTTTCATTTTTCAAAAAAATTAATTTGTGGATAATAATTATATTTGTGAATAATCATTTTTAAAAATAGTGATTCGTAGATATCAAATAGTTACCGATAATCTAAAGTACAGTGCTAAAAACAATTGCCTTAAAAGTATTGCGAAAATTCTTCCGTCTTGAATCCTGGACGTTGATTTAAATTTCAAACAGGACATATTTTATAAAATAAATAAGAACATAAATTATAGCTGTTTTTTTTAATGTAAAATTTGTAATAAAAATGAAAAAAAATTGCATTCAGAATTCACTAACGGTCAAATCATATTTGAGGACGAATTGATCGATTCGCTTCCGAAACGATTCTAGAACTACTGAAGAATTAGTGTTGAAAGTCGGCTCTAGTTGGCGAAATTTTTCGATCCGAGCCCGGAACATATGTAACGGCCCGGTTTAGAGCTCAGAGGCTGCCGCACCCAACAATGGGCCGCACAGCGTGTCTCGCCCCGTGGCCCGCTACAGGGCTAGCCCAGCGCCACCCCAACCCATCACATGGTGTCATTTTTGTCCAAACTCACGGGAGCAAAAAAACTATGCGTAAAGAAGCCTAGAATGTGTTTGTTATTTTATTTTTTAAACGAGGCGGGTCAACTATTTTTGCGAGCCGCAAGAGAATCTCAAGTCCGACTCCTTGTTCTTCTTAAATTGATACATAAATAAAGGGTGTTGTTATGTGCAAACCAGGTTCGGCTGCGTGCAAACCAGGTTAAGTGCAAACCAAACTAAAAAACCATAAATACTCGTGAACCCGTAAAGGGCTGGTCTGCACCTAATTATTCTGACAATTTTTTTGAATGAGCGGTTTGCACATACCTAAAATTAATTTGCACATAAAATTGAGCTAAATAAAAGGCAGTCCAGTCCAGAAAGCATCCCCGCATAGCAAGGACCCAACAAATGGTCTTATCACAAGGATAAATTATAGGCAAACATTACCTTGCCTTTTTGCAAGAGATAATGAAAATTCTTCACTGCACACATGAATATTTTTGTAATGAAAAATAAGATGTATTATGACAAATGGTATTGGAAGGCGTTTAAGCTTCTTTGTGCGTGCAATTTATTTTCACCGGTCAAACGGCTACAACCGTATGAACTAGACCTTAAGGTCCGTTCATAAAAAAAAGATGGCAATTTTAATTTTTAATCAAAGAAATGTGATGAATTTAATGGCATCATCATATTTAAAATTTAAGTATCAATTTTAGTATGAAATATAGCTGAATTTGCAATGAGTCTAGTAAAAAAAATACATTAGTTAAAATATCAATTTAGTTTGAAGGAATTTGAAGAAAAATGTGCATTTTACTTCTAGTCTCAAATTAGATTATTAATTCCAATGTAAACAATAAGGAGGCTTTAAAATCATAACAATTTTTCATAAATAATAATAATAATAAATTTCCATCAAAATATATAAAAAATAAAATGATATTTACTCATTCCGTTGAATTTTTAAATCAAGACTGGTCTTCTACAGATTATCATCTCTGCGTCCCCTCCTTGGCATTTAGGAGAAAAACACAATAGGGTCGAAAACACTGTTTTCATCTCGAACACCGTTGTGATCGCGACCACCAGGGGTTCCTGGCGCAGCCGCGACCACCACCACAAACAAAGCCAACAAGGCCACACTACAAGTCGATTCCTGAATTATTCACAAATCAATTCCAAACCTACTCTCACGACTCAAATCCGGATTCGAATTCGAAAAAAAAAACAAATCTTAATCCAATCTTCACAAACTATTTGGTTTATGAACAACCCTACTTCTCTCACGACTCAAATCACTTGAGGGCAAATTTGCTTGTTGGCAAACACGGAATTATCACTACAAGTGTCTCAAAAAGAAGCAAATAAATTAGAGTACAATGCGCCAAATCATCTAAAAATGAAATAAATTAGTCCTCATCTCCTGTGTATCTATCAAACTATCCACTAATTATTTGCCAACTTCAGTAGCCATTATCTGTAGAATATCTACATCTTCTACCAAACCTATGATTTCCCCTAATCTATCTCATAATTTTGTCAGCTGTCCAGTTAAAAGTTCAGGCTAACCTCCCATTGCACGTGGACTTCGTGACGGCCTCCTGCTTTACGATCAAACCGTTGCAGACATTATCTTCCTTATTTCGTCCATTCATTTCGCTTGCGTTTTGATTTCTTTGATCGGGGAGGGCGGCAGCAGAAGAGAACTTCTGGTTGGAAATGGCAGTGGCGAGAGCAATTGGCATGAGGCAGAACCCTTTGTTCTGGAGGTACTGCATGGCATTGGTGACATTGGACTCCATTAGTTGAACCACCTCTTGCTCAAAGGCTAGGTTTTCCTCACTGTCTAATAGATCTACCACTTGGCTAATTGATGATAGATTCAAGCTTCCAGTATCCTGCATAAAAAATATATATATATATATATACTTGTAGCTTTGAAGGAATGGGATGTGTAGAAGGAAAATTATTTTTTTTTACATTTGAAGTTTTAACTATAAAGCAGGCATGAGATGAAGCTATAATTTAACTTTAAACAAGATCCATAGAAATCGCCAAGATTCTGAGAACCCGAACGAATATTGAACCGGAAGAATAAAAAGTATCAAGATTAGACCGATTCTACCGTGGATGAACCGCTATATTATAGCGTATATATACGCACATCTTTACAATATTAAAAAGGAAAAGTTTCCTTTGGCGAAACATTCAAATGTATCAAATATAACCTTGTTGTTTTCATCTAATGACTTAACATTTATTATAATTTATTTTAAAATTATAAAATATAATTCTCATTTTGTTAACCCAAAATCGACGATCTCTCTCGAGGTCTCTAGCTCGCAGGTCGCGGCCCACTCAGGGGTCCCCCCCCTCCCCGAGGGTCGCAATCTGCCTCAACCCTCCTTTTTTTTGGGTCAAGCGGATAGAAACTCCTATCCGCTTGGGCCGCGTGGCTAGGGCGGTCTCCCCAGTCTAACCGCCTCGGTCGCATAGCTACCGCGTGCCCTGCGGGATAGCGGGCTGCTCACATGGCTCACCCTCGCAGGCCGCGTGGTTAGGCCTGCTAACCGCGCAGTATTCTTCCTTGCAGGAGGCAATTTAAAGCAGCAGGAGCCAGGAGGCGATCTGCGCGATCTATTCCTTCTTCCGACAGGTCGCCCAGCAGGCGTCAACCCTAGACCAACTCAACCGTGGCGGGCTCGGCGGACCCACTCTCTGGCTCGCCATCGGAGACAGATTCCATCTCCCCTATAGGGGGAGGGGGCCTGCTGCCTCAGGCCGCCCACCAGGGGCGGCCTCCACTAGTGGGCGGCCTCCAGGCCAGGCCGCCCACCAGGGGCGGCCTCCAGTGGCAAGGCCGCCCACCAGGGGCGGCCTCTAGTGGCTAGGCCGCCCACCAGGGGAGGCCTCCAGTTGCCAGGCCGCCCACCAGAGGAGGCCTCCAGTTGCCAGGCCGCCCACCAGGGGCGGCCTCCAGGCCAGGCCGCCCACCAGGGGCGGCCTCCAGTGGCCAGGCCGCCCACCAGGGGCAGCATGCCTGCCTCAGCCACCTAAAGGTGCGGTCTGCCTTCTCCCAGTCCGCCCAACCAGAAAGCTTGCTCGCCGAGTCCGCACATGCCTCCGTGATGACGTCACTGGGCCCCGCTTCTAGAAGATCTTCCCCGAGCCTATAAATAGCCCCCAACGCCTCTCATTTAGCGGAGCGAAAGAGGAGAACTGCCGCTGCCAGCAAGACCTGCGGACTCCGTTTTCCAGTCCTCCACGGCTGATCAGCAAGACCTACAGACTCAGTTCTCCAGTCCTCCACAGCTTACCATCAAGCCTGCGGCTTGCTAGCAGCCTCTTTTCCTTAGCCTCTAGCAACTCCTTCCTTAGTCGTCAGCTTCCCCCTTTGTACCCTTTATTGCTTTCTCATGTAAAGGTGTAATAGATAAGCTGTAATCATGTTTCTTGATTAAAGAAAAAGTCCGTCGCATGATTGGCATTCAAGCCGCGGCGGGCGAAGTCTATTGTTGCCGCTGTTAGCGGCCCCCTCTGTTCTTCTCTTCACTTGGTCTCAACCATCAGAGCTCAACCGTCAAAGTAACCGTCTGCTCGACAGTTCCTGATCAAGCTTCTCCGCTGATCATCAAGCTCCTCCGCTGATCATCAAGCTTCTCCGCTGATCATCAAGCTCCTCCGCTGCTCATCAAGCTCCTCCGCTGATCATCAAGCTCCTCCGCTGATCATCAAGCTCCTCCGCTGATCATCAAGCTCCTCCGCTGATCATCAAGCTCCTCCACTGATCATCAAGCTCCTCTGCTATCCCCGCAAACCCTCTTCTTCACCTAGCTTGTGAGACCAAACAACCTGTTAACTAGGCGGTGCCGTTTTCGCGCATCAACAGTTAACACACGACCTTCAGATCTCGAACAAACAATGAAATCAGCGGTTACTCATGACAGACCATCAACCAGCCGAGAACTTTGCTCCAAGTCCCAGTGAAGATCCTCTTTGGGAGACCTTAGAGCAATCTCGCAGAGAAAATGCACAACAGTTTCAAGCAATCAACCGTACTCTAGCGGCTATCACGCAGCAATTGGCCGCACAATCTTTAGCAGCGCCAGCTCCTCCAATCAACCCAGCACCAGCATCCGAGACTCCTCAAGTTTATCCACCGGCCTATCCGCCGGTCTATCCTCCTCTTTACACTCCAACCTTTTCGCAAAGACCTGCAGCTCCTTTGCGGTTTCAGAATGATTAGTTTGCAGCTCGTCAAAACTTCTTCCGAGAAGCTGTCCGAGGAAGTCCATCTAGAGTCCTAAACTTTCAGGGAAGTTATCCCTACTCTTCAGCTCCTGCCTTTACTTCTCCCGGAGCAACTTTTCCCTTCTATCCCACTGCCCCTTATACAGCTACAACTCATGCTCCCAATTTTTCTTATGCAGTAGAACAAGAAGAGCCGTCACCGTTTACAGAGAATGTTCGGCATGAACCAACTCCAGTTAACTTCAGAGAACCGCGGTTGCCAACTTACACTGGAGAGACTGATCCAGTCAAACATTTTCAAGCCTTTGAATCAGCCGTAGCTCTCAAGACTCTTTCAGATACTACCAAGTGCAAGCTTCTTATAACGACCTTTGATGGTCAAGTGAGGGATTGGTTCTATGGACTTCGTGCTCAGTCCATCTCTTCCTTTGCTGATTTGCGAAGAGAGTTCCTGCTCAGGTTTTCTACTTCACAAAGAGAAAGGGCGGCCCAGAAGCCCTCTTTGAGATCAAGCAACGAGAAAGCGAGACTTGGTCTCATTTTGTAGATCGTTTTCAGAAAGAAATCTTGGACATTGAGATCGTCGTTCAAGAAATGTATCGAGCGGCTCTCATTCACGGTCTGCGTGAAGGACCACTCAAGTTCGAGGCTAGCGTCCGAGCACCAAGGACATATCAAGAGTTGATTGGTTTAGCCAACTCATATATCTGAGGTGAGAAAAGCAATCTCAGCTTCGTCTCCAGGCTTGTAATAGAGAAAAATTCTTCCTCTTACAAGCAGCCTCTGAGATCTCCTCGGAAAGATTTTCTGCTCAAGGAAGGGGAGAAGATTTCAACGTCATTGGCACCTCTTCCAGGGCCAGGATCATGCCCAAGATCAATTATTACCATCGCCAGCATCAGCTCCGCTAACAGCTGCAGTTCATCAGCCGCAAGAAGATGACTTGCCAGATTCCGAGCTTGATGAAGTCATGCAAGAAGTGAGTCAAGTCATGAAGGGTAGAGCTAATTTCAAGAAGCCTTACCAGCCGACAGATCATAGATCAAAAGATTCAGATCCGTTCTGTGAATTTCACAAAGAAAGCGGGCATTTAACTGAAAACTGCCGAGCACTTCGTCAACTTATACAGAAGATGTTAAGGCAGGGTAAGATGTGCGATCTACTCCCAAAGGATGATCACTTTGATCCGTCAACTTCAAAAGGTAAAGAAGTAGCAGACGTGCCTTGCTGCTCAAAGGGAGTGAATCAGATCAACAATTACCCCAACTTCAATAATAGCGAGACCTTCGATGCCAATGACGAGGGTGCCCTTGGAAGACTATTCTAAAGCAAAGAGGACAACGCAGCTCCTCAAAGCTCCTCACAAACAATAACGGTTATTCTTACTATATCTTGCATAGTTTCAAACCTTCTCTTTTCAACACTCCTAAGTGTTCCTTCATTTCATTCAATAAAGTTTACGTCAGAGATCTCATACTGACACGTTTTCCTTTTTAGAGTGCTTCTTCCTCTACTTTTTCTCTTTGCCAAAGAGATCACTGAACCAATGAGATATCGCCGAGTCTTGTTGTTCCCTCCATGGATTGTTCTCCGGCGTAAGACCGAGATGACAACATATAGCGGGGAGTGTTCGCATATGTGCAGTGGGGGCCGTTCAATCTATGATGGTGAACTTCAGACTTCGGATCCTAGCCGGTATCTAACACAAAGTGTGCATCAAGGGAGGTCCCATGTGTTAGCTCTGCTGTGCTCCGTTAAGGGATACGTTACAGTTACGATGATCTTTGCTGGACAAGCAACGGCGATCAAGTGAAATCTTGTCACTTCGATCATCTCACAATTGTAACGGATGAACACTTTATGGTACTCTCAATCCGTGCCTTCGCGGGGTCCACAACTCCGTTGATAAATCCGCAGACAAGCAATATGCCACTTGACGCATCTAGTCTAATTGATCAGAGATACTTGTAACCCGAGGCATGAGAGCAGTGTATCTGTCGATCCTTCTTAGGATTTTTTGTGCTTGTTTCTTTTGTGCCCTTCTAAAGCATGCGCGGCTAGCCCGCTCTAGGTAGGACTACGCCCTAGATGATTTTTCACAGGCAAGCGATGCATAAGGCCCACGGGTGATCTCCTGTGGTAGCATCCAGTCTTTTTTGAATCATCTTCGGGGTATAACCCTCCCTTCTTTGTTTTTTGCCTTCTTACAGGTTAACAGGTTGGATCCAATCTATCAAAAGGATCTGCAACATATTTTTAGCTCACGATCATCTTATATGTGTTGCTTACACAAAGCTATATCAGATGATGATTTACGAAGTTCTCTATTATTCTCATTGGATATTTCTGGCACTAACTCATAGCCAGATTTTGATTCTCTTTATTAACAAGCCGTTCGGTTAAATTTAGACATTCATTTCATCTGACTAATCTGGTTTTCATATGAGAGATATCATGCTTGACCATGCAAAGAGATCAATGCAATGGCTTGATCTTTATTTAATTCTGCTTACTCGGTCAACAACAAGATTTGATGGATATTCCTTCTGCAGTATAATCATATCAACCTTATCACATTAATCCTTGGCATCACGTTTATCCATAAAACTCTTCAGGTACTTGCAGCTTACTTTTCTTTCATATCTGTTTGCTCACGCTTCTTTTGCAGAGACTAGCAGATATTAACAAGTACTCTTCAGGTACTTGCGACTTAATTTTCTTTTATATCTGCTTGCTCACTCTTCTCTTGCAGAGATTAGCAGATATTTGCAAGTCCTCTTCAGGTATTTGCCAGTTATTATCTTTCTGTATTTTCTCTCATCTGTATTTTTGCAGAGCTCAATGGAAGACATTTACCCGTCTTCCTCATTTGCCAAAGCAATCAAGGTACACACAAGATGTACCTCCTTTTGCCTGCATTAACTTTTTCCTTCGCAGGTAAAAGATAGACATTGACAGATTTTTTCCGAGGAGAGACATCAGGTTCTATCTCTCTCAATCCCTAGTTTTTCTTTCCTAAATTCCAAGGGGAGGATCACGATTTTCGTGGGTCTCCTACTTTTTCGAAGTTCCCTTCGGGACTTAAAAAAGTGCGGGGATTATGTTAACCCCAAAATCGGCGATCCCTCCCAAGGTCTCTATCTCGCAAGTCGCGGCCCACTCAGGGGTCCCCCCCCCCCCCCCCGAGGGTCGCAATCTGCCCCAACCCTCCTTTTTTTGGGCCAAGCGGATAGAAACTCCTATAGAAACTCCTATCCGCTTGGGCCGTGTGGCTAGGGCGGTCTCCCAGGTCTAACCGCCCCAGTGGCATAGCTACCGCGTGCCCTGCGGGACGGCGGGCTGCTCCCATGGCTCGCCCTCGCAGGCCGCGCGGTTAGGCCTGCTAACCGCGCAGTATTCTTCCTTGCAGGAGGCAATTTAAAGCAGCAGGAGCCAGGAGGCGATCTGCGCGATCTATTCCTTCTTCCGACAGGTCGCCCAGCAGGCGTCAACCCTATACCAACTCAACCGTCGCGGGCTCGGCGGACTCACTCTCCGGCTCGCCATCGGAGACAGATTCCATCTCCCCTATATGGGGAGGGGGGACTGCTGCCCCGGGCCGACCACCAGGGGCGGCCTCCAGTGGCCAGGTCGCCCACCAGGGGCGGCCTCACGTGGTCGGGGCAGCCTCCAGTGGCCAGGCCGCCCACCAGGGGCGGCCTCCAGGCCAGGCCGCCCACCAGGGGCGGTCTCCAGTGGCCAGGCCGCCCACCAGGGGCGGCCTCCAGTCCAGGCCGCCCACCAGGGGCAGCCTGCCTGCCTCAGCCTCCTAAAGGTGGGGCCTGCCTTCTCCCAGTCCGCCCAGCCAGAAAGCTTGCTCGCCGAGTCCGCACATGCCTCCGTGATGACGTCACTGGGCCCCGCTTCTAGAAGATCTTCCCCGAGCCTATAAATAGCCCCCAACGCCTCTCATTTAGCGGAGGGAAAGAGGAGAATTATCGCTGCCAGCAAGACCTGCGGACTCCGTTTTCCAGTCCTCCACGGCTGATCAGCAAGACCTGCAGACTCAGTTCTCCAGTCCTCCACAGCTTACCATCAAGCCTGCGGCTTGCTAGCAGCATCTTTTCCTTAGCCTCTGGCAACTCCTTCCTTAGCCGTCAGCTTCCCCCTTTGTACCCTTTATTGCTTTCTCATGTAAAGGTGCAATAGATAAGTTGTAATCTTGTTTCTTGATTAAAGGAAAAGCCCGTCGCAAGAGTGGCATTCAAGCCGCGGCGGGCGAAGTCTGTTGTTGTCGCTGTTAGCGGCCCCCTCTATTCTTCTCTTCACTTGGTCTCAACCATCAGAGCTCAACCGTCAAAGTAACCGTCTGCTCGACAGTTCCTGATCAAGCTTCTTCGCTGATCATCAAGCTTCTCCGCTGATCATCAAGCTTCTCCGCTGATCATCAAGCTCCTCCGCTGATCATCGAGTTCCTCCGCTGATCATCAAGCTCCTCCGCTGATCATCAAGCTCCTCCGCTGATCATCAAGCTCCTCCGCTGATCAATATTACATAGAACAAAAACCCGGATCGAAAATTAGAAACAATGCAATATATATATATATATATATATATATATATATATATATATTATGAGCCTTAAAAAGTATATATATTTGCATGCATATAATATAAATATAAGATATAATCAGAGATATGTATAGAAATTCAGTAGTAACAAGGGTGAGGACATCTTGAGGATTAATAAAGAAATTTCTTATCACTGTTGGCTTACATCAAGGGTCAACTCTAACCCTCTATCTCTCTAACCTTATTTTAGATGAGCTCTCTAGAAATATCCAACAAGTAATACCTCGGTGTTTACTATCTGCGGATTATATTGTTTTAGTCGATATAACGCGTGAGGGTGTAAACGCAAAATTTGAATCTTGGTGAGACACTTTAGAAAAAAGCTTTTAGGCTGAGCAGAGCAAAGACGGAGTATATGAAAGTTAAATTTAGTTGTGCAAGAAGGTCGGGTGATTCTATTATTAAATTGGGTGATCAGGATATTTAACGCAGTGAGGGCATTAAATATTTGGGATTGATAGTTCGAATAGATGGTGTAGATAAAGATGTGATACATAGAATCCAAGCTGGTTGGTTGAAGTGGAGAGGGACGTCAAGGAGCTTATGTGATTGTAAAGCACCACTAAAACTTAAAGGCAAGTTTTCCCGTACTACAATTAGACCAACGATGCTCTACAGTTCTGATTGTTGGGCGGAGAAACATGTACATGAAAAAAAATGGGAGTTGCGGAGATGAGAATGCTTAGGTGGATGTGGACACGCGAGACTGGATAAAATTAGGATAGAATATACCCTATGTTGTTAAAGGCACGCCTCAAGCGCGTTTAAGGCTCAAGACTCACCAGACTCAGAGGTTTACACATTTGTGTGCCTTATTTGCGCCTTTAGAACATAAAAAGCGTGCCTGAGTGAGATTTTTGTTGTAATTTTTTTTCAAAAACAAAGAAAAAAATAATGCAAGAACTCAATAATTTTTGATTGATTTGTTATTTGTGAAAGATAATTGTGCATTGAGACTTATGTTCTGTTTGGCGCAGCGATGCAACTGCAACGCATCGATATTTTTAGAAAATCCGAGCCAAACGAGAATTTAGATAGAGGTGTGGGAAAATAGATTTTGGAAAAAAAAAAAACCGATTTCAGCCTATTTTCCCACCGTGGGTGACAAACCGCGATCACGGCAAAGAAATCGCGTTGCGCGCTCATTGCGCCTTTCCGCTTTTCGCATGCGGCAGAGAAACCCCCAAATCGCACACCTCTTTCCAGGTATCTTCTCCAATCTCCCCCCTCCCACCGCCAACTATTCATCCTCCTTTTCGTATAGATCCTGATTCGTCAAGCTTTTAGGCAATCTTCAAGCCTGCTGACATACTCCGTATTATCTCTTCTTCTACAGCATATTTTGAACATGGTAATCCTCCTTTACCTGCTTCTTCTAACATCGATTTACTCATTTCTTAATATAAACAGCAATATCCTGGTACTAAACATCCTATTACAAACTATGTCTTGGTTTATCATCCCAATCCTGTCATGAAGGCCTTACTGCAGCTTTATCTTCACTTACTATATTGAAGACCATTGGCGTAGTCATGGCGCATCTCCTAATTCGAAGACGGCAATGCTGGAAGAGATGACTACCCTGCAAGCTCGGCACGTGGGATCCTGTGCATCTGCTCTGACTTCAAAGACAGTTGGGCGTAGATGAGCTTTAATCGTGAAATACGTACCTGATAGTTTTATGGAAAAGTTCAAGGCACACCATGCACACCATGTGGCTAAGGGCTACACACAAACATATGGTTTGACTATTTAGCGCGGTTAAATTACGTCAGTATTTTGATCTTTGCAGCAGTTATCAAAAGATGGTCCCTCCACCAACTTAATATCAAGAATGCTCTCTTATATGAGGACCTACTAGAAATTATTTACATGAAACAACCTCTAGGGTTTGAGTTTTCTAGGAAAGTATGCAAACTTAACAAATTTATTTACAGATTGAAATAGACTGCACGTATTTGGTTTGAAAAATTCTCATATATTCTGATCCAGTTTGGCTTCATACGCTCACACTATTTTAATTTAGGTAACGTTTGGTTCAGTTGTTAGGTTGTGGTGCGGTTTGGCCGCGCCATGATTTTGGTAATAAGCAGAGTTTGGTGCAGCTTTTTCCAAAACTCCACTTATTTAATTCCGCCGTTTCCTCCTGTTCTCCATCCGCGAGAAAAATCTGATTTTGGCGTGCTTCTGGCGCAAGGCGGAAGCCATGCGGAAAGCGAAAGCCGTGCGGAAGTGTCTGTCTGACTCGCCATCGCTAGGGTTTCGGTTTCCTTTCTTTGCCGACTCGCCATCGCTAGGGTTCGCCACTCCTTTTCCTTGCAGGCTCGCCGCTCCTTGTCTCTGCAGGCTCGCCGCTCCTTGTCACTGAAGGATATTCGCTAGGGTTCGACTTCTCTTGGCTGCCATTTTTTTGTGATATTTGCATCCAAACGAGTTCGCCGTCACCGCAAGGTTCTACTTCGGATTTTGATTACTGATATCTGTAGTCGCTTTTGATATTTGCTAGGATTTTGATTACTGATATCTGTAGTCGCTTTTGATATTCTACTTCTCTCGTCTGCTATCCTTCTTCCTACTATTTCACCTGCCACCGCAGGTGTTTCACACTTTTCAGAACAGAGATTTATGTTTCACACTTCTCAGAACAGTGATTTTGATTCACTGAAACCTGTAGTTTTTACATTTTTAATGATTTGAACTTGGCATTGGCATGAACCAAATTGAAAATTCTGGCTATATGCAAATATCACTATAATTATGATTTTGTGTTTTCAAAAAAAATTCACCCACAACTGTGTTTTGTTCCGAAACAGTTTTTTAACAAAACTCCGTTTTTCAGAAACAGTACTTTTCTCAAACTTCATTTTCAATCAGCAGCTTTTCATCAGCAACAGCCCAACCAAACAGAGTCTTAGTGTTTGTAAAATTTTCCACAATTGGCATTGTCATTCTGATATATTATATGTTGATTATATCATACTTTTTGAAATACAAAGGAACAACTTACAAAGTACTTTGTGACCAAGGATCAAGGCAAACTCCACTACTTTCTTGGCATGGAAGTAGCAGACAGTAAATCTTGTTTTTTTTAAGTCAAAGGAAGTATGTCTTAGATTTTTTTGAGAAAACAAGATACCTAAGGGCAAAACCTACAGTATCCCTTATGAATCAAACCAACAACTTGTGGAAAATGATTCTGAAAAACTCATTGACAAAAAAAAAGTATAAGAGACTGGTGGGTAAGTTAATACTTAATGGTTACTCGGTCGGATATATCATTTATTGTTGGAGTGATCAGTGAGTGTATGGATACAACTAGAAAATATCATTGGGATGTTATCATAAAAATAAAGGGTCTCCGGGTAAAAGACTACAAAAAAATGGTCACGTTGATATTTCTGGATACTCTGATGTTGATTGTGTCAGTTGCCGACTCGATAGAAGTTTACTTTTGTCTATTGTACTCTGGCTGTGAGAAATCTCGTTGCATGGTGCAGCAAAAAGTCAAATGTTGTTGTCAAGCCAAGTGCTGAAGAAGAATACAACTGAACGGCCCTAGGAAATTATGAACTACTCTAGGTCATGTCTCTTCTAGAGGAGTGTAAGCATTGTAATTGCGTTGTCATTCCTCTATACAATGACAATTGTGTTGTTACATTCATCGCCAAAACTGTAATATTTTATGAATGCATAAAACAGATTGAAGTTTATTTTCATTTCATCAAAGATACGGTTCTTTCCAAAAAGATCCTCACTTCCTACTAAAGTCAAAATATCAAGTTGCCGACTTCTCACCAGAGCTCTCAATGGGAGAAGAATTCAACACTTGTGTAAGACGCTGGCATAATTGATATATAGCTCCATTTTGAGGAGTGTCAAATACCAAAGGGAAAATCCCATCTTTGTTTCCCATGTCCCTCTTTCCTTCCCCTAGTCCTACATCTTCCTAAGGAAAATTGTTGGAACCTTTTACTAGTATATATACATGTGTATTGCATCACTTGTGCCTAGGGGAATATAAAGATTCTTTCTCTACAATATGCATGATTTATTTACAGAAGAGATTCCAAAAACTGACAGCACAAGTTTAACCCATATACTGTAATTCTGGCATTTATAAAATGGCTATACTTTCTAAATCAAATGGAATTTTAGGGAAAAGTAAATGATAAAAAAGATCATCAAAGCCACTAATTGACATGCCTATCTACATTCTGTGAGAGTTACAAAGAAGGCACTTTCAATCAGAAGAACTCCTAAAGGAGCTACAGAAGCCCTTGTAAATGACCTCCGAGGTGAGTTAGAATTTTTTTGGCATTAACTTTATCAAATCCTAACCAATTTAAAAACTAAATAGTAAGGGGACAATACCTCTGCCTGGACATCTGTGATCAAAGGTACAACAGCACCAGCTGCGCCAAGCCTGCTCATGCTTAGGACCTGGAATTTTAATAATCCAAGAAAGGACATCAGCATTCACAAACATATAAGTAAACAATTAAGGTCAAAATAACAGATATTCATGAATCATACCTTGACTTGTAGCTGAAGGAATTTCACATAGTCGATAATCTCATCAAGCATTGATGCCTTGTCAGTCTGCAAAATGCAAGGAATTTGAGTATAAACAGATCCCAAGCTAAAAAGAATAAATAGGATATATTCTTCCTTGCATGAATTAGATGTAAAGTAACCAGGTTTAGAGGACAAATTTTTTTAATCAATAGACCAACCTATAACCAAAAGCATTGACACTCATAAAAAAAAGTATTCATAAGCACACAAACTCACAAAGCACCTCTCTACAACAACAGCATGTCAATTAAAAAAAAATAGTACTTGAACAAGCAAGAAGAAAAACAGCACTCGTTAAAATAGAAGACATTTACATAAGGTCTCAAGCACTCCCTCTTTTCAAGTTTGATGTAGGGTAGGATAAGAGGTGCACAAAACCTAAAACTCTATGCGTAAATGCAAAGGTGATTCTATAGTATGACCCTAAATGCAACGCGGCCGTCAGTTACAGCAACAAATAAATTTGAGCAATGAAATTTTCTAACACCACGCAAATATTTAAAATTGAAAACAATTATTTAATTTGGCAATTTCATTACGGCTTTCCTCCGCTCGGAGGGCCAAACCAAAGTGCGCGGCGAATAACTCCTGCAAATTAATAGCGTATCGAAACAACTTTCTACTAGCAAGAATCACAGCATATATATTAATTCACCAATGAAAATGTCAAATCAAATAAGCAAATAACACATGAAACTCACAAAGTAGTGAGCTGAACCGAGACACTGAAGAATTTGGGTCTGGATGTGTAGATCGGCGTTCGGAGGTGGAACAGGCGGCGTGAATATAAAGGCGGTGGCTGTCCTCGGCGGCAAATGATGAGATTGGGTGAGAAATGGGTAGATCCGGTCACGTACAAGTAGATTCGGACCGGGGGAAGGGTAGATCTGATGTGTAGGAATGGATCCGGGCTAAAATGGCAATATGAGTGGAGGGAAACGACGGACCGGGGCTGAAATTCTCAGATCTAGATTGATCTTGAGAATAGGGGTTGTTTGGTAGTGGAACCACGAAAGGGGATGGGGGTGTTGTTGGCTAGGGCTAATGGAGATTTGGATAGCTGTGCGGCAAGAGAGGAGGGGGTGGCTGGTGGTTGGAGTGTTGTAGGAGGGTGGCGTTCCTGTAGCAAGGAGGAGGGGCGGCGGTAAGGGGGGATGGCGGGCTGGCGGCGGGTGGTTGTCGGCCTACAGGAAAAAAGCCAGCCGGCTGTGTTTGGGCGCAGGTTTGGGGGGGCTGCAGCGGTGGGAATGGAGGTTTGAAGGGTGGAAAACTAAGGCAAGGGTAGGGGGTACCTTGGGAGGAAGAACGAGCACCTAGGAGTCGTCACCTAGGGTTCCACGACGTCGGCACCTGATCGCTTGAATCCGGGAATGAAGTTCTCCAAATTCTGCAGTGCCCTCATTTCAGCCCCTACACATCTATTTATAAGAAAGAACTAGGGCATCCCCATCAACAGCAATGATTGGCCGGTGGGGTCGGCCACAAAATACATGAAAATAAAATCAAAAAAATAAACTAATATATGTTTTTGACTCGCGGCGACATGCCGGACGCAACCGCGGAGTCGGATCGGCGATCCGATCAAGTCTTCCTGTGCGAATAAATAAACGTGGATCCCTCCTTGCAGGGAACCCCTCCAGGTGCACGATTTGATGGATCCTCATCAAAGCCTATGGAGGTGACAGACGTTTATTTTGAGGGTTGTGCATGTGGAAAAACTCAACTTGGAAGGAGGTATGATAATTCCAGGTATTCAGGAATCTTTAAGTATGACTTAGGATAACCCCATACATTTCATGAATTACACCATGCATATGAAGGCTTAAAAATCCAAAATCAGAACTCAATCGACAAGATATCACTCATTTGCAACTAGTGGTTCCCCCAATCTTCCAATACTTTTCATCATCCACATTTATTTTAAAAAACGGTTGCTTTTTAGTTATCAATGAAATTTTTAAATATGGAAGCAAAGGTTTATTCCACCCTCATCATCATACATAATAGTCCACCTTCTTGATTATACATGAATTTTTGTTGGTCATCAACAACCTAATTTCTTGATGACAAGATAGTCATGGTTCAATCAAACTCAGAGAGTTGACAATTAGGACTCAGTTTTATTCCTTACCAAAAGTCTGGCAGATAACACTTTTGAAAAGAACTTGATTTTTTCATCCAGCAGAATCTTTTGTAAAAGAAACTGGTTGGGATATGAAGAAAACATGTTTCATTCATGTGTAGTTACATAAACTTAATTCAAGGCTTAAACTTCTACCTACTGATACGAAAACTAGTTGATAATGAATAGACAATTACGAAAATTACAAAGTGTTAAGATTGAAACAAACCCATGGGGCGTATATGGACTATCATATAAGCCCCATGCTAAATATAATATGGCTAAGAGCTTTAATAACTTCTAAGAAAAGGATATATTGGTGATGATTTCTGTCACTGATGATGGGATCCATCTGATCGTGCACCAGGGGAGATTCGCCACAAAGCGGGACCCACGTTCGTGTATTCACGCAGGAAGGCTTGATCGGATCGCCGATCCGACTCTGTGGATGTGTCCGGATCCGCGTCGCGAGTCAAAATCATATGTTACTTTATGTTTTTTGGTTAATTTTAGTGTATTTTGAGTGGCCCCACCTCCGGCCAATCATATCCGTTGAATGAGGGATGCCCTAGCTTTTATTTCATTATAAATAGGCTTGTAGTGGGCTGGTTTTAGGTCATTGCAGATTTTGGAGAGATTATTCCCGCAATCCCGCAATCCCACCACAGTGTCGACTCCGTGGAACCCTATGTGACAACTCCTAGGTGGTTTTCTTCCTCCCCGAGGTTTGCCCTAACCCTAAGCCATCTTTTCCCACTCTCAAACACTTTTGTCGCCGCTTCCCAACCCCTCCACGGTAGCCGCACCCTGCTGGGTGGCTCTTTCTTGCCAGCCGACCAACCCTCACCTCTTCGTCCAACGCGCCGGCCTCCAGGTTCCCTCTTACAGCCGGTCGCTGACTTCCCTTCACCTTGCAGTCGTCGCCAGCCCAACCGCCTTCCCCCACCAAGCCTTCCAATCCTACATGATGGGGTCAACCCCAATTTATAGGAAAATCGGGTTGCGCATAGCCGAACCGCCATGTCCCCCCACTAAAGTCATGGGAGTTACGTAGGTAACCGCCGCGGACGGGATCCCTGCGCCCAATCTACGTAGTAACTACCGCGCACTAAATCGCACACGCGACCCAACCGCCGCCGCCCGACGATGTTGGCCGGCCCCTGCCCCTGGCCGGCCGCCCCCCTCTAGCCGCCCGGAGACGGGCAGTCCAGGCACGGCCGGCCTCCGCCAAGGCCGTCTGATCTTGGGCGTCCACGTCGCGGCCGACCATCGCAAGTGCCGGCCAAGGCAGCCCGATCCTGGGCGGCCTCGCCGCAGCCGGCCAAGGCAGCCCGATCCTGGGCGGCCTCGCCACAGCCGGCCAAGGCAACCCGATCCCGGGCAGCCTCGCCGCGGCCGGCCCTCGCAAGGGCCGGCCAAGGCCGCCAGATCCCGGACGGCCTCGCCGCGGCCGGTCCCGCAAGGGGCTGACCAAGGCTGCCCGATCCCGGGCGGCCTTGCCGCGGCCGGCCCCGCGAAGGGCCGGCCAAGGCCGCCCGATCCGAGGTAGCCTCCCGGCGACCGGCCCTCGCAAGGGCCAGCCAAGGACACCTGGATCCGGGCGGCCTCGCCGCGGCCGCTCGCCCCTGGACGACCTCTCCCCGGTCGGCCGACCCTCCCGGCCGCCCTCCGTGTGGACGGGCGGCGGCTGGCCGCCCACACCGGCGTCGTCGGGCCGCCATTCTTCGCGGGAGGGCCTACCCTCGACCCGGGGGCATAGATGTCATTTCCCAAAATATTGGCGATTCGCGTGATCATTTTCGAGCGATTCTATTAGCCGGTCTGGTAGTTACTAGACAAAATTACCGGACCGCTCTCGTTAAAATCTATAAATAGGCTCAGTTCTATTTCAAAAGGATCTTTTTCCGGTTCACTCCGTTTCACTCCCCTCTCTCCCCTTTTCTCGGCAGGATCTACGTTCAAGACCACCACCGCAAAGAAGGCGAAGGCATCCAAGTCAAGACGAGGTTCGCGAGAACGCAAGTCAAGAAGGAGACGTATGAAGCCGCCCCTGCCGTCACGTCAAGACAACTCCGAAGGAAGCGCCCGCATCTTCGTTGAACAAGTATCGGAAGATTGCCAAAGCAGCACGTCGGTCGGTGTCACCCGTCGTTCATTCTCCTCCCCTCTCAAACTGCAACGAGGCGCGGCCTGTCGCCCTTGCTTTCCTCTCAGAAGCTCTGTAAAAACGCTCATAGAGTGGAAGTTAGGTCGGCACCGTACCGATCGCGTGGTTTTTACCCACGATTGCGGGTTTTTCACGTCATCAAGTTTTCGTCCCAGCATCTAGTTAACCTTTGACTGTTGGCACGCTCGGCCGCTCACGTGCTAAGACGGTTGAGTAGACCTGGTTTACCAAGAGCGCCGCGCGATTCCCCAACAGATTGGCGCCGTTTGTGAGAAAGCAAGTTCCCAAGAGCTTCAAGGAGGCACAGAGGATAACACACCCTGCACCGTCGAACTAGTTAGAGGAAGAAATCGTCAGGGGCAGCACTCGAACAACTCGAGGGTCAGCACATTGGGAGCGCGCCGAGCTTGGCCAGTCGCACTCCCTTGTCAACGCACCACTGCAAGAGGTAGTTGTCGCCTCCCCGGATGCTGCTTACGCCGGGAGAAACGATCGCTTGGGGGAGCACCTCGCGGAAATGCTCGCCCTCCTCAGAGGCATAACTGCCACCCAAGCACTCGCAAGAGAACTAGCCCCAGAGAACGTACCACATGCTCAGGAGGAGGAAGATCCTGAATCCTTGCGGGAAGCCAGCACTGAGCATCCCGGCCGTCATGCCAGGGCCGCCGGGAACAGTCTCTTCCATCAGCTCCGGGGGACGGGAGCCCCTGAGAATGTGGCAACGGGGATGACCCAAGAGGAATTAAGAGAATTGTTTGAGGAAGAGTTCGGTCAAGTCAGTCGTCGAGGGGTGCAAGTCCACCCCCCGGCAAGGAACGTATCCTCGCTAGTGTCGGAGGTGCCGGCATACCCGGTCCCTGCATAATTCAAGCTTCCAAGCATCGAATCATACGACGGGACCAAAGATCTCTTGGAACATATAAACCACTTCACCACAATCCTCCACATTTACAACGCACCTGATCAGTTGCTCTGTCAAGTCTTTCCCGCCACATTGAAGGGACAGGCGAGAACATGGTACCACTCGCTCAGAGAAGGAACCTTCCAAAACTTCGCCCAGCTCACCCAGCAGTTCTTGGACCAGTTCATAGCTAACCGCCGCATTGTAAAGGATACCTCTCATCTCTCCGGGATCCGCTAGAACGAGGGTGAGACCCTTAAAGAGTTCTTCCATCGATTCACCACAGAAGCCAGGCAGATCCCAGGGGTGGACCCAGAACTCCGACGCGGGGTTTTCCTCGGAGGGGCTCTGGCCTGAAGGTTTCTACTCCACATTAATGAAGGAGACGGTGCCCAGCTACCCGGACCTTGTGCACCGGGTCGAAGCTCAGATAGTGGCCGACGAGGCAACTGAGGCCCATCGAAGACAGTTTGAAGGAGTTAAGAGGAAGAGAGAAGAACCGCCACCAAGACATCAAGAGGAGCGCAGGGGCAACCCCCGCAAGCAGGATCATTGCGAGGACCGACCCCCCAAGCGATACCAGGAGTACACGCCGCTCAACACCTCCCGAGCTAACGTACTTGACGGAATTCGTGACGACCCAACGTTACGGATGCCCCGAGAGTCCCTGTGGGAAGAGGGGATCAAACAAAATACTGCAAATTTCACAAGGGGACATGGCAATCAACAAAAGAGTGTGTCATGGTAAAGGATGATATCGAACGGCTCATTCGACAGAGGGTTCTCGGGAGGTTTCTTCAGGACCAAGCAAGAGGCCAGTCGGCTCAGCAAAGGAGAGAACAGCCACCTGCGAGTCAAGAAGCACCAGGCGGCAGGCAAGTCGTGGGGATAGTCGAGACCATAGCTGGATCTTCGTTTGTCACGATAAATTCAATCACTCAGAGTGGGCCCGGACCTAGCACACCGGCAAAGAAAAAAATCAGTTTTGGAGACGAGGATCTCATGGGACTGCTGACACCACACCAGGACTCGCTAGTCATAACAACCGAAATCGGAGACCCAAGCTTCTGCATCAAGCAAATACTAGTATATAACGGAAGCTCGGTCAATGTTCTGTTCATGCCAGCATTTCGTGGAATGCGCATCTCCAAAGAGAAGCTCTAGCCGGCGGCTGGCCCGATCAACGGTTTTAATGGAGGACCAGTGTCAGTTGAGGGAGCAATCACCCTCCCAGTCACCTTGGGAGAATTCCCAAAACAGGCAACTCACCAGGTTCAGTTTGTGTCTCTGGCAGTAGAGACGGAGTCATCATACAACGTGATCTTCGGCCACCCGCTTCAGGCAGCGTTCAGAGCAATTCCGTCAATTCCCCATTTGTCCATGAAGTTCGCCACACCACTAGGGGTCAGAGTCGCAAAGGGAAACCAGGAAGCAGCCAGGATGTGCTACCTACAGCAGATGCAGCGCGGGCCAGGAGAAGTTCCATATACCTTCAGGACGAGAGAAAGTGGGTCAGGAGGGTCCTAGAAGAAACTTCAGGACAAAAGAGTCGCAGTGTCATTTCACGCTTTATTTTCTGGATATCGTTGAACTATTTTTCTTTAAGCAAATGACAGCTAACTTTATAAAGTGGCGAATCAGTTCTCGTGCACAAACAATTTCTGTTTTATATAATTATTAAGTGTTATGATTGGTCTCAACATTGCTCTTGCAGGGACGCATCCAGGGTCTAATCCTCGACGTAGCAACAGGGACGATCCCCCGCGAGCCTCTTACTGCCACAGATCGGAGAATGTCCCTCTCCCAAACAGTGGGTCGAAACAACGCCCGGGTTCGCCCCTCACCGCCTCCTCGGGACCACGTCCCAGCGGCCTCCCACTGCCGACGATCGAAGGTCAGCCCTTCTCTCTGCAGTAGGTTGCGGCGTTGTCAGGACTGTCCCCCTCGCTCACCAGCGGTTCGAAGATCTGCTCTTCACCGCCTCTTCGGTACCACGTCCCAGCGGCCTCCCACTGCCGACGATCGAAGCTCTGCCCTTCTCTCCGCAGTAGGTCACGGCGTTGTCAGGGCCAGCTCCCCTCGCTCGCCATCGGTTCGAAGATCCGCTCTTCACCGCCTCTTCGGGACCACGTCCCAACAACCTCACACTGTCGACGATCGAAGCTTTGCCCTTCAATCCACAGTAGGTCGCGGCATTGCCAGGGCATGCCCCCCTCGGTCGTCACCGGTTCGAAGATTCGCTCTTCACCGCCTCTTCGGGACCACGTCCCAAAGATCTCCTACTGTCGACGATCGAAGGTCTGCCCTTCGCTCCGCAGAAGGTCGTGGCATTGTCAGGGTCTGCCTCCCTCGCTCGCCACCGGTTCGAAGATTCGCTCTTCACCGACCGCCTCTACGGGACCACGTCCTAGAGGCCACCCACTGCCGACGATTGAAGATTTACACTTCTCTCTGCAGTAGGTCGCGGCGTTGCCAGGGCCTGCCCCCCCTCGCTCGCCAACGGTTCGAAGATCCGCTCTTCACCGCCTCTTTGGCACCACGTCCCAGCGACCACCCACTGTCGACGATCGAATGTCTGCCCTTCTCTCCGCAGTAGGTCGCGGCGTAGCAAGCCCCCCCCCCCCCCCCCCCCCCCCCGCTCGCCACTGGTTCGAAGATCCACTCTCACCGCCTCTTCGAGACCATGTCCCAGCGGCCTCCCCCTGTCGACGATCAAAGGTCTGGCCTTCTCCCCGTAGCAGGTCGCGCATTGCCAGGGCCTGCCCCCCTCGCTCATCACCGGTTCAAAGATCCGCTCTTCACCGCCTCTTCGGGACCACGTCTCAGCGGCCTCCCACTGTCGACGATCGAAGTTCTACCCTTCTCTCCGCAGTAGGTCGCGGCGTTGGCAGGGCCTACCCCCCTCACTCGCCATCGGTTCGAAGGTCTGCCCTTCACCGCCAACCACCCAACGACATCCCTCAGATTGTCAAGCCCGGCTTCTCACTTCCCGTCTAGAAACATTCTCCCTTTGCCCTGGGAGTAGGCCGCAAAACCATCTGGGTTTCATCCTTCAAGAGTCAACCTCAAAGGATTGCCACCAAATTACCCGCGCAAAGATAGCGGAGCCAACATAACAAATCACACAAGAAGAGCTCAGAACAACAACAAGACAATCCATTAAAAGGAAGGCAGAATGCACAAAGCTACTACAACAAAGTAAAGGCACAAAGTCCAATCACAAATACACATCAATCATAATGCAAGTACAACCAAAGCAAAATACAACAAAGATGGAGTCTACTCCTGCTCAACGAACTCAACGCACTCATCCTCTAAAAGGTCATCAAAGCCAAGATCAGAGACGTCGCACTCACGCTTGCGAGATATCATCTGAAGGGTCATCGTCATCCCGCGACAGAACGCCACCTCCCGGATATCACAAAAATCGGGCTCCACCTCTCTCGTCCAGACTTCTTCACGAATCTCCTCAGACAACAAACAACAGTCCTGTTTAAAGGAGATTGAGTTCTTGTACTCTGTCACCTCCGCCGCCTTCAGCTCAGAGAGTCGCTCCTCTGAAGAAAGATGACCCACCTCGGACTCTAAGCGGGCAACATCCCTCAGTGCACTCTCCGCCAAAAGCTCCTTGGCCTGAAGCTCCTCCTGAAGTTGCACCGTCTCAGCCTTCAAAGTCTGACTCAACTTGCCGAAAGCGAGATAGATCACGCTCGCGCCTCCCCCTCAAATCGAAAAGGGAGCTCTCTGTATTTTGAAGCTTCTCCTGAAGGGAGAGGTATGCGTCCTTCAAACAACGTAACAATCGTTCCAAGTAAGAGCAATTTGGGCTTGCACTCCAATCTGCAAGAGAAAGCAAAACGTTGTGAGTTAAGGGCAACAAGCATAAACCAAAGCAAAAAAGATGAGCTCACCGCGTTATTCATCGCTACTAAGGATGAAGAGACACGCTTCTCTTTTGCTTGGGTCGAAGTAGGCGCCCCCTCGGCCAAGGCCTGGGAGGCAGAAGAGCCCAGAACCTCAACATTCAAATCCGCAACAAGCGGAGTCCCAGTCACTCGGGAATTGCTAGGGGTCGCTCCTGAACGCCCCTTCAGCAGGTCAGCAGGGCGATGCGGCGTAGACGAATCTCCATGGCTCTCGAACACCAACTTTCTCTTCTGATCACGACCCAACGACGCAGCGACAGAACGCTCCGGATCAGCAGAAAGGCCACACACAGCAACAAGTGTTTTTCTTCCGCGAACAAAGAAATACTAAACAGCCGGTCCGTCAGTACGTTAAGAGCCCCGAACCCGAGCATCGGTGTAAAATCACGCTCGCGGCCCTTCAATCGGCGGCATCGATCTGGAAGGGAGCTCCAAAGCTCGGCCCACTCTCAGAGATTTCGGATGTACCAATACATTGTGTTCTCGTGACGCCTGTCCATCCGGCTCTCAAACACCAAGTCTTGTTGCTATGAACCTCGATACGACCACCCCCGTCAGCGCGAACATCACACCATTCCTCGAATAGCTCCAGCGAGAACCGCGAGCCATGTTCGCGGAAGAAGGCAATCAGGCTCATAATGTGCGTCATCGCTAAGGAGATAAACTGCGATGTCGGAACCCCGCAATGTCTCAAGGTCTCTGTGACTTCTTCGCACGGTGGGAACCGAAGACCGGCCTTAAGAGACAATTTGCATAAAGTCATCCAGCCCGTCGGGGGACTCTACACCTGCTGCTCGCCCTGAGGAATCGTGATTTCAAGACTGGAGGGAATGTTGTAGTGCCCCCTCCAAAAAACAATCTGCTCTACAGTAAGAGTGGAGTGCATACGCATCGGCCTACCGTGAACAACACGCTTCGGAGCCTGGAAAAACATGCGAAAAATAAGTTAAATTCTGAATGAGGGGACACCTCGGGAGTTGCAACCCACGCACTGCAAATAGGGGGCAAGACGCACACAAGCACGACACGACAAAGCATCTCGTACGCACACTCGCAAGCACACGGGGCGAAACCCGCGCTGGCAACCCACGCGCGCCGCGCGCGAGGCAGCGTGCAATGCGCAACCCACATGCGGGGAGCATCTCACTTGCACGCCTCCGCGCGAAGAGGGGTGTCCCGCTCCGTCTGCTCACCCCCTCCATTCGCTAGAGCCTTGCACTCATCATGATTTTCGCCGCAATTCACTTCTTCTCCATACCTGTTCACTGTCGACCGCGTCACCGCGCCCGTCCTCAATTGCGCCCGTCCTCAGTTGCACCCGCCATTAAGGTCCAGAACTACACCAGGGTAAAAGCACACGAACTCCACTCACTTCGGCTCCGGACTGCGAGGACTTTGGGGGGCAAATGATGGGGTCAACCCCAATATATAGGAAAATCAGGTTGCACATAGCCGAACCGCCCTCTCCCCCACTAAAGTCATGGGAGTTACGCAGGTAACCGCCGCGTACAGGATTCGCGTGCCCGATCTACGAAGTAACTACCGCGCGTCGGATCGTACGCGCGACCCAATCGCCGCCACACGGCGGTGTTGCCCGGGCCCGCCACCCCCCTCTAGCCGCCAGGAGACGTGCGGTCCCAGCACGGCCGGCCTCCGCGAAGGCCAGCCAAGGCCGCTCATCCTCGGGCGGCCTCGCCGCGGCCTACCCCCGCTAGAGGCCGGCCAAGGCCGCCCGATCCTGGACGGCCTCGCCGCGGCCGGCCCCCTAAGGGCCGGCAAAGGCCGCCCGATCCCGGGCAGCCTCGTCGTGGCTGGCCCTTGCAAGGACCGGCCAAGGCCGCCCGATCTTGGACGGCCTCGTCGCGGCCGGCCCTCGCAAGGTCCAGCCAAGGCCGCCTGATCCCGGACGGCCTCGTCGCGACAGCCCTCGCAAGGGCCGGCCAAGGCCGCCCGATCCCGGTCCGCCGATCCCAAGCGGCCTCGCCACGGCTGGCCTTGCAGGGGCCGACCAAGGCTGCCCGATCCCGGACGTCCTTGCCGCGGTCAGCCCCCCGAAGGGCCGGCCAAGGCCGCCCGATCTTGGGTGACCTCCTCGCGGTAGGCCCTCGCAAGGGCCGGCCAAGGCAACGAGGATCCGGGCAACCTCGCCGCGACCGGGCCCTGTGAGGGCCTCCCACCCCCGGGCGGCTTCTCTGCGGTCGGCCGCCCCTCCCGGCCTCCCTCCGTGTCGAGGGGCGGCGGCCGTCCTCCTACACCGGCGTCGTCGGGCCGCCATTCTTCACGGGCAGGCCTACCCTCGACCCAGGGGCAAGGTTGTCATTTCCTAAAAGTAGCGATCCGCGTGATCATTTCCGAGTAATTTTATTGGCCAGTTCGGTAGTTATTAGGCAAAATTACCGAACCCGGCGAACCGCCCTTGTTAAAATCTATAAATAGGCCCAATTCTATTTCAAAATGGTCTTTTTCCGGTTCACTCTGTTTCACTCCCCCTCTCTCCCCCTTTTCTCGGCAGGATCTACATTCAATACCACTACCGCAAAGAAGGCGAAGGCATCCAAGTCAAGACGAGGTTCGCGAGAACGCAAGTCAAGAAGGAGACGTGTGAAGCCGCCCCCACTGTCACGTCGAGACAATCCGAATGAAGCGCCCGCATTTTCGGCGAACAATCATCGGAAGATCGCCAAAACAACACGTCGGCTGGTGGCACCCGTCATTCATTCCCACCCCTCTCTCAAACTGTAACGAGGCGCGCATATCGTCCTCGCTTTCCTCCCAAAAGCTCTGTAAAAACGCTCATATAGTGGAAGTTAGGTCGACATCGTACCGGCCGCGTGATTTTCACCCAGATTGCAGTTTTCCACGTCATCAAATCTTCATCCCAGTATCTAGTTAATCTTTGACTATTGGCACGCTCGGTCGCTCACGAGCAAAGACAGTTGAGTAGGCCCGGTCTAACAAGAGCGCCGCGCGATTCCCCAACACTACTGATTCCCTTAGCCATCTGCCCCCTCTCCAAAGCCATGAACCCTCCACCGGCCACCCCTTTAACCATGCAACCGCCACCCCTCCTTAAGCCCCTCCAATCCCAAAACTGTTGGCCCTCTTCACGTGGAACCGCGAACCCTAATCATCCCCCGTCCGGATCAGTCCATATCTGGGATTTTTCAACCCAAATCCGACCTTATATTGTCGGATATACCCTTCCGTGGTCGGATCTATCCATTTCCGGCCCGATTCCGCCATCCACCGCCGAGGACAGCCACCGTCATCCTTCTCACGCCGCCGGTTCCACATTTGATCGTCGTCTCACACATCCGGCTCCGAAATCTTCAGTGTCTCGATCAACACACTATTTTGGCGAGTCTCTTGTTGTATTGGATTATTTGATTCGGCATTATTATTGGATTGACTGTTATATTTGTTTGAAATCGTGCTTGTAGAAATTTGTTTGCAATACGCTTATAATTTGCAGGTGGGATCCATTCGTCGCGCGCTTAGCCTAGGCCCTCCGAGCGGAGGAAAGCCATTACTTAATCTCTTGTTGAATGCTATTTTTTGTTCTTTTAATTATCTGTGTGGGTTAAAATTTCATTACTCTAATTTATTTATCGTTGTCACGGACGGTTTCATTGAATTTAGATTTGGGTTAGTGTGTCACATCTGCATCCCACCCCTAGAAGTCTAGATTTTGTGCATCCCCGTAGCCTACCCTACATCAACTGGAAAAGGAACAATTCCTCTCACAGTGTGTTCTCCATAGGCAAGGAGCACAATGACCTGAATATAATGAAGTGGTTAAAATTACAAGTATGTCAATAACGGTAGTACCTTATTGGAGTTTGGGACAAGTTCCTGCAGATTCTTCATTCTCTCTGCAATTTTCTCCCTTCTAAGCTGCATAAGATTTGAAGTAAACTTTGCAATAATCTTACCTCTAACAGTGAATCATGTGCAGAATAGTTGGAATATAAAATCATCTATTCTAACAAGGTAGTTTAAAACTGTAATAGAGTATTATAAGGAAGGTATGCCTCAAGAATAAACAAAGACTTTTTACACCAACCCTTTCAGCTATACTATGAGGGTCAGTTGCTTGACCACGCCGTGCTCGTACTCGTGGCTTGGTAGCTATATTACAATCAACATCATTGATTTGCATCATATGTTGATGATTGTTAAAAGAATGGCACGATTGATGGTTGAGAGAATTTCCTTTGAACTGCAGCAAAAGAACACAGATGTCAAGCATACAAACACATTAAGAAAGATGACTACGATAAACACAAAATTCAATCTAATCAATAAACCAGAATGCCTTAAGAGTTAGATTCAAACACAACTCTTAAAATTTATTTCACTGACACAGACAGACACAGGATCTCCAGTGGATCCAGAAAATTCAAGAGACTGAGAACTATGAAAACAAATAAAAAACAAACGGAAAAGAAAGATGCAAACGAAAATGCATAAACACCTGTGGATTAATCTGCAAGGCCGTATTTTCAGTGAACGACATTGGTGACACGCCATGAAAGGAAGGTACTTGAATGCTAGTGGCCTCAGTTGTACCCTGCAACATCATTTCGAATTAACAAATTCAGCTGGAAAATTGATGGTATGATATAAATTACTACAAAGCACCTGATAGTGAGGTGGTGAGTTTGTCCCAGTAATCCTCATATGATTTCCATTTGCAAAAGAAGTAAGTTCATTTTGATTCTGCAACGTTTATACAAAAAGAGGTGATCATGTGAAAGTCATATAGTAATAGAATCTAGGCCTAGCTACTTGTATAACATAACTACAAATGCTGGATTTCCAAAGTACTTACTTCCGTCAATAAATCAACACCATTTGGGATAGCCTGAGAGCTGAAGTTTTCAACCTTCTCTCGTCCGCTTAAAGCAGAAATGCCTGCATGTGGTGGCCAGAGAGTTGAAACTGAAGAGATGGAGTGTGCTTCTCCAAGAGATTGCACATATGTGAGTGGCTCATTGCCACTACTCTCTGGTGTGCTGGTATTGGTTATGGCGCCATGGGCCAGTGAGGGAATTAATTCCAGACCATAAGGTATTGCTGTTGAGTTGATTGCAACTGGCCAGGTATTGAGAAACTCCCTTCACTTACCTCAATGCCATGTGATTGTTGTGTGTTGTGGTTTGGTTGTTGACTGAGTGAAAGATTTCCAGCCAGAAAAGGCCCTTTGCTAATACCATATTTCAAACTTTCATTAGTAAAAATAGATGTAGTATTGTCATGGGCTATGGCCAAATCATCAGCAGTTACATTCCCCGTGATATGATCTGACGGCATCATTTGCATGGCTGAGTTTCTAGAATTGCCTTGAAATGACTCCATGGAGTCGGCAAATAACCTATCTGTTTGAGAGACACTATTTCCAACCCATGATTGGCTTGCGGATTCATTCATATCAGACCATGATGGTGATGAGAGGAGCGAGTCAAGAAAATTATCCATGGCCTCTCGCATGGTCAATTATGGATCTGCTAAACTGAATATATGATACTGCAACTCCAATTGTTTCTCCCAGAAATTTCACTCCAGGAAAGAAGCGGTCAGCCCTTGGATATTATGGCGTCATCCTGTGAGTACAAAGGAGTTGGATAGATCCTCTGCTTATAATATTCACAAATATCTATGCATTAATCAATTCATATTTTAGTCACTTGTCCTCAGCATGATATATAGGACTACTAGACAGTTACATAACAAAATTAGTTGAACATCATCTAACAATTCATTATTTGGGACTCTGAATCACTAAGAAAATAAAAAAAAATGAACAGCATAAAAGTTGAAGAACATTTAATACACGTTATCAAGAAAAACAATGGTCATAAAATAAAATATATGCAAATAGAATTCCTGCATCATGCACATATAAATAAATGAAAATGCTATAAGTAACTCTATGAGACCAACTACTACCATTTTGCATAACAACTTAAAAATGAATTTTACATTGCTAGCTTGTAAGAACTGTTTGAGAAGAGTTATATAAGTGCAAAAATCAACAATTAAAATTTTGGTAACCCAAACCATGACAAGAATTCTTGATTAGGGGATTCAATTCTTGGAGAGACAAAATAGATTCCAAGCATTGATCTGTAATCTGAATATGAAGAACGTCAATGGTATACATTTCAAGATCTCTCTGTTGAGATTGAGGAGAGGATCAATATGAGTTTACAGGTGAAGATGGATCGTTAAGGAAACATTTAGTCGACCGGAGGCCACACAGTCCTGTACATCGGATGTTGTAGCCATTAGGTGGCTGTCAAGACGAGCAACCTTGGGTAATTGCCATCCTAATGAAAAATACTTGTTTTGTTTTATTGCATTTGAATTTCCTGCTTTGAAATAGTCTATCAAAAAAATAGACGTGTTGATTTACGGTTAACTATCTTGATTGGAGATATCCCAAAATAAGTGTGGAGATTGTTACTTTGATGGACGTTATATTTCCCCAAAAATAAAGTCATCCAAATTCTCTAACTCCTCTCCTTTCCAATCAATTGCGGCCCCACCACCTTTCATTCGTCGTCCATCACCGATAGAGATGGCGGAGCACGACACGAAGGGGCTCTGTTATAACTACGATGAGGTTTATACACCCGGACATCAATGCAATAAGCTATTCTGATTAAAGATGGAAGATGACAGGAAAGAAATCTCCTCTGAAGAAGACGAGCCGAAGATCTTACTCAAATCCATGGTGGGAGCAGGGAGGCTACAGACAATATGATAGCAAGCACAGGTGGTCAACCAACCCGTTAGAGTCCTGGTTGATTCAGGCTGCACCCACAAATTTTATTGGGGAGTCCATCGCTCAAGATCTAGAGCTCGTATCCAATCAAGGGTGGGCATGCAAACGATCATCGCTAATGGCGAGAGGCTACCTAGCCCGAGTATATGTGCAGACATATAAGCGGAGGTTCACACTGATGTCATCAAAATGGACCTCAACATCATTCAACTGGTAGGGCTCAACTCCATACAGCGAGTTCATTGGCTACACACTTTAGGCCCGATCATGTGGGACTTCCTAGCTCTCACCATGACTGTATGATTACAGACTCGTCGAGTGTGTTGAGGTGAAGTAGTAGCGGAAGAGCTCCCCATGCATGAATCAGACCTCATCCTCACTGCAGGAGAGCTTGGACGGCTTACTTGAGGAGCATGCACCACAATTTGAGGACCGGGTGGGCCATCCCCAGTCCAGGTCCTAAGACCAACACATCCACCATTTACCAAGGGCGATACTAGTAACCATCCAATCTTTATAGAGTTTTAAGGTAACCCTGGCAAACTAGAGGCGGTGGAGAGCTAGATTATACCACAATTCGATAAGGCGTGTAAGGTATATCAGGATTGTCAGGTTACTACTGCAAGATCATTCAAAACTACGGGGTAATTGTTGCCTGAAAACATATTTCATTGGACACTGGAGACGACATAGACGTTCTTGCCTTGAAGGCGGCCTTCGCGTTCACCCAGTCCCACTACTCCCCGACTTCACACAGGACTTTGTGGAAAAGTGCGACGCAATGGGAGAGGGATTTGTGCAGCGCTAAAACAGCAGGAGAACATAGTTGTGTGCTTTAGCCACAAACTAAAGGTGCATCACACAAAATTTCTTAATTGCAAGCAAGTATTGATCGGGTTGGTCAAATAAGCACGACATTGAAGACCATGTTTATGTAGGTGTCATTCCAGTTTCTGAACGGATTATTACATTCAAAAATATCTCCTGGAGAAGAAACTGTCCACTTCCCCACAGCAACATTAGATTAGCCGACTCCTGCAATTTGACTTCACAGTGGAGTATTGAGCTAGAAATCTCTACGAAGCAGCAGACGCTCTTTCTAGCTAAAATGAGGAGGAAGTCTTACTGACTATTTCTAAGCCACACTTGGTATTGTTTCGGGCATTTCGAGAAAATGGGAGCTCCAACTCTATCTTGACACAAATACGGGCTCGTATAATGGCAGGAGACGCTCCTAATCAGTGGATTTGTACGGGAGGGTAGATTCGGTGGAAGAAGATCCATCTCATGTTCATATCACAGCTAGTTTCACTCATCATTAGCACAATCACCTTGAACGGTGTCGTTTGGAATGAGGTGTGGATTGCTACTCGGCCTAGGCCGAGAAGGCCGCTCAATATTTGAGGTCATTCGCAATCATGTTCCTTCCTTACTATCTATAATGCATAAGGAAACTTACATAAATTGATTTGATTATGTGGTACATTGGTGTGTATAACAAAAAATAATCACATTTCTTACCTCGGTGTTGTGGTGTTCATAAAAACGGCGTGACAACATGATTTCTCTGAATTATTCTGGATTCCACACAAGTAAATTCTTCCTCGCTTCTAGGTTACTCTAAATTCCAATAATATAATTTAAGTGAAGAGAAAGATATACAACGACAAAATATTTTTCATAAGGGACAGCTAAAATACTTGTTTGAAGGCTTGATTCTCACTGAAAAGGAGAAAATTTTGGACGCTGACAGTGATATCGGCAAGGACTGTGATTGAAGGGGGACTTGGGCTAAATAAACAAAACATAGAAGAACCTCAGCTGAAATAAAAGAAGAGATTCCACGATTTCCTGCTCAAAATTGTCGGAAGGCGTCAATCGTGGTCAGAGAAATTGGATACTTTCCGGAAACAACCGTTTGACGTCGTCAAGAACCGAGACTTGCAAAGGAGGTGTCGATATCCTGGGAGAGCTGAGAGAACCGATGTAGCGCGTGCTTCCGTTGTGGACGAACTGAAACAAGACAGAGAGAGCGCGCCGAGTAAATCGTCTGCGAGCAACGGCTTGGATTTTGCCTTGGATCGCTCGGTTGAGAGATGACCGCGATTTTTACGGAGAAGGGGGAGTCGCGTGTCGTAGAACAAAACGTAACCCTAATTCTTAAAAGAGAATTTTAACATACGAGCATCTTCGCACGGGCTACGCCCGTGCTCGATGCTCTTTGCATCGACAGTACCCCAGCTGCGACAGTAACTCCGCCCAAACTCGGCCCCTATACGACACTCGATCAATTGACAGGGCACTGGGAGCCCCCGTGCCCTACGCGACAGTACCCCCGCCTCGACAGTACCCCCGCCTCGACAGTGTCCCGACGCGATGCCGCTTCTGCAGCTCGCAAACCCCCGTGCACACGATAAAATAGGTACGGGAAGAGCACCAGGCACAGGGTTCGTGTTGGGTTTCTCTATGAGGTTGGCACAACCCTTGTGCACGCAGCGGAAATAATAAAATCTAGAACAACCCAAAAGAGATTGGACCGGGCCATGAATGTTGAATCAAGAAGTTAACAAAAATAGGCAAAAATTACCTTGACGGGGTTGAATCACAACTCAACGAAGATGCTCCAAATATGATCCCTTGTCGGTGGCGAATATCTACGCCTCTGCAGAGATCCACACGAGCGGGAGAACACCGAGCTTCCGTCACACGGATGATCGGGAAGAGATCGACCGCACCGTGCACTTCCACGGACTGCTAGGTCCGCTCCAGGAAGCGCAGCACCGGCGACTATCGTCGGGGAGGAGGAGGTCGGCGGAGTGAATGCGGCGACGGAACGCTTCCGGCCGGCGGGATTCGGGAATCGGCGGGGCGAACGAGAACGGCGGAACAGTTCCGTCGGTTTCGATTCGGTCAAAAGAGAAAAGCCCGATCAATCCGATTCACTATATTCCCAAAACCCTAAGTGTCTATTTATACTCAAAGCATAAATAAACCTAGGCAAAATCGCTATCCGCAGACCACAGCAAAATAGGGTTTCAGAATCGATCGGCGAGAATCACCTCAAGATTCGACGAGAATCAGTCCACAGAAACGGCGTTGAGAGCGTTGAGTCATACTCGACGATTCTCGACGAATCTGTCTTGGCGTTGAGAGCGTTGAGTCATACTCGACGATTCTCGACGACTCTGCCTTGGCGTTGAGAGCGTTGAGTCATATTCAACGATTCTCGACGAATCTGCCTTGGCGTTGAAAGCGTTGAGTCATACTCAACGATTCTCGACGACTATCGTCGAATTTGCCTTGGACTCTAAGAACCTTCTTTGGCAACGTTTGCCCGACCTCATTCAGAGTGGTGATTGGTAGCTCTTACCAACACAGTCGATCTACCAACTTCTCCACATGCTCTTATGTGCGACCCTGCAGGCTCATATCGCGTTGCCAGTGAGATTACATGTTTGACCACTTCTAGATCACCATGGTAACTCCAACAGTCTCCCACTTGATCTTGAAAGTATCAAACCAAAAACCTCACAAACAATGAGCGGCATCTAGCAATGCATTATTGCTCCCCAAGCAATAAGAGTTCATAACTCATAAGCCTTCATGACCAATGTTCCAGCATTTTCTTTGTCCCTTTGTCCCTTACGGATATCCGGAAAGAACTAGAGACATGGACCGTGTCACCCTCATAATAGCTCAATCCAAGTTTCTTGATCTAAAACGGACTTCCAGATAATGGTGAGTCCAATATCACATATTGACTCAACCAAGCATGGTCATGCATTTCTCAGTCCAGTTCCATCAAGGGGCTCATGGATGCAACTCCTGTCATATAGGAGGACAAATCCCATATCTTCTCACACACAAACACTCAAATGATTCGTAACGTGCCCAACAATCACCCTTATCATCAACCTTTCTCAAGGAAGGCTTTAGATGGCATCAAAGCACGCTCTTCCTCACTCGATGAATGCTGTGACGTCAGGTCAAAGGACCACAACACCATTGACAATAGAGACCTACTTGTGACACGATTAGATAACAATCCACAAAGTAGTCTCAGGATGGGTCTGTCCAGTACAACTTGTTCATTAACAAGTACCCACGTGATGACTTGATATCACAATATCATGACCTGTGAGAACTGGTCATCAGTCAACGCACGTGTCAGTCTTAAGATATCATCATCACCCTTAGTTTCTATGACGATACAATGACCAGGTTCCTTTTAAGAATGAAGCTTCAAATAAATCATAGGCTCTCACATTCAAGTCACGTACTTGATGTCCTATGGAAGCGAACACTCTAAGGGTATTTATTACGTTACAATTTAACTATCACATAGAAAAATCATAATAAAAGAACTTGCCATTAATTGTAAAAAGAAACATTTGGTACACAATTCATCATATGAATAAACAATAAACAACCAACAGAATATATGTTTACATGCAACCCACAAGGCTCCCACTAGAGTTGATCACTTAGGTATCGTATACCCATTGATCTAGTATGACCATCATGCTTTCTCTGCGCGATAGGCTTTGTCAGTGGATCCGCAATATTCTCCTCAGTCGGCACTCTGCAAATGTTCACATCTCCTCGTTCGACAATCTCACGAATTAGATGGAACCGCCGAAGTATGTGCTTGGAGCGCTGATGGGATCTAGGTTCCTTAGATTGTGCAATTGCACCATTGTTATCACAGTAGAGAACTACGGGACCAACAATGCTAGGAACTACATCAAGCTCGCCGATGAATTTCCTAATCCATACAGCCTCCTTCGCTGCGTTAGCTGCAGCAATATACTCGGCCTCTGTTGTAGAATCAGCAATTATCTCTTGCTTGGAACTCTTCCAGCTCACAGCTCCTCCATTAAGGCAAAACACAAACCCTGACTGAGACTTTGAATCGTCTCTATCAGTTTGGAAGCTAGCATCCGTGTAACCACTTACAACGAGCTCTTCCTCTCCACCATACACCAAGAACACATCCTTAGTCCTTCTCAAGTACTTCAGAATATTCTTGACTGCAATCCAGTGACACTCACCGGGGTCTGACTGATACCTGCTAGTCATGCTCAAAGCATAGGAGACATCGGGTCGAGTACATAACATTGCATACATGATTGATCCAACTGCCGAAGCATATGGAATCAACTTCATGCGGTCCTTATCTTCACAAGATTTTGGACACTGGTCCTTAGAGAGATTCACACCATGAGACATGGGTAAAAATCCTTTCTTGGACCCAAGCATGTTGAACCGCTTCAACACCTTTTCAATGTATGTACTCTGGGTCAAACTCAACAACTTCTTCGATCTATCTCTATAGATCTTAATACCGAGTATGTAAGTCGCTTCACCCAAGTCCTTCATAGAAAAGCAGTTCCCTAGGTTATTCTTAACAACTTTCAGGGTAGGAATGTCATTCCCAATCAAAAGTATGTCATCAACATACAATATCAGGAAGACAACAATGCTCCCACTGATTCGCTTGTAAATACAAGGCTCATCTTCATTCTTGATGAAACCAAACTCTTTGATTTTCTCATCAAAACGAAGATTCCAATTTCGAGAGGCCTGTTTCAGTCCATAGATGGACTTATTCAGCTTGCATATTTTAGTGGCTTCATTTGGGGATACAAAACCCCGGGTTGTGTCATTTACACTTCCTCAAGGAGGTTTCCATTAAGGAAAGCCGTCTTGACATCCATCTGTCAGATCTCGTAGTCATAATACGCAGCAATAGCAAGCAATATCCTTATGGACTTTACCTTGGCAACAGGGGAAAAGGTCTCATCATAGTAAATTTCATGAATTTGCTTGAAACCCTTAGCCACCAGTCGCCCTTTGGATGTCTGTACATTCTCATCCATGTCGGTCTTCTTCTTGAAGACTCACTTGCACCCTATGGGTCGTACCCCTTCAGGTGGTTCCACCAAGTTCCAAACTTGGTTTGCATACATGGAGTCCATTTCGGATTTCATAGCCTCAAGCCATTTGTCGGAGTCTGGTTCATTCATAGCCTCTTGGTAGGTTGCTGGTTCATCATCATGATCCATAAGCAACACATTACCTATTTGAGACATGAGAAATCCATATCTCTCAGGCTCAAACCTCGGTCTACCAGATCTACGTAGGACTTGTGTTTCTTAAACAGGTTCTCTAGCTACAACATCTTGTAGTCCTGTCTCAGAATCCAATTCCGGTTCATTCACTATTGGTGGTTCTTGAACTTCTTCCAGTTCTACCTTTTCAGTCTTTCTTGATAAGAACTCTTTCTCCAAGAAGACACCAGTCCTTGCGACAAACACTTTGCCCTCAGACGGTAGGTAAAAGTAATACCATTTCGTTTCCTTAGGATATCCCACCAGATAACATTTATCCGATTTGGGTTCCAGCTTGTCAGGCATTTGACGTCGCACGTATGCCTCACAGTCCCAAATTTTTAATGAACGACATACTAGGACGCTTCCCAGTCCATATCTCATATGGTGTCTTCAGAACCGTTTTCGTTGGAGCGCGATTCAGTGTCATTACAGCAGTCTCTAAAGCAAAACCCCAAAAGGAAACATGCAAGTTTGCATGACTCATTATCGAACATACCATGTCTAACAAAGTACGATTTCTCCTCTCAGATACATCATTATGCTGTGGTGTTCTAGGTGGAGTGAGCTGTGATACAATACCACTCCTTCAGATGATCACGGAACTCATGACTCAGGTATTCGCCACCTCGATCAGATCGGAGTGCTTTAACCCTTTTACCCAACTGATTTTCTACTTCATTCTTGAACTCTTTGAACTTTTCAAAGGTCTCGAATTTGCACTTCATAAGATACACATATCCGTATCTACTGAAATCATCAGTAAATGTAACGAAGTAGAAATACTCACCTCTAGCCATGGAACTCATGGGTCCGCATACATCACTATGTATAACACCCAAGAGATCCTCAGCCCTCTCAGTATAACCAGTGAAATGATTCATAACAAACAAGATTCGCATCGCTCAAATGATTCATAATCAAATGAGTCCAAAAGTCCATCTTTATGGAGCTTGGATATGCGATTCTCGTTTATATGGCCCAAACGACAATGCCAGAGATATGTAGGATTTGAGTCATTTGTTTTTAGTCTTTTATTATTTTCTACATTATAGATCTGATGGTCCAAGTTCAAAACATAAAGACCATTAAACAATTGGGCTACAACATAACAAACATCATTCTTAAATATAGAACAATAGTTGTTCTTAATCATAAAAGAAAATCCAACCATGTCCAAGCATGAAATGGATATAATGTTTCTAGTTATGGCCGGAACAAAATAACAATTATCTAGTTCTATTACAAGCTCACTGGGCAAAGAAAGACGGTAAACCCCTAAGGCTACAGCAGCAACTCTTGCTCCATTGCCGACACGAAGGTCCACCTCCCCTTTACTCAGCAATCTTCTCCTTCCCAGTTCCTGCACATTTGTACAAATGTGAGAACCACATCCGGTATCCAATACCCAAGATGAAGGAGCAGAAAGGTTTATCTCTATAACGTAAATACTTGAAGCGGAAGTCATACCTCCCTTCATTTTCTGCAGACCCTCAATGTACGAAGGACAATTCCTCCTCCAATGACCAGCCTTGCCACAGTGGTGGCATTTCCCCCCCTTCATCGTGCTCTTCTTCTTCATCAGTGCAGAAGACTTGGGCTTAAGATGTGACTTAGGTCTCACCTTCGTCTTCTTGAAGCCCTTGACCTTGCCCTTGCCCTTATGCACCATCAGTATGGGGCTGGCAGGCTTGGCCTTCTTCATATTGATCTCGGCTGTTCTCAACATGTCTAGGAGCTCGGGCAGTGTCTTGTCTATCTCATTCATATTGTAGTTCAAAACAAACTGCTCGTAACTGTCCGGCAACGATTGCAGGATCAGATCTGTGGCAAACTCTTGACCCAGACGAAAACCCAGTCTTTCAAGGTTCTCTATATACCCAATCATCTTGAGTACGTGAGTCCCTACTGAGTCTCGAGCTCCCATCTTGCACTGAAATAACGCTTTTGTGACATCGAACCTCTCTTGACGAGCTTGCCCTTGAAACATTTTCTTGAGATGCTCGTCAATCTCCTTGCACCCCATGTTCTCGTGTTACTTCTGAAGCTCAGAGTTCATGGTGGCAAGCATAAGACATTCGACGTCTAAGGCATCATCAGTATACTTCTTGTAAGTATCCTTATCAGCACGGGAAGAATTCCCGGTCGGCACCTCGGGGGCTTTTTCTTCCAAGACATAGAGCTTTCGCTCTTGCCTGAGAACAATTCTCAGGTTCCTGTACCAGTCCATGTAATTAGTCTCACTGAGCTTATCCTTCTCAAGGATGGCTCTCAGAGACAGAGTGGAGTGCGAACCACTTGTCATGGAATTCTACAAGAATTTATGCAGAATAAATCAGTACCAAAATTTCAAAATACAATTATTTTCTTAATTTGGACTTCAATTAAGACTCCCACTATTTTATTCGAAATAACAGCCCTCACTATCAATTCGGAGAGTTCATGCGAGCTACTCTCTTAGTGGACAAGATCCGTATTTCACCAACACAATGAGTCAGCTTTGGGTTTCCTCTCACGATGTGGTTATTTAGGTAGGCAACATTTGCCAATTGCATCCTCATGCAATTCTTGTATGGTTGGTGAATAACTCCTTATTCGCATCCATCATATGGTGCATGTCAACCCTATGCCTCTGGGCACTCAACCTTTGAGGTCACCTAGTTAAGTTAGACCCGATGTCGACAGTGGGATATCACAATTATCCGCTCGCACCCTTACCAAGATAGATTAATGCACCTTGCTTTGGCAAGCCCACACTTCATCAATCGAGGCAGGAAAAGTGTCATCCATCAGAAGGCATCCGAACACTTAATATTTGATGAATGGATTTTTGATAATAGGTTAACAATTAACCATGATCAACATTTGATCAATGTGCACATCCAAAGAAAAACACTTCACTAAAATCCTCATGCATCCCTTATGTGCACAACAGAACACTATCAACATTTGATAGAAGAAAAAAGGATAAATCTGAACATCTGGACACTTCCAAATCTTTAGGTTTACATGCATTGGACAAGAGACAATGGCAACTCAACTTAAAACAGTAGACAAGCTCATCTCTCTTTGTTGGATTCAAAATCCAAAACAAAATCGAGGGATGGTTACTGCTAAGGAGACAGTAATTCCTAACGGTTAGAAATTACCACAAGATTCCAGACGTTCCCGGCGGGGTGCCAAGATTAAATCTAGACATTTAGAACACTTCTAAATCCCTAGGTTTACACGTACTGGAATAATCTAACTTCCAATACAACAAACATGGCCGAAACCTGGCTCTGATACCACTGTTGGTTATGGGCCCACCACGCTTCCGCTGCGCAGCGGAAATAATAAAATCTAGAACAACCCAAAAGAGATTGGACCGGGCCATGAATGTTGAATCAAGAAATTAACAAAAATAGGCAAAAATTACCTTGACGGGGTTGAGTCACAACTCAACGAAGATGCTCCAAATATGATCCCTTGTCGGTGGCGAGTTCCACGTAAAATAATATCTACGCCTCTGCAGAGATCCACACGAGCGGGAGAACACCGAGCTTCCGTCACACGAATGATCGGGAAGAGATCGACCGCACCGTGCACTTCCACGGA
This sequence comes from Platanthera zijinensis, assembly GCA_039513925.1. Taxonomy (NCBI): domain Eukaryota; kingdom Viridiplantae; phylum Streptophyta; class Magnoliopsida; order Asparagales; family Orchidaceae; genus Platanthera; species Platanthera zijinensis. Next base: position 164,812,560 of record CM077095.1, read on the forward strand.
CTGCTAGGTCCGCTCCAGGAAGCGCAGCACCGGCGACTATCGTCGGAGAGGAGGAGGTCGGCGGAGTGAATGTGGCGGCGGAACGCTTCCGGCCGGCGGGATTCGGGAATCGGCGGGGCGAACGAGAACGGCGGAACAGTTCCGTCGGTTTCGATTCGGTCAAAAGAGAAAAGCCCGATCAATCTGATTCACTATATTCCCAAAACCCTAAGTGTCTATTTATACTCAAAGCATAAATAAACCTAGGCAAAATCGCTATCCGCAGACCACAACAAAATAGGGTTTCAGAATCGATCGGCGAGAATCACCTCAAGATTCGGCGAGAATCAGTCGGCGAGAATCAGTTTGCAGAAACGGCGTTGAGAGCGTTGAGTCATACTCGACGATTCTCGACGAATCTGCTTTGGCGTTGAGAGCGTTGAGTCATACTCGACGATTCTCGACGACTCTGCCTTGGCGTTGAGAGCGTTGAGTCATACTCAACGATTCTCGACGAATCTGCCTTGGTGTTGAAAGCGTTGAGTCATACTCAACGATTCTCGACGACTCTCGTCGAATTTGCCTTGGACTCTAAGAACCTTCTTTGGCAACGTTTGCCCGACCCCATTTAGAGTGGTGATTGGTAACCCTTACCAATACAGTCGATCTACCAACTTCTCCACATGCTCTTATGTGCGACCCTGCAGGCTCATATCGCGTTGGCAGTGAGATTACATGTTTATCACTTCTAGATCACCATGGTAACTCCAACAGTTCGTGTGCACGGGGGTTTGTGAGCTGCAGAAGCGTCGCGGTGTCGGGACACTGTCGAGGCGGGGGTACTGTCGCGTAGGGCACGGGGAATCTCGGTGCCCTGTCAATTGATCGAGTGTCGTATAGGGGCCGAGTTTGGGCGGAGCTACCGTCGCAGCTGGGGTACTGTCGATGCGAAGAGCATCGAGCACGGGCGTAGCCCGTGCGAAGATGCTCGTATTTATATAAGAGAAGTGGTCCCTAAAATACTCCATTGAATAGGTGAGAAAAAAAAAGATAAATGAAAAATATGGGCCTAAACATGGGCCTTGCTATAGCAGGCTTTAATAGATATGACATCTAAAAATCTTTCCTTCAAGAGTGTGGTTTAAGAAGACTGAACATTTGTGAGCTTGATAGCATGAGAAAGAGTCTCAAAGAAATCAATTTCTCGACATCGAAGAAAACCATCGCTACTTGACGCCGGCTCTAACGACAAAATTAACATGACATTTGCATGAACTAAAATAGATTGGATACATAACAAATGAAACTTTTTATTACTTCATCAATCTACATAACATTTATCCAATAAAATATGCAACTTGTAGTGGTTCCCACTCTCCACATCACTATTACCACCACCCCCACCTTCCTTGCAGATGAATATAAATGAATATGTCTTGATCTAAACTCTCACCATCTCAACTTTGCAGGAAAATACTGCAACATTTATGATGAACATGTTATAAATTTAAGGCTGTATGAATGATGATATCATAAGGCTCATAAAAGTTCAATATTATACAAATGATTTCCTTCTCAATCAGAGATATATCTTTTACCAACATGATTCTCAATCAGAGATATATCTGACATGACTAATCTTTTACCAACATGATTTCCTGATATTATTAACAGAGTTTTAGTACTTAAATTCATCTGACAATAAGAGGTAATTAATCAAATTAGACTGAAACACATGAACAGTTTAAGATACATGGAGTTTCCTACTTGAACACATGCAGCCATTTTAAATTTTCCATGGGATAACTTGGGCCTGAACCCGCTCAAACCCTCCCCGATGATTCCGTCTCTTATTCCGTCGCTTATTCTGTCGCCTGCCTTTACAGGGAGCAAGAAAAAGGGGTGGCCGAACTTGTAGTTGTTCGCATACACGCTGGATGTTGCTGGTGGGAGCTTGCTAGAGCCAAGGAAAGAAGAAGCACTGGAACTATGGTGGTGGTTGGTCATGGATCTGGAGGTTGACGAAGGATCTTGGCCGGAGAAGTGGTGTTGCGACTTGAAAGAAGAAGCTCTGGAGATCTTGGCCTTGGATGTACATCTCGCCGGGAAAGTTGAGTTTCGGCCATGGTTAAAGTAGAGAGAGCTTGATGGTGGTCGGATCTTGGAGGTGAAGGAGGTTGACAAAGCACGTGGGCTTGGTTTGGAAGATTCACAAAAAACATGCTTCAATGGGGTGTACAAAGTTAAGGGGGCTAAGAAACATTTCCTTATTAGGAACTATATAGGAATTAACTTCTAAGATGTTCAACTGAACTCCAATGCAATAGAAAGAAAGTTATAAAACAAATTTACAAGTAGGAAATGTTGAGAAATCTTCTCCAGCCGATTTCACCAATAAAAGAGAACATGACATCTGAAATAATAACATTTTCTGCACTTAAAGCATAAAAACATGAAATATGAACAACCTATTTAAATCTTTGGAGAAAGAGTAAGTTATGCCAACACATGAAATATGAACAACAGAAAACATAAAAACTGCTGCATCTATTATGTGAAAATCAAAGCAAAGTGTATTTTTTGCACTTAAAGCATGTTAAGCTGTCCATTTTCAGTTACTTCACATTGCCTCTGAAATCCAAAGTGCAATTTAACCTCCTAGTAAGTAAGCAGAGTCCATAACAGAGCAAAAGGAAGAATTTTCTAATCGGTACACATAACATAAATCAACTCCATCAAAACACATTATTTTTATGATCGCCGCCTAGATGCAAAACCAAGATGAAATGAAAAACGAAATCAAAACCGAAATCAAAAGCAAAATCAAAACCAGGAAGCGCGGTGCAGAGCCTGGCTTGAAGAAGACTTTTCTTCAAGCAGAGAAGCGTAGAGAAGACTATCCCGCCGGCAAAACCTCAACGGCAGATCAAAAGAGAAGAGAAATTGTTACCCTAGATGTCAATGTAAATCAGATTAAGTTAACGACTTACTGTGGAATAGAAGTCCTGCTGATGCTGTTCGTAGCCCTAGCAGAGGTGACGACGGAAATGATTGCGGCGGCAGATGAAGTGCCGAGCAGAGGAGAAGCGACGGAGGATAAATACCGCTCACTGATATCGTCGGCAGCTACAGGAAGCGCGGTGCAGAGCCTGGCATGAAGAAGCGAGGGTTTGGGATGAGAGGAAGACGACGCGCGAGAGATTGATCGGATTCACTGCGTTGTTATCAAACGGAAACAGCGGCGCGAAGGTAGAAGACGGAACGGCCACGTATCGCCCGGTGTGGCAAGCGGTGGGATGAGCGGCAAGCGGCGGGATGAGCGGCAAGCGGCGCAGGAAATAACTTAGAATCGCCGGTGTATGCGGCCTAAAGAACGAAGCGTTGGCGGGGCAATTTGGAGAAATTAACAAGCGTGACCCACGACACCTGCATAAAAATAGGTGATTGTTATCCTCATTACAGTTTTGGTTATTTGCACATATTTTTTTCCTAATTTTTCATATTTTTTTAAAATATGTCTTGTACATGCATTTTTAGGAAAAGTGTTCAATACCAAAGTTGTAGATCTCATCGAGATCTACAACTTTCGTGTTGAACACTTTTCCTAAAAATGCATGTACAAGACGTACTTTGGAAATACACCCAGATTTCACACCTTTTAGAAATAAGCCTTGTACATGCATTTTCAGGAAAAGTGTTCAACACGAAAGTTGTAGATCTCGATGAGATCTAAAACTTTGGTGTTGAACACTTTTCCTGAAAATGCATGTACAAGGCGTATTTTCAAAAGACGCGAAAAATTAGGAAAAAACACGTGCGAATAACCAAAACTGTAGTGCGGATAACAACCGCCTTAATCAAACGATACTCGTGCTTCATCCTCTTCGCATCGACAGTATTCAGGCTGCGACGGTACCTCCGCCCAAATTCGGCCCATATACGACACTCGATCAATTGACATGGCACATGGAGCCCACATGCCCTACGCGACAGTACCCCCGCCTCGACAGTGTCCCGGAGTCGCGGGGCTTCTGCATCTCCAAACTGTTAAATTTTCTCAAGTTGATAAACAAGGTGGCCCAAACACCAAATTAATATCTTCGGCACTACCCAGATCACAACTTGAACCGCGGAAAATAGGAAGCAACTTAGATAACCAAACACACAGACAAAAGCAAGCAGATCAACTTTTATTAATCTTCTTTACAAGGCGAGGCATACGTGGCGAGACATGATTTCGCCAGTATGAAAAAGCAGAAAAAACAAGTCGGGCGGATAGAACACTGAGACCGCCGAGTCCGCCGAGCTCGCCCAGTCCGCCGCCAAACTGCTGAAGCCAAACAACAACAAGGAGTCCGTGAAGACCGCGAGGTCGCGCGGACAACCCGTTATTCGCCTGACTGCTGCCGAACAGAGGAACAGGCCGCCTATCCGCCGAGACCGCGAGGTCGCGCGGACAGAGAAGAAACTTGAGATAAAACTGATGCTTGTAACCGCCAATGCAGCCCGCTAACTCCAGCGGTCAGGTGCGAACTGCGCGGACTGGTTGAGTCCGGCAGTGGGCCGAGCTCTGGAGTTGCGGTGAGCTGGTTCTTTTGGCGGTCTGGCCTAGGTGCTGGCGGACTGGCCTGGTATCCGCAGTGTCCGCTGTGACCGGGCGTGTTGCCTGTGGTCGTGGATATTGCGAGCTGGGGTGGTGTCCGCAGAGTCCGCTGTGATATGGCGGTTTGCCTGTGGTCGTGGACTGGTGGTTGCGGACAGATGCTGGTTCGTCTTCGGCGGATTAGCATTGTACTCGGCTTCTGGCTTTTGCATCTCGGTTAGTCCTGCATTATTCTGCGGACTGGGCGGACTGCCATGGGCAGCTCGCTTCTCGCTCGGACTTGGCGAGTTGGTTGACCCCATGCGGGCGGACTCGGCGGAAAAGCTTTGTTAGCTGCGACCAAGGGGCGGTGTCTCTATCGCATTGTTGTCTTCCTGATATTGTATGTTGATGACATACTTTTGATTGGGAATGACATTCCTACCCTGAAAGTTGTTAAGAACAACCTAGGGAACTGCTTTTCTATGAAGGACTTGGGTGAAGCGACTTACATACTCGGTATTAAGATCTATAGAGATAGATCGAAGAAGTTGTTGAGTTTGACCCAGAGTACATACATTGAAAAGGTGTTGAAGCGGTTCAACATGCTTGGGTCCAAGAAAGGATTTTTACCCATGTCTCATGGTGTGAATCTCTCTAAGGACCAGTGTCCAAAATCTTGTGAAGATAAGGACCGCATGAAGTTGATTCCATATGCTTCGGCAGTTGGATCAATCATGTATGCAATGTTATGTACTCGACCCGATGTCTCCTATGCTTTGAGCATGACTAGCAGATATCAGTCAGACCCCGGTGAGTGTCACTGGATTGCAGTCAAGAATATTCTGAAGTACTTGAGAAGGACTAAGGATGTGTTCTTGGTGTATGGTGGAGAGGAAGAGCTCGTTGTAAGTGGTTACACGGATGCTAGCTTCCAAACTGATAGGGACGATTCAAAGTCTCAGTCAGGGTTTGTGTTTTGCCTTAATGGAGGAGCTGTGAGCTGGAAGAGTTCCAAGCAAGAGACAATTGCTGATTCTACAACAGAGGCCGAGTATATTGCTGCAGCTAACGCAGCGAAGGAGGCTGTATGGATTAGGAAATTCATCGGTGAGCTTGATGTAGTTCCTAGCATTGTTGGTCCCGTAGTTCTCTACTGTGATAATAATGGTGCAATTGCACAATCTAAGGAACCTAGATCCCATCAGCGCTCCAAGCACATACTTCGGCGGTTCCATCTAATTCGTGAGATTGTCGAACGAGGAGATGTGAACATTTGCAGAGTGCCGACTGAGGAGAATATTGCGGATCCACTGACAAAGCCTATCGCGCAGAGAAAGCATGATGGTCATACTAGATCAATGGGTATACGATACCTAAGTGATCAACTCTAGTGGGAGCCTTGTGGGTTGCATGTAAACATATATTCTGTTGGCTGTTTATTGTTTATTCATATGATGAATTGTGTACCAAATGTTTCTTTTTACAATTAATGACAAGTTCTTTTATTATGATTTTTCTATGTGATAGTTAAATTGTAACGTAATAAATACCCTTAGAGTGTTCGCTTCCATAGGACATCAAGTACGTGACTTGAATGTGAGAGCCTATGATTTATTTGAAGCTTCATTCTTAAAAGGTCCTTGATCATTGTATCGTCATAGAAACTAAGGGTGATGATGATATCTTAAGACTGACACGTGCGTTGACTGATGACCAGTTCTCACAGGTCATGATATTGTGATATCAAGTCATCACGTGGGTACTTGTTAATGAACAAGTTGTACTGGACAGACCCATCCTGAGACTACTTTGTGGATTGTTATCTAATCGTGTCACAAGTAGGTCTCTATTGTCAATGGTGTTGTGGTCCTTTGACCTGACGTCACAACATTCATCGAGTGAGGAAGAGCGTGCTTTGATGCCATCTAAAGCCTTCCTTGAGAAAGGTTGATGATAAAGGTGATTGTTGGGCACGTTACGAATCATTTGAGTGTTTGTGTGTGAGAAGATATGGGATTTGTCCTCCTATATGACAGGAGTTGCATCCATGAGCCCCTTGATGGAACTGGACTGAGAAATGCATGACCATGCTTGGTTGAGTCAATATGTGATATTGGACTCACCATTATCTGGAAGTCCGTTTTAGATCAAGAAACTTGGATTGAGCTATTATGAGGGTGACACGGTCCATGCCTCTAGTTCTTTCCGGATATCCGTAAGGGACAAAGGGACAAAGATAACGCTGGAACATTGGTCATGAAGGCTTATGAGTTATGAACTCTTATTGTTTGGGGAGCAATAATGCATTGCTAGATGCCGCTCATTGTTTGTGAGGTTTTTGGTTTGATACTTTCAAGATCAAGTGGGAGACTGTTGGAGTTACCATGGTGATCTAGAAGTGGTCAAACATGTAATCTCACTGGCAACGCGATATGAGCCTGCAGGGTCGCACATAAGAGCATGTGGAGAAGTTGGTAGATCGACTGTGTTGGTAAGAGCTACCAATCACCACTCTGAATGAGGTCGGGCAAACGTTGCCAAAGAAGGTTCTTAGAGTCCAAGGCAAATTCGACGAGAGTCGTCGAGAATCGTTGAGTATGACTCAACGCTTTCAACGCCAAGGCAGATTCATCGAGAATCGTTGAATATGACTCAACGCTCTCAACGCCAAGGCAGAGTCGTCGAGAATCGTCGAGTATGACTCAACGCTCTCAACGCCAAGACAGATTCGTCGAGAATCGTCGAGTATGACTCAACGCTCTCAACGCCGTTTCTGCGGACTGATTCTCGCCGATCGATTCTGAAACCCTATTTTGCTGTGGTCTGCGGATAGCGATTTTGCCTAGGTTTATTTATGTTTGAGTATAAATAGACACTTAGAGTTTTGGGAATATAGTGAATCGGATTGATCGGGCTTTTCTCTTTTGACCGAATCGAAACCGACGGAACTATTCCGCCGTTCTCGTTCGCCCCGCCGATTCCCGAATCCCGCCGGCCGGAAGCGTTCCGCCGCCGCATTCACTCCGCTGATCTCCTCCTCTCCGACGATAGTCGCCGGTGCTGCGCTTCCTGGAGCGGACCTAGCAGTCCGTGGAAGTGCACGGTGCGGTCAATCTCTTCCCGATCATCCGTGTGACGGAAGCTCGGTGTTCTCCCGCTCGTGTGGATCTCTGCAGAGGCGTAGATATTCGCCACCGACAAGGGATCATATTTGGAGCATCTTCGTTGAGTTGTGACTCAACCCCGTCAAGGTAATTTTTGCCTATTTTTGTTAACTTCTTGATTCAACATTCATGGTCCGGTCCAATCTCTTTTAGGTTGTTCTAGATTTTATTATTTCCGCTGCGTGCACAAGGGTTGTGCCAACCTCATAGAGAAACCCAACACGAACCCTGTGCCTGGTGCTCTTCCCGTACCTATTTTATCGTGTGCACGGGGGTTTGCGAGCTGCAGAAGCGGCATCGCGTCGGGACACTGTCGAGGCGGGGGTACTGTCGAGGCGGGGGTACTGTCGCGTAGGGCACGGGGGCTCCCAGTGCCCTGTCAATTGATCGAGTGTCGTATAGGGGCCGAGTTTGGGCGGAGTTACTGTCGCAGCTGGGGTACTGTCGATGCAAAGAGCATCGAGCACGGGCGTAGCCCGTGCGAAGATGCTCGTATGTTAAAATTCTCTTTTAAGAATTAGGGTTACGTTTTGTTCTACGACACGCGACTCCCCCTTCTCCGTAAAAATCGCGGTCATCTCTCAACCGAGCGATCCAAGGCAAAATCCAAGCCGTTGCTCGCAGACGATTTACTCGGCGCGCTCTCTCTGTCTTGTTTCAGTTCGTCCACAACGGAAGCACGCGCTACATCGGTTCTCTCAGCTCTCCCAGGATATCGACACCTCCTTTGCAAGTCTCGGTTCTTGACGACGTCAAACGGTTGTTTCCGGAAAGTATCCAATTTCTCTGACCACGATTGACGCCTTCCGACAATTTTGAGCAGGAAATCGTGGAATCTCTTCTTTTATTTCAGCTGAGGTTCTTCTATGTTTTGTTTATTTAGCCCAAGTCCCCCTTCAATCACAGTCCTTGCCGATATCACTGTCAGCGTCCAAAATTTTCTCCTTTTCAGTGAGAATCAAGCCTTCAAACAAGTATTTTAGCTGTCCCTTATGAAAAATATTTTGTCGTTGTATATCTTTCTCTTCACTTAAATTATATTATTGGAATTTAGAGTAACCTAGAAGCGAGGAAGAATTTACTTGTGTGGAATCCAGAATAATTCAGAGAAATCATGTTGTCACGCCGTTTTTATGAACACCACAACACCGAGGTAAGAAATGTGATTATTTTTTGTTATACACACCAATGTACCACATAATCAAATCAATTTATGTAAGTTTCCTTATGCATTATAGATAGTAAGGAAGGAACATGATTGCGAATGACCTCAAATATTGAGCGGCCTTCTCGGCCTAAGCCGAGTAGCAATCCACACCTCATTCCGAACGACACCGTTCAAGGTGATTGTGCTAATGATGAGTGAAACTAGCTGTGATATGAACATGAGATGGATCTTCTTCCACCGAATCTACCCTCCCGTACAAATCCACTGATTAGGAGCGTCTCCTGCAATTATACGAGCCCGTATTTGTGTCAAGATAGAGTTGGAGCTCCCATTTTCTCGAAATGCCCGAAACAATACCAAGTGTGGCTTAGAAATAGTCAGTAAGACTTCCTCCTCATTTTAGCTAGAAAGAGCGTCTGCTGCTTCGTAGAGATTTCTAGCTCAATACTCCACTGTGAAGTCAAATTGCAGGAGTCGGCTAATCTAATGTTGCTGTGGGGAAGTGGACAGTTTCTTCTCCAGGAGATATTTTTGAATGTAATAATCCGTTCAGAAACTGGAATGACACCTACATAAACATGGTCTTCAATGTCGTGCTTATTTGACCAACCCGATCAATACTTGCTTGCAATTAAGAAATTTTGTGTGATGCACCTTTAGTTTGTGGCTAAAGCACACAACTATGTTCTCCTGCTGTTTTAGCGCTGCACAAATCCCTCTCCCATTGCGTCGCACTTTTCCACAAAGTCCTGTGTGAAGTCGGGGAGTAGTGGGACTGGGTGAACGCGAAGGCCGCCTTCAAGGCAAGAACGTCTATGTCGTCTCCAGTGTCCAATGAAATATGTTTTCAGGCAACAATTACCCCGTAGTTTTGAATGATCTTGCAGTAGTAACCTGACAATCCTGATATACCTTACACGCCTTATCGAATTGTGGTATAATCTAGCTCTCCACCGCCTCTAGTTTGCCAGGGTTACCTTAAAACTCTATAAAGATTGGATGGTTACTAGTATCGCCCTTGGTAAATGGTGGATGTGTTGGTCTTAGGACCTGGACTGGGGATGGCCCACCCGGTCCTCAAATTGTGGTGCATGCTCCTCAAGTAAGCCGTCCAAGCTCTCCTGCAGTGAGGATGAGGTCTGATTCATGCATGGGGAGCTCTTCCGCTACTACTTCACCTCAACACACTCGACGAGTCTGTAATCATACAGTCATGGTGAGAGCTAGGAAGTCCCACATGATCGGGCCTAAAGTGTGTAGCCAATGAACTCGCTGTATGGAGTTGAGCCCTACCAGTTGAATGATGTTGAGGTCCATTTTGATGACATCAGTGTGAACCTCCGCTTATATGTCTGCACATATACTCGGGCTAGGTAGCCTCTCGCCATTAGCGATGATCGTTTGCATGCCCACCCTTGATTGGATACGAGCTCTAGATCTTGAGCGATGGACTCCCCAATAAAATTTGTGGGTGCAGCCTGAATCAACCAGGACTCTAACGGGTTGGTTGACCACCTGTGCTTGCTATCATATTGTCTGTAGCCTCCCTGCTCCCACCATGGATTTGAGTAAGATCTTCGGCTCGTCTTCTTCAGAGGAGATTTCTTTCCTGTCATCTTCCATCTTTAATCAGAATAGCTTATTGCATTGATGTCTGGGTGTATAAACCTCATCGTAGTTATAACAGAGCCCCTTCGTGTCGTGCTCCGCCATCTCTATCGGTGATGGACGACGAATGAAAGGTGGTGGGGCCGCAATTGATTGGAAAGGAGAGGGGTTAGAGAATTTGGATGACTTTATTTTTGGGGAAATATAACGTCCATCAAAGTAACAATCTCCACACTTATTTTGGGATATCTCCAATCAAGATAGTTAACCGTAAATCAACACGTCTATTTTTTTGATAGACTATTTTAAAGCAGGAAATTCAAATGCAATAAAACAAAACAAGTATTTTTCATTAGGATGGCAATTACCCAAGGTTGCTCGTCTTGACAGCCACCTAATGGCTACAACATCCGATGTACAGGACTGTGTGGCCTCCGGTCGACTAAATGTTTCCTTAACGATCCATCTTCACCTGTAAACTCATATTGATCCTCTCCTCAATCTCAACAGAGAGATCTTGAAATGTATACCATTGACATTCTTCATATTCAGATTCCAGATCAATGCTTGGAATCTATTTTGTCTCTCCAAGAATTGAATCCCCTAATCAAGAATTCTTGTCATGGTTTGGGTTACCAAAATTTTAATTGTTGATTTTTGCACTTATATAACTCTTCTCAAACAGTTCTTACAAGCTAGCAATGTAAAATTCATTTTTAAGTTGTTATGCAAAATGGTAGTAGTTGGTCTCATAGAGTTACTTATAGCATTTTCATTTATTTATATGTGCATGGTGCAGGAATTCTATTTGCATATATTTTCTTTTATGACCATAGTTTTTCTTGATAACGTGTATTAAATGTTCTTCAACTTTTATGCTGTTCATTTTTTTTTATTTTCTTAGTGATTCAGAGTCCCAAATAATGAATTGTTAGATGATGTTCAACTAATTTTGTTATGTAACTGTCTAGTAGTCCTATATATCATGTTGAGGACAAGTGACTAAAATATGAATTGATTAATGCATAGATATTTGTGAAAATTATAAGCAGGGGATCTATCCAACTCCTTTGTACTCACAGGATGACGCCATAATATCCAAGGGCTGACCGCTTCTTTCCTGGAGTGAAATTTCTGGGAGAAACAATTGGAGTTGCAGTATCATATATTCAGTTTAGCAGATCCATAATTGACCATGCGAGAGGCCATGGATAATTTTCTTGACTCGCTCCTCTCATCACCATCATGGTCTGATATGAATGAATCCGCAAGCCAATCATGGGTTGGAAATAGTGTCTCTCAAACAGATAGGTTACGGCCCAAGCGGATAGGAGTTTCTATCCGAGCCACGAATAGGTAGCAAGTAGACGTCCGTTTGTCCCGCATAGTCTCCTATCCGCAGTTCCACTCCCTTCAGCACCCCTTCACATTGCAACTTACTGCCATCCACCACCATAACATGGAAGACAGCCCCCTTGTCGACCCCGTGTCCAACTCTCCCTGCCACATCGGGATGTATAAAGTTGTGGGTGCTCCCACTGTCCACCAAAATAGTAACCTTCTCCTGGGCGATCCGACCCGCCAGCCGCATTGTAAGCGGGGGAGCGCACCCTTCCAAAGTATGTATAGAGACCCCAAACTCAGTATCTTCCAAGTCCACCTCCAATTCTTCCTCGTCGGCCGCCGGTGCTTCCTCAGCCTCCTGATATAACATGAAGACTTGTGTCCTCTGGCATTTATGGCCCGGAGCAAACTTCTCATCACAATTGAAGCATAGACCCTTCTCTTTGCGAGCTTGCAACTCACTCCAAGACAAGCGAGTCACCGTCGGCTTGTTAGCCGTAGGTTGTTCCCGCCGTGCAACCGTAGTAGTAGGGATGCCCGAGGGGGGCCTATTCTGCATGCGGCCTCTCTGCCTGCTGAACCGCTCCTCCTGAATACGTGCCAAGGTAATGGCGTGGTTCAACGACTGAGGCATGAGTGCCTGCACCTCATCACGAATATAATCCTTGAGACCGGAGATGAAGCAACTGTATAATGTCCTTTCTGGCCATTGCACCCGATTCGCCAACTTCTCGAACTCCGTGCGGTACTCCATCACAGAACCCTTCTGGCGGAGTTTCTGAAGCATGGCCTCATAGTTCTCATACTCTAGCGAACCAAATCGAGCCGTAAAGCCCTCCACAAACTCCCCCAAGGGCACGTACTCCCGTCCCCGCAGGAACCAATGTGTCCTTTGGAAGGCGTCATCCTTTAGGTGAAAAGACGCCAACTGCACCCATTGGCCTTCAGGAACATCTTGATATTGAAAGAAAAGTTCGGCCTTCTGAATCCATTCCAAGGTGTCACCACCCTCGAACTCCGGAAAATACATGCGAGACAAGCCTGGAGTCAAGCGATGCGGACCATGACCTCCTTCTCGCCTTCCGATATCGCCTTGCTCAAATACACCATAACCCGGTGGTTGGCCACCCCATGGTGGTCCATAAACCGGCGCACCCTGCTGTCCAAACCCCCGAGGAGGAGGAAGAAGACCTCCCCGCTGCTGTCCTGCCTGTTCCGGTGGCCGCCGCTGACCTGCGGCCTCATCCCAGCCCCGCCGCTGACCTGCGTCCTCATCCCAGCCCCGCCGAAACCCTGCTGGGTCATCCCAGCCACGCCGGAAGCCTGCGGGCTCATCCCAGCCCCGACGCCCCTGGTTCCGGTTTGCGACGGGCTCGCCGAAGCCACTATTCAACGATGCGGGCGGCATCGGCCCCGACCCGCCAGCCCCGCCATATGGTCCTGTTGACGGAGGGGGAAAAGGACGCGATGCGTCGTCGCCGAGCCCAACACGCGCGACTCCGCCGTCCGTGGCCCCGCGCGCAACCACAGCCGGATCTTGTCCCGATCCGGCCGAATCATCCGTAGCCGGCGCTTTTCCTTTCAATAAGGTTTTCAACTCCTCCATACCGGCCGTCATGGCCGCCACCGAATCCGTGAGAGTGACCACCGTCCCCTCTAGGGTTTCGAGCCGTGCGGATTCCTCTTGCGTGCGCGTGTTCACCATGTCGGAGACGAATCCTCTGATACCAAATGTTATGACACTAGATAGATAGAGAGAGAGAGATAAACTAGAGAGGAAGAGGAGGCTAAGAGGAATTAGGGTTTAGAAGGAGGAAGAAGATTATACCTCAAATACTTGCATAATGAACCAAGAGGGGTTCCGGGATATAAATACCCGGAACCAAAGAGGGGCCGGCCAAAGGGGCCGGCCAGCCCCAATAGGGCTGAACCGAACCGGTTCAGCCCTATTTCGGCATCTTCAGAGAGAGGGGGTTGAACCGGATGGTTCAGCCCCGTTGTGTACGGCATCCTTGCGTCTGCGAACATAGTGACGACCGGCAAAACGTTGCGGGGGCGTAACAAGATCATACCTTGTTCGTGAAACATCGACAAGGCAAGGTGACTGCCCTTATTGTCTATGTTGATGATATAGTAATAATAGGTGATGACACAGAGGAGATTGATAGCTTAAAATCTAAACTTGCAAAGGAGTTCAAAGTAAAAGACCTTGAGACTCTCAAATATTTTCTTAGCATCGAGGAGGCAAGATCCAAACATGGGATTTTTATATCTCAAAGGAAGCACATTCTTGATCTGTTGGAAACAACTGGAATGAGTGGGTGTAGACCCGCTGACACCCCAATTGAAGCTAAAGACAAGCTTGGTAGAGATGGTGAAGAAATGGTTGATGACATACCAGGTTTTCAGCGACTGGTTGGGAAACTCATCTATCTCTCACATACCCGTCCAGACATATCTTATGTTGTGGGTGTTGTCAGCCAACACATGCACTCACTGAGATCACATCATCTTGATGTTGCATATAGAGTCCCGAGGTATCTCAAATCCTCTCCAGACAAAGGCATACTGTTTACACATAGCAAAGGCATTAACGGTAGAAGTTTACACAGATGTAGACTGGGCAAGTTCTATTGATGATCGACAATCTACATTTGGATATTGCTTCATTATTGGGAGCAATTTGGTGACCTGGAGAAGCATGAAACACGTCGTAGCCAGATCCAGTGCTGATGCGGAGTTCTGGACAATGGCGTTTGGGATATGGGAAGGGATATGGATTCAGTCGATTATGAGGGACTTGGGCGAGGAAGGCGGTGGTCCAATCAGGATTTATTGTGATAGTAAAGCCGCGATTAGCATTGCCCACAACCCAATCCAACATGACCGCACTAAACACGTGTAGACCAACAAGAACTTCATTAAGGAGAACATGGTAAAGGGGATGATGTGTACCCCCTTTGTCCCATCAAATCAACAACTTACAGAAGTGCTAACTAAAGACCCAAGTCAGTGCTCCTTTGACAAGATATTGGGGAAGTTGGGCATGACCGACATTACACGCCCAACTTGAGAGGGAGTGTTGGAGATTCCGTATTTATTTTTGATTGTATTTTGTCTGTCTTACCCTCTGTACGTTTTTCCCACTCCTATATATGAAGGAGTGGTGCCAAATAATAGAATCAATCCTTCCACTCAACAACGTTCATTAGGACATCTGCCCCAATCAGCATCAGAGTATCCTGTTAGACATTCTTCTCCTCTTTTGAAAGACTGAAACACAATCCATAATTGCTAGTACCTTTAAGATAGCTCAGTATTTTCTTAGCTGCAGCTAAATATTGTATGGTTGGATTAGATGCAAATCGGAACACAATATTTACAGTATATTGTGTGTGAGATATGGATCAGAGACCCAATTAAGGATCTGTAAACTCCTACATCTACTTTCTCTTATTCCGCTTCTTCAATTTTCTCCATTAATTTCTGACAGGTACTAGTTGGGGCAATTGTGGGGTTGTAGCTTTCAAATTGAAATTTCAATAGCAACTTATTTATATATTTAGTTTGTGACAAAACAATGTGTCTTACTTTGTATGACGTACATTCCAAGGAAATGTCTCATTTCACTAAGGTTTATCATTTCAAATTGTTTTTCTAAGCTTTGCTTTAATTCTTTTTCAACGGAAGAGGAGTTTTTGAGATAACATCAACATATAAGCAAAGAGCCATACAAAGCCTTTTTCAACTTCATTACTTTATTTTCTTCTCTTTCTCAGATATATCCTTCAGGCTATTGAACAAAAATGTCCTCTTTTACATCTCCGTTTAGAAAGACTGACTTGACATCTAGGTGATAAATGGGAAATCATTGTTGAGTTGCATAAGCAATTGCCATTTTGATAATTTTCAAACGTCCAACTGGAGCACAAGTTTCTTGATAGTCTCGGCCTAGTTTTTGTGCATACCGCTTAGCAACAATTCGTCCTTTAAATTTGGTTACATCCCCTCTCTCATTGCTTTTAATCTCATATATATTCACTTTAAGCCAATGGGAACTTGTCTTGGAGGTAACTCAAAAAGGTCCCAAGTTTTATTTTTTTTCACAATAGCTATGTCTTCATCATTGCAGTTCTCCAGACTGAAGAAGTTACGACCTATTTATATGTAGTTGGTGTTGATGCCATCAGGGATGTATCACATTGTTGGTATATTTCATCTATATTTCTTGTTTTAAGAGGTAATAGTGATTCAGCTAGAGGATCCATGCAACTGTCTTCTATTGCTTTTTCTCAATCATGATGAACACCAGAAGTGACATCCTATTGAGTGGGAAGGATGAGATGATATGTAAGTCTTGTCCAACCACCACTTCATCAGCAATGTGTTTTGAATTCCAATTCCAATGCCAATTAAATGTTTCATCAAATTGAACATAAAGCTTCTTTTGATGAGGCTAGTAGAAGTTATATGCCCTTGAATAATAACTATAGACAATAAATATACACTTTCTTGCCTTTATCTTCAAATTTGACTGCATTTTCATTCAGGGCATGCATACTTCCAAATACTTTAAGATGTGTTAAAGAAAGTGAGCTCTGAGTGTTGGGCAGTGAATTGTGTACATAAGCAAAAAATGGGAGTTGCGGAGATGAGAATGCTTAGGTGGATGTGTTGACACACGAGATTGGATAAAATTAGGAATGAAAGTATCGGGGATAAGACAGGAGTAGCACCAATTGCAGAGAAGATGTGAGAAGCTCGTTTAAGATGGTTTGGACACGTACAAAGGAGACCATTAGAGGCCCTTGTTAGGCGTTGTGAGTGTCTAGTCACTAGGCATGTTAAACGAGGGAGGGGTAGACCAATAAAGACTTGGAATGAAACTGTAATGAAAGACATGATGTACTTGGGTATTAGTGAGATTATGACAAAAGATAGGGCACAATGACGACAAAGGATCCATATAGACGACCCAACTATAGTGGGATAAAGGCTTGAGTGTTGTTGTTGTTGTTGTGGTAATAGTGCCTTTAACTTCTACTTGTCGAGTGTTATAATCACCAAAGTAAATAGTGGCTTTATGTGTTTCATCAAGAAAAAGAAAATCAGATTTTTGAATTGTCACATGGCCAATGTTTTAAATGTCGGATGTCAGAGACATCTGAAAATGTCGGGTTTTAAAATTACAATATCATAATATTAATAATATGTATGTAAAATGTAAATATACATCTATCATGTTTTTATGTAATCCTAAAATACACACAAGATGCTTTGTAGAAATCTACGAAGTTCCCTTTTTCGGGCAGTAGATGCTTCACCGCGCTCTTGGGTTGATGCGTATGTTGGAGGCCTTCCTCTTCGGCGCCTTGTTTTGATTGTTAAGTTGCTTGTAGTTGTCTCGGTTGTTCCATCTGTCACCATCGATTCATGTTGGGTAACGGAGTGTAGTGGACAATCTTGACGTTCGCTTACATTGATCACATTGTCTTGGTTCGTTGTTGACATGCTGAAGGTGTTTTAGTTAAAAAGGAAGTGTAGTATATAACTCTATGGAAATAGAAGAACAAGAATTTCATATAATTTATCAATATAATGAATTTCATACAAGTGTCTGATTTTGGGACTTAGGTTAGTATATTTCATTAACAATTCAGAGTAACCTTTTAATCCCGAAAACATTGGTCAAACAACACATTTTCTGAGGTTTCGGGAAGCCTCACACAAATTCCAAACCTAAATTTAATCAAAGCTCACATGATTTAAAATCCTTTTTGAAACTTAAATGAAATCAATACAACTGAAATATGTGGTTTATAATTCCAGTCTGAAATCTAATATTATGCAACTTTAATTTAGCATTCATTGTTAGAAACTGCAATAGTATGAACCTCTACCATATATTTCACATTTGATCCTTATGCACTACATTAGAGCTTCCAGAATAAAATTCTTAAGAAAACTTTTGTGCATAAGATGCTCAAAATTTAATTTACACCACACGATGAATTCATGTGCACTTATGTATGATCTTATGCATTCTTATGTGGTTTAAATTCAAAGAATTAGAATTTTTTATGTGCAGAACATGCTCAGAACTAAATGTTCACTACACATAGAATCATAAATGCTTATATATATATATATATATATATATATGCAGTTTTATACTTCTTCAATATTCAAAAGATATCTAATGCAATTACTTCAAAATTCCAAACACCCAGGACTAAGAATGTGTGAAAAAATTAATCAGACTAACAACAATACTTATGGGGAATACAACTGGAGAGTTCAAATCACATTTCTTTCCATTTACTGCGGCAAAGGGGAGCGCGGGGAGGAGAATACAGAGGCCGAATTTGGAGGGGTATAGTTGTTTTGCTGACATAGGTCTTGTCCAAGACGCCTGTGGAGGAATAGGTGATGGAAAGGCATTCATTAAATATGCAGAGAAAATGCGAAAAATCTTAAAGGCAAACAGAGGCCATAGAAGTGTGAAGGGGGCTTTCATGTTCAAAGATATATAATAATCAACTTTAAAATTAAATTATGTCAAGAAAACAGCTTATGATTGCCCCTTGGAAAGAAGCACTTTTTGGATTTTAGGAAATTGACGAAAAATGGTCAGATCTGTGAAGTTTTCTAGCTGCAATGTGAACAAACGATAACCCTAAATGTAAATGTAAATCGAGATAAAAAACGGGAAGTGAAACGAAACCAAAAATGAAATTTAAAAAACGAAATCCAAAATGTTTTAGTGCATCGCCGCAAAGAAGCATTCACCGCAAAGAACAATCCCCATTTAAAGCATCAAAACCACACCAATGAAGTTGTAATTTATATGCATGAATCAGATTACTATGTGGAGTCGGGTAATATACCACCTATATGGCTATATGTGTGGTAATTAGCAAAATCAGATAACCCAACTATTGACTGTCCAATTAATTTCAATTTCTATTGGTCAGAGTTAATTGTCTATTTGAACCAAAAGTAATGTTGCATCACCAATAACCATAAATAGGAAAATTTTGACTAATAAGAGATTTTTTTGAAAGTATAATACATTAGAAACAACGACTTAATATCAAACAACCTCCAACCCAATGTAGCCTATCTTGATAGATATATAGTTTAGGATTCAACAACTATGTTGCGGAGTTCAGTGAATATTCAGTAACTTTGGAATGTTAGCAACTAAAACAGAATAGGCATGTCCTCAGTGAATCCTTAGGCCACATAATACACCATCAAACATGTAACCACATAATACACAATCAAACATGTGATAATATCATATTGTTCCAAAAGAGACCAATGACAATTATACCAAAAGATGAAGCTGCCTATTCTGCTTTGGTTAAAATAATTTGAATTCTCAATCTATGAACTTACATTCATATTTTGTCTGCCGCAATATAGAAACAAGGGAAAAAATATTCAAGCTTTGAGCAGCTGAAATTCCCAAATTCCGGGATTATTATAGTTACCATTCCACAGATCACACAGCTCGCAGAACATATGAAAGGAGAGAGATATGAATAGCACCTCAATACAGTTGTCTTCTGTGAAAAAAGCGAGGAGGTAGAAATGATAGGGCAGACTCACCGACTACAGATCTCCTGGGAATCTCTGTAAGAAGCTGCATCACCGCAAAGAAGAAAAATAACGAAATCAATAATTTAATGAGAAATTGCTTACCCTAAATGTAAATTTAGAAAGATATTGAAAACGGGAAGTAAAAACGAAATCAAAAAGAAAATCTGATACCAAAAATAGCAAACCAAATCTAAATAGAAAATCAAAAACGAAAACATAAACGGACTGAAAAGCTAAACGGAAATTTGAAAACAAAATTTAAAACAGTTAATGAACCTAGATTGTTAAACCTAGATCCGAAGAAGGAGTTAGAAGACGAGAGAACACATAGCAGATCAAAGGAGAGAAGAAGAAGGTATTCTCACAGGCGATGCGGATGGCTTTCTCCTGAGCGGCGATTGGCGGAAAGAAGAAGGCGGGCCGTGGAGGTCGTCGGCAGCGGGAAAGCGGGACGTGGAGGTCGCCGGCGGTAGTTGGATGAAGTGCGCGTCAGCGGCCGGGCCGAAGTCGAGAGAGAATGGGGGAGGGTCGCGAGGGAGGTTTTGTTGCGTGCGGAGTGGAGTACGGGATTAGGGTTGTGGTATGCCCGTAGTTATAGGAGAAGTGAGGCAGATCAGACGGCGACTGACTGAAATTGTAAGACATATCAGACGCATCATATTAATTATTTTAGGCGATTGTTATCCGCACTACAGTTTTGGTTATTCGCACATGTTTTTTCCCTAATTTTTCGCATCTTTTAGAAATACGTCTTCTACATGCATTTTTAAGAAAAGTGTTCAACACTAAAGTTGTAGATCTCATCGATGAGATCTACAACTTTAGTGTTGAACACTTTTCCTGAAAATGCATGTACAAGACGTACTTTGGAAATACACCCAGATTTCGCGCCTTTTAGAAATATGTCTTGTACATGCATTTTCAGGAAAAGTGTTCAACACGAAAGTTGTAGATCTCGATGAGATCTACAACTTTGGTGTTGAACACTTTTCATAAAAATGCATGTACAAGACGTATTTCTAAAAGACGCGAAAAATTAGGAAAAAATATGTGTGAATAACCAAAACTGTAGTGCGGATAACAATCGCCTTATTTTATTTTTGAACTCATTTTATTTGCAAATCATAATAATATTAAAATAATAATAATAATAATAATAATAATAAGAGTTTTGGAACTTTTATTTGTAAATAAAAGTTTTAGGACTGATTTCTAAAAATGAGATAAGTTTAGGGAGTGATTTATAGGTTCTGACTTTTTCATTATTACCATAGGATTAAAGCATAGTAATTGAAACCCGTCCCTCATTTTCTATTTAGTGCCGCTCACTAAAACAGGAGATCCTCTACTTTTTTTCCAGTTTTTCGCCCCTTCAAACTATCTAATATGACGTCGCGGGAAAAGAAAAGAAAAATAAAACAAAAATCCAAAAAAAATTTCAAGTTTACACCATCTCTATGTCGTTGTCAAAAACAAAAACCTCATTTCTTTTTATATTTTTGTGATGCTTGTGAGTTGTGAGGAGAAATTTTTCATTTTTGTATATTTTTCCCTCTAGTTTTACCGTGAAGGAAAAAATGAGAAAAAATCGGTCTCTTTTGCTTGATGTCCAAAGAAAGGAAATAAAAAATGAAAAACTTTCCATTTTTTTCTTCAATGAGAATTATTTTAGGCTCCATTATCGCACTAGTATGCTCTAAAAATGATCGGGGGAGTAAAATATTTCATATCCTAAGATCCAACACCCTTTTGAAATGCTTGACCAAGTTCTCCACCGTCCCTTGTCGTCGAATTCCCTGACTAACAATGTCGTGGATGAATATGAAGAGGTTACCGAAATTTTTTTTAAACAGATTTTAGGCTTCTAATCCTATGATATTAATGAAAAATGACTTAAAGGGACTGATTTCGGTTAATTAATAAAGTAGGGGGACTGAATCATGCAAAAAAAAGTATGGGGACTGATTTCTAAAAGCATGATAAATTTAGGGACTGGTTTATAAGTTTTGTCAATGAAAAATGATTCAGAGGGACTAATTTCAATTAGGGGTGCAAATTTAGCCCGGGCCCGATTGACCGGCCCGGGTCTGCCCTGGCTCGAGCCCGAGTAGGCCCGGGTCTGGTTAGGCCCGGGCCAGGCCCAGGCCCAGCCTAAGGGGGCTCCCCGGGCCCCCTTATTTTGCCAGAGCTCGGCCTGGTGCCCAGCCGGAGTCAGGCCCAGACTTGGGCCCGACCTGAAGCCTGCTGGGAGCCCAACATTATAATAATGTTGGGCATGCTCGGCTGCCGCCCGACATTTAATGTTGGGCAACGCCCAACAATAAATGCTGGGCTGCCGCCACCCAGCATTTAAATGCTGGGCTGCAGCCCAGCAACCCTGTTGGCTGCTGCCAGCAGGTTATTTTTTGGGGCCTGTTTGGGCCCGATTTTGTGGGCTCAGGCAGACCCCTTTTTTCGCATAGGTCTGGGCCCGACCTGGGCCCGTTATAAGCAGGGCCTGACCTGGGCCTGAAAGAAAAAAGCCCAGGCTCGGGGGGTCTTGGCATTGCAGGCCTAATTTGCACCTCTAATTTCAATTTAATAAAATAAGAGGACTGAAATCATGCAAATAAAGTTTTGAGACTGATTTCTAAAAAGGTGATAAGTTTAGGGACTGATTTATAAGTTTTGGCTAATAATAATAATGCTTGTGTTATTATTAGTTTAAATGCTTGCACAATGCACTAGATGACTCAAAACTTGTCCCAGTAGGGCTCGTTGCGACCGTCTCGTTTATACGCACCTATCGAAATGAGTTACGATAAATTTTGATTTTGTTTGCTCATTTTATGCTCTCTGGAGCGTTCGACGTCTAATTTTATGTCGGAATCGTAAACGGACGACTCTAGTTTACTCATATTGTCGTTGTGAGTCTAACAAAACTGACTTGTAAATGCGATATTTGCAAATCACGTTATAATTTTGTTGTTTCTCATTGGAATCGAGTGCAGACAGTTTTGATGAACTCATATAGGTTTCACGAGTTTAACAAATCTAACTGAGGCGAATTTCAAAGCCGTTTTTTTCATGTCACTTTTTTTGATAATTCTGTTTCTTGAACTCACATCAGCATTATAATTTCGCTGATACTCATCGAAATTGAGCGGAGACAATTTTGTCAACCTTGTATAGGCTTCACGAGTCTAACAAAACTGGCCGATCTATTTACCTATAAGGAAGCGATGCGCTCTAGGGATTCTCTATTATGGAAAGAAGTCATAGATGATGAGATGAATTCTCTCCTGCAAAACCACATTTGGACATTGATTGACTTGCCCAAAGGGGCTAGAACTATTAGTAGTAAGTGAGTTCTGAAAAAGAAGCTTACTCCTGATGGGAGTATCACCAAATACAAAGCACGTCTAGTTGTAAAAGGCTTCACTCAAGTGAGTGGTATAAACTACTTTGATATATACTCACATGTTTATCACATGGCGATCTTCTCGCTTTAGCATCTATTGAACATTTTGTCGTTCATCAGATAAATGTCAAGACTGCATTCCTTGGGGAAAGGCATCTCGACAAATTCAGAGCGAAGGGGAGTGACAAAGGTCACCCAGGTATACAGGCGCATATTTATAGCCGCTGGTGGACCCTACCGAAAGATTCCCTGGCTCCTGCCACACTCGTCGAATCCCGTGGGGTTAGATGTTTCTTTTCAAGCTTGTGTCAACCTCGCAAAGAACGGGGATTGTGTACAACCCTGTATCCGGCGAGCGGGTCAGCAGGAGCCAGAATGGCCAAATCGGGCAGTATGAGTCACTGGCCGAGCTCGCCGAGCCTAGCTCGCCAAGTCAAGTTCGTTGAGCTCCGGGCTGTTCGTCGAGCTCCGGGCTGTTCGTCGAGCTCTGGTCTGTTCCCTGAGCTCTGAGCTGTTCGTCGAGCTCTGAGTCGTTTGCCGAATCTGAACCGTTCAACAAGCCCGCGACGTGCGAGTAGGGGCAGGTCGGGCCTGTACTCCCCCAGGCTCGAAGATGGGCCGCGAGCGCCTACTCCATCGAGCACTCGTCGCCCTTGCCGAGTAGGGTTTGTTGAGGGCTACTTGCCCAGTTGTCTGTGAGGTGTTTTTTACCATTTTGCCCCCGCTGGCCTGCCCATAGCCAGTTAGAACAGCGGAGTTATGCTGTTGGCAGACCCAGTTTGGCTGCACATAGCTGTTCAGAACAACGGAGGTTGGCTATTTCCAGGCCGTTTTCAGAAATCTATAAATATGACCCAAGGGGTACCTCAGAAGGCATGCTTACCTGTCTCCCAGTCTTCTAGCGCTTTCTGAGATACCTTAGCCCGACATTTGGCTAAGGAGGGGAAGCGCTCAGTGATCTTCCGGGTGTGTGGTGGGTCATTCGCGCCGGGCCCTTGTTCAAGTCCCTTGTTCTTTTTCCTTGTTATTTTTCTTGCAGGAGAGAAGTAGGTGCGCGATCACCCCTTCCCCAAGGATGAACTCCATCAAGACCGAATCTTCGGTTTCAACATTTTGGTGCGGTGAGCGTGGAGCGTGGTCAACACAAAAAATCTTCAGCGAGCTCGATGACAGGAGAAGGGAAAGGATTGGACAGGGGCGACTCGCCACCCCCTCCCCCTCTCGCCACAATGGGGATGTTCGAGGACTTCAGACAGGAAGTACTCGACTTGGTTAGATTCGCACTCGGCGCGCGTGTCGAGTGCTCGACTCCAGCGGCCACTGTTCTCGCGGCTCCAGCCCTTGGCGAGGATGCTCCCGGTAGGCGAGCTGGGAAGGAGGTCGCCGAAGAAGGGAGAGGCGGCGAGCTCCCCGGGCGGGTGCTCTTCCCTGGCTCGGCAAGCGGCGGCAGGTACGGCGAGATGGTGGGCGAGACCCCCCAGCTCGTCCGGTAGGGGGAGGCGGCCCCTTCAGCGAGCTGGTTTCTTCTGCTTCGGTTCCGGAGGGGTTCACGGAGCCCTAGATGTCCTACTACACCGGGAAGGGAGACCCGATTCAGCACGTCCAGTAGTTTGAGGATGTGGTCTCGATCCGACAAATGTCGGATGGGTTCAAGTGTAGGCTCTTCGCCATCACCCTCAAGGAGAAGGCGAGAGAGTGGTTCCACCAACTACCGACCAATTCCATATACTGCTTCGAGGACCTACGATGGGGGTTCATGCTGAGGTTCACCACCTCCAAAAGGAGGAAGAAGGAGTCAGAGTCCCTGTTCTACATCAAGCAGGGGATGAACGAGACCTTGGGGAGCTACGTCGATCGCTTCCAAGAGGAGGTCACCCAAGTCCAAGAGATGTCGGGGCATACCTTGATGATGGCCTTTACCCTGGGGCTGCAGCAGGGTTTCTTCTGGATGGATATGAAGAGGGTGTCGCCCCTCTCCTACGAGGAGTTGATGGAGAGGGCGACAAGAGAGGTCGGCGGGGAGGCGTCAAACCCGGAGTTTGCCCGAAAGTTAGCCAGGTGGGCTACGAAGGAGGAAAGGCCTGTAAGATCCTCCCCCTTACCAAGGAGCTCCTGATCTTATGCCCAGAACCGCCGCCTTACGGTGACACTAACTC
Organism: Platanthera zijinensis; assembly: GCA_039513925.1. Lineage (NCBI taxonomy): Eukaryota > Viridiplantae > Streptophyta > Magnoliopsida > Asparagales > Orchidaceae > Platanthera > Platanthera zijinensis. The sequence goes on from CM077095.1 coordinate 164,837,569, forward strand.
ACGGGTTAGTCGACACCGCAAGACGCCGATCCTGCCGGCTAGTACGATCATAACCTGTTCGGCTAATATGAGAAATAGAAGTAAGTATATAGTAAACAAAACTACACAAGTCCACGGTCACAGAGTACATATCATATAAAGAAATGATGAGTACAGAAACATAGTCCACAATGAGTACAACAAAAGAGTGTAATAAGGGCTTATGCCCAGTACATCAATATCAAATCACTCTCTCTCTCAATCTAATAGCAGCGGAATCTATCCTCTCAAATCATCACACCTGAACATGTGCTCCAGTAGTAGTAGCCGGTATCTGCTCCTCAAGTCCTGACTCCTCGTCGTGCTGGTCCGTCTCCTCGAGCTCCTAAAAATAGTATGGTCACCGACCATTAGTCAAAAAGACTAAGTCATTTCCTCCGCACCTCGCCCCGCAACTCCTAGGCACCGTACGGGAGGACGAAGCGGAGGACAATCAAGGGGTGACAAAGGTGGAAGCATGTGACATGAACTAATAGCAGAATATACATAAATGTAAGAAATGAAAAGCAACCTTCACTTATGCGAGTACACATAAGCAAGGGGTCTTCTACAAGGCTCCCATCGTATGAGATGTCCCATACCATTTTATACGATGGGGTGTCGGTTGTCACAAGCAGTATATATATATAAAAAGGAAATAACCTTAATTTATTAACTTGCCCACACAAGCTTATAGACTAAGGGGTCGTTTAGCAGGTCCTAATGTATAAGCGTCCCATACCACTTATACATTAGGTGCCATAGGTTGTTATGAATGTTAATGATATGCATCTATATGGTGGGTATGATATGACATGCAGTGCAACACACACACACAACTCCGTGATCACAGACTTTTAGTTCCCACTTTTCGAGAGCTAGCATCACTCTCAGATACCGCCGTCGTGGCTCCGGCAGCAGCGGATCGGGCTTCTCCGCTTTCTAGGCGGGTATACACACTACCAGGCCAAGACCTCTCTTGTACGCCTCTGTACACCGACAAGTGCACTCTAGAGTCTCTGCGTACCATTGCTAGCTAACTGCTAGACTTTTAGGTCGGGTATAAGTCTTCAGGGATTGTCTGCCTGACCGCAGTATTAAACAACATACTGGCCCTTCCACCCGTACACCTCACCCGAGTCACCGTACTGCCATCGGTGTGACGATTGGCCCAGTACCGCATGACCCACCACCATTTATGCACATGCAAGTATTTCATCTCGAGCCTCCAGCTCGTAGGACCAACCTGTCCTGCTTCCTCCAACCCTACCTGGGTGAGTAAGTAAACCAAACACTTCCTTACAACTCTGCACGGGTGAGCAAGTAGTCAATAGACTTCAAGTCCCTCAAACCCGGCACGAGTGAGTATATAACTCATCAATTCCCTCCAACTCCGCACGGGTGAGTAAGTAGTCAATAGACTCCAAGTCCCTCCAACCCGACACGAGTGAGTATATAAGTACAGTTTGCCTAGCCTATTAGGCTACTCTTGCATACTGGTTATTATACTTAATGAATTAAGGTTAATCCCAGGACTGCCCAGGGTATGCCCAATGAAGGGGTCTCGGGGGCACTAGGAACCAAGATGGAATTAAAATCCAAAGTTCCCTTTCGCAAGGATAATTACTTTTAGTTGGTGTCTACCCAAGATCCACAACCAACTCTCATTGTTACTTTAGGACTAACCTAATGACTTAAGGTATCATTACCAGAAGGGCGACGGTCTTCCGCCGGCCTCCGCTCAAGTGGTTACCCAAAGACTTGCACTTTTACTCTCGTCACTGAGACGTCACTAACCACCAGGGTTATATTTCCAATCATACACTCTAGCTCAGTTGTCGATTCATTCCCTGGTGGCCTATAGTATAGCCTACCTTTACTATACGCAGCCCATGACCTAATACCACCCCGAAATCGAACTTTCAAAATCCTTGAGCCATCAACCCCCAAATATTTATCCTAGGTGGTATGATCTACTAGAATGAGTATGGTAATTTTCACAATTTTCTCAATATTTTCATAATTAATTTATTTTCTCCCAATATTTCCCAAGGTCAGTTAACATATGAAGTGTGTCCTTGCATAGCCCTAATGATGCAAAATAATTATATTAACCATTTACATGATGAAATATCACTATTTCCCAAGGTTTATAATTTCTCTCCAAATATTTGCATTTATTTGTTAATTATCCCACAACCATCATAATTACCACCTTTCAAAGTAAGCATGAGAAAATTTAAACACAAAAATTCTAAGAAAGTTACAGGGAATCTAAATCATCAAAATAAGGCTACTGACAAAGTTTCATCAACTTTAACAATGTTATAGACTTGCAATTCAATTTCTTGGTTATTTACCAAAATGCCATTATGATGAATTAAAACTTGTATGCAGATCCAAAAATTCTGAAATAATTATGTCAGTTAACTAATACCTATATACACCTCTAAAAATATTCCCAAATTTTTATGACCTATATTCTCATTAAATCATGAATAAAAGCAATAGGGGTAAAATGGTCATTTCATGATAAGCTACCTCAAAATACCTCAAACAGAGAAAATAAAAATACCACAATTCAATTATAATCAAATATTTAACAGGGCCAAATTTGAAGATTTTTGCCTGATTAATTCTATTTTCCATTTTATTTTTCCAATAAGGCTATAGTTTTCAAAAACCAAATAATGGGATTTTTGTTTCCCAAAAATCCCATAATATTTTGAGGGATTAAATTTGACCTAAATGTCCTCTAGAATTAATTTCAAGATCTTCAGAAGTCCTGAGATGAATAAATACACAATTTTGGCAAAATTGCTATTTGCACACCAAGGCTAATACTAGCCTACACTTGCCAGTGAGTTAACCCAACATGCAGTGATCCAAATGAGCTGAGATTTTTACCATGCACCAATTATGTCCTCAAGGACTTGCCACCAAAATTTGGGGCTATTTGGGTGCCTATAACTCCAAATATTTCATTAATTTACATTTTGATATTATTGGAAACACTATAGGAAAAGTTATCCCAAAAATTCCCAATTTTTGGCATGGGCTAGATATGCCCTAGACATGCACATGACCAAAATTTCAGGTCATGAGGCTTACTGGTTTAGCATGGGCACTCAATTTAAAATCTGCCCTAGCCTAGGACCAGTCCTAGGATAAAAGCCCTACAGGCCAGACCACTGGACCAAAACCCATGTTTAGGGTAACATTGGAAAAGTAACACAAGGGGCTACAATTTTCATTCAGCAATCAAGTTAATTTGAGTTCTAAAAGTACCCTAAAAATCACCTTCAAGGTGACTGTATAAGTGTGACAAAAAAATACATTTATATGATTTATATTATAACAATACTATAGTTGAGCACGAATCTTAAAGCACGAATGGACGGAATCCGTTCATCTTCCCCAACAAACCGACGGCTTGGATTGGTGTTTCATGGGCCACCTTGCGGGGTGTTTTCCGGCCGACTGAGGCGGCGCCATGGCCGGCCAACAGTGCCACCACCTTCACGGTGGTGGTGGCCAGCTTTTGCCGGCGACTAGGCGGCGGGAGGCGGCGGCGGCGGCGATCCCGAGAGGTAGGAAAAACTCGGAAATTTCATGAATTCCTCACATGGCATCGGGCTCAATTGAGTCCGATTTCTCTCCTAAAAGATCTAGAAGCTAGTACGTGGAGAGATGAGGCGAAACGAACCTGAATTGGCGGTTGCGCGGGTGTGGCGGCGGTTTGCCATGAAGTGGTGCTCCGCGATCTCCTTCCCAAATTCTCGATTCTCCACCGATTCCTTGATCCAGCACTCGAATTTTGCTCTCTAAGGCCTTCTGAAGCTAATGGTTGGATTGGATTTGGCCTGGAGTGGCTGTACAGGGAGTTAAGGCTGGGGTGAGCTCGGTTTGGCACTTTGGATGCTTCACCATGGCTGCCAAGTGGCTGTCATGCCTTGAATCCTTTGAATGAATAGGGGTGGTCGGCCAGCATGCTTATGGGCTGAGGAGTGAAGGCCACATGACCTCTTTTCATCATCTTCCCTTTCTCTCTCCTCTTTTAGGTGTTTTCCCAAAATACCCCTTTGCATGTAATCTCTCTCCTAATTTTGGGGGGTAGTGGCTGTCCCTTGTCCACTTGGCTGGTCATGGGCCAAGTTTGGTGGGCTTGGCCCAAGAGAAATGACTTGGGCTCTCATTTTCACCCTTTAGGTTAAAATGTTGACTTGTTGACTTTTTGAGTTGACTTGGTCAACATGGTGAGTGGGCTGACCCCACTTGTTGGTCATGAGCCCAATGGCACCACCCAACTTGGTTTGGGTCAAGGGGGTGACCTACTTAGGCTAATTTGGGCTTATGAGTGTGGGTTTGACCACTTTAGGCCCAAGGTTGACTTGGGTCAACCAAGGTCAAAATGTTGACCTAGTGGCATGCCCTAGGGTCCACTTAGATTGTAATTAGGGTTAGGACAGTGTGGTGGGGTCATGGTGTGGTTAGGGTTTCCAATTAGACTTGTTCGACCTAGTTTGACTTGGTCCTATGGTGGGCCCCACATGGTTACAACCCACTATCTAGGGTCAAACCTAGCTAATATCCTAACACCCACCCCATGCCTAACCCAAATCTAAGTTAGGGGGTCTAGAAGTAACATTGGGATGTTACAAGGCCCAAGGGGGCAGAGGTCAGGAGGAGAGGAGAGTTGAACCCCTGCAGAGGGAGCAGCAGCAGCCCAGGTGGGGGCGTTATGAGCCGAACCATCGGCTAGGTTGGAGGCCGGAGTGACAAGATTAAGGGCCGTGGAGAGGTCATCATGGCAGGGATAACCGCCAGGGAGGCCAGGGCCAGTTCTATCCTCCAAGCGGGAGGCAAGGTAAGAGTCCACCTCTCCCCGACCAGGAGCAGGCTATGGCAATAACCATGGGGGAGAGGAGGAGAGCAGCGCAGAGGAGAAGAAGGGAGGTTAGGGTAGAGCAGCCCTACTTTGGATTCTGATAGTTTTACTTTCAAGACAACCTAAACACCTAGAGGGGGGGTGAATAGGTTCTAATTTATTGTCTATAAATCTAGGCAGAATTCAATTACAATTTAAAACATCTAGCACAGCATTCACAGACAACTAAGCATCACAGATTGCACAATGTTTTATAGTGGTTCCCCAAGGTCTGGGTACATCCACTTTCCCCCTTCACCTATCTAGCAATATGCTAGATTCGGCCAAACTTCCACTGTACTCAGATCCTCAGATCCTACAGCTCAGAACCAGGATAGGTTCCTACAACTCAGGCTCAACAGCCCTACCTCAGCCTTGCCTCAAGGCCTACCACTCAGAGAATAACTTTCTCCTACACTCAGGCAAATAGCCCTACCACTCAGAGATCACCTCTCCTACACTCAGCCATTATAACACTGGCTTACAACTCAGATCTGTGTAAACAGATCCTACAGAAATTTAGAAAAAGGTATTTTGATGTCTTGCCTTTGTTGAGAGAGAAGAGGACAAGACACTTCTTGATCAGCTGATGAAATCAACTGAATCTGAGCTTTCTTCAAAGCTTCTTGAATCTGAACTTAGCTGAGTTGATTTCCAAACAGCTTCTTGAGAAACCACTGATGACTTCCTTCTTCTTCTTCAAGATGACTGGATCTCCCTCTATCCAACACCTCTTTTGATACTTCAGACTTCTTCTTCTTAGACCTTCTGAAGAAGATCTTCTTTTTCACTTTCTTGAATTGAAACTTCAACAGGATCGTAATCCTTCTGTTTCTTCTTCTTAGATCTTCTTCTATAATTTTTCTTAGCTTTGCTGCTCTTTAATTCCTTCTGAATGTGTCTATTTATAGACTTTCTTCATGGTAACCGGCTGATCCGGTTTCTAACTGTTTTCTGACAGGTCTGACAGCTTCAGTTAAACGGTGGCAACCCACAGCTGTCAAGTCTTCAAATAGTTCTTGTACCTTAGCCTTGGACAGCAAAATGTCGAGACAGTCAGTTAGAAAGTGTCGAGACCAATCTGTCTATCTGTGTCGACACAAGTGACTTTGGTTCGAACACAGTCTTTGATGATGTCGACTAAGTTGCCTTTAAAATCGACACAGCTCTTCAGAAAATAACTTCGGTCTAGACTCTGCAGTGTGTCGACACAAGTCCTGTGTGTCGACACAGTTGTTGTAGATTCAGAACTCAGCATGTGTCGACTCAGCCTTCAGGTGTCGACACAGCAATCTTCAATCCTGCCAAAATGTGTCGACTCAGTCTTCTGGTGTCGACACAAGCATAGTCGACTTCTGCCAATATGTGTCGACACAGTCTTCTGGTGTCGACACAGCATCCACCCAGTGTCGACACAGTTGTGGTCGACTATCTTCTTCTGTGAGTCGACTATCTTTCTCTGGTCGACTATCTTTCACTAGTCGACTATCTTTCACAGTGTCGACTAACCTTCTCTGGTCGACTATCTTTCACGGTGTCGACTAACCTTCTCTGGTCGACTATCTTTCACGGTGTCGACTAACCTTCTCTGGTCGACTATCTTTCACGGTGTCGACTATTCTCTGGTCGACTATCTTTCACGGTGTCGACTAACCTTCTCTGTGCTGAGGTCGACGATTTTCTCTATGTGTCGACACTGCTTCCCAGTGTCGACATAAATGTGGTCGACAATCATTCTCTGTGTCGACACTGATATTCTGAAGTGTCGACACAAATATTCTGAAGTGTCGACACAATTTCTTCAGGTGTCGACATGTGGACTTAGAATATCTTTCTGCTTTCTTTAATACTTCTTCACCTGCACATGTCAACTCAAAACAACATCAAATACACCTTGATGTATATTATTGAGCTAAGTTGGGCTTCTTCAAATCAGGTACACATTTTTCAATGTACCCAACAATCTCCCCCTATTTGGAGAAGTCATAACCCTATAGCCAATGATATACACCATTTATAAAAAGTATAAGCTGATGATATATGTCATAACAGGAATACTTAATATAAACAAAACATAAAAACAATCCATCACAGAATGAACATTATATGATGCCAAACAACATTTTGTTTATAACTTGATAATGTTTGAATACAGAGAATTACATTTAATGATTTAATCAAAACATTACAAAATACTTTGAAAGAACTAAAAAATAAGACTGATCAGGCTCTTTAATGACAATCCCTTTGCCAGATAGAACTTGAGCCTTCACAGGAGCTTCAGAATCTTCAGCTGGCTTCTTGCCTTTTAGATCAGCCTTCTTCTTTGCTTCTTCCTTGAGCCTTTGCCTTTCAAAATAATGAAAGGGCTTTGGGAAATATTTGCTTGGCTCCTGAGCATCTGTAGACAGCCTACCCAGCTTGGCTTTTCTTCTAAACTGTATAATGGCCTCTTGCCTGGCTTCATACTTCTGTCATTCCATCTCATTGTACCACTTGCCTCTTTCCTGCACTTGGTCTTTGACAGCCTTCCATGCAGTGAGTATTATATTTCTGGAAGTAGGACTCCACTGCTCAAAGTCTGGCTTAAGTTCAGCCTGCTCTCTAAACCTTTTCTTAGATAGAAGAGCATCTTGCTGGTCTTTCAAAGTAGCCTCAGGCTTATCAACCTTCCCAATAACAATATTAGTAACCTCCTTTGGAGGACTATACATCCCTTGAACCTGCTGATCAATCACATCAAAATCTGGAGGGGGGTAAATGACTTGGGCAACCTCAGGTTGATTGCCTTCAAGTAGACTTGTTTGTATTCCTGACTCAGCCACCATAGCTTCATCACACAATGGGGGATATCCTAATGTGGCTCGAATACTATTGGTCACCCATTTGGAGTGCTCTGAGCCTGCATGAACTAGCATCCTCTCCCCCTTTATGGCTTCTCTAGAAACATGATCTCTGAGATCTTCCTTTTGAAATCTGATTTGGCCATCCAGATAATTGACACCTTCTTTAAAAAATAGTTTTAACTTTTGAAGCTTTTCAGATATTTCTTTTTGAGAGGTAGTGATTGCAGTCTTAACAGAAGCAATAGCAGCTTGAAAGTTCTTATCAAATTCTTCCATTTCTTTTGTTTTATCTGCAGGCAGGCCTGGAACAATCTTTTTCAATTCCTCTATTATCTCATGATGAGATTCAGTTAAATTATCATTCATTCTTAACTGATTTTCCAAGACATAGCTTTGCTTTAAAGCAATGTCATCCACCTTAGGGATGATAGTCTGTTGTTATTTTGCCAGATATACCACAGCATTACCTCCCTTACGGAAGCAATCTGTCATTTCCTTCTTATGCATATTGACCTCAAACCTAATTGATTTTATATCTTGAGCTAAGTCAAACTGCATAGACTTGTTGTTCTCATCAACATATTTTTCAATGGCTACCCTGTATTCATCCAATTTCACTTGCAAATCTACCAAGAACTTGTTATAATCAAAGGCAGAAGGAGTGTGATGTGCTGTAGACTGTAGAGCCTGTTTATAGCTCTTGCTCCTTCTCTGAAAGACCATAAGTTTTCTCTTTTTAGCCACCCTGGCTTCTTCAGTCTCTGAATCAGAAGTGCTATCAATTTGAACTCTTTCTTTGGGAGGAGGAGAAACAGCTGCTTCAGTGCCATGTTGTACAGTCTCAACATGCACTGGCTCCCCCTCAATTTCTTGCTCCACTTCCAGACTATCAGTAATTATTTCATCATTTGAAAATAACTCCTCAAGAGTATATTCCTTCTGGGCTTGTTCATTTGCAGTATTCAAATTTGGAGATTGATGAATTGGAGCATCTTCTAGTACTTGCTCCCCCTGGACCTGTGCAGAAATAGAAATATTAGAAATCTCTTTTGTAGGAAAATACACCAGCTCCCCCTGCACCTGTACCTGGTCATGAGTAGATACAGTTTGTGTAGGTGAATAAACTTGCTGAGCTGGTATACTTACTTCTTCTTCTTGAACTGCAGGTATTGTGGCATCCTGAACTTGTATAGATGCAGGCTGATCTTCAACCTCCAGTCTTACTTGCTCTTCTTGTGGATGCCCAGTACTGGTAGCATGACCTGGGGATTTCTTAGGGGAATCCTGCCTTTCCACTTCAGGCATCTCTTTGGTCAGCACCCTATCCCATCTGGAGAACAATCTCATGTCCATCCTTCTCATGTGATTAATTTTAGTTCCAGGTTGTTGTTGCATAACCTCAGGGATCTCCTTACTTAGATATATACTCATTATCCTAGCCAGATTTGGCTTCTTGATCCCTTCCTTAATCTTTTCAAAAATTATAGATGACCAATCCGTTGGAATTGTAAACACAATCCTGGTCATTAGGCTGAACATATAGGCAGAAATCCTATCATGTCCACCTGACTTGCACAGAATAACCTTTCCTACTACTTCTGACAGGAACTTGCCTTATTGATTCATTCCTTTCCGATTGAACGCAGCTCCAATTTTCATGGTGGATTCCAATCCACACCATTGAAGAGCCTCCCTAGATTTAGAAGCAGGGACATCCTCTTCATTCTCAATTGTAGATAATTGCAGAATTGTTCTTATCTTACTCGGTGTTATCTCCACAGGTGATCCATGAACTGTGGATTTTATTTCATGACTTTCAGAGTTTACAGAGGCAGAGGTAAAGAACTCATGCACCTCCTTCTTCCATATCTTTGAAGGTTTGGAGACCAGAAATTCTAAACCAGAGTCGGAGAGGAGAGAGATAACCCCAAGAACATCTAGAGGGGCAGCTGCAAAGGCCTGGCGCACCAACTCATATCCTTCATTGACATTATCTTCAATCTTTGGCGCCATTGATCAGTCGAGAAAGCTTGAAAGATGAAAGAAAGAGAGAGAGAGAGAGAGAATGTCGACACAGGGTTTCGAAAACCTTGTAAGCGTGTCGACATAATGAGTTTTTGACCTATTTATACCTTCTGTTTAAAGAAGATCAAAAGTCGCCAAAAACAGACTATAAGTGTCGACACAGATGGATTGTGTCGACACATGCTTCTATTGTCTCGACTACAAGTTCGTCTACTATGTGTCGACACCAATTTGCGGTTATGTCGACACTAGGGATATATAGTAGAGCATCAGAAATTCTGTGTCGACTCTTAGTATAAGTGTCGACACAAAATCTGTAGGTGTCGACACCACTATCCTGGTGAAGTCGACACTACATTCCTGGATAAGTCGACAATAAGATTCTCAAGTGTCGACACATATTTTCTGTGTCGACACAATATCTCTGACTTGTCGACATTACTACCCTGAGTCGACACATAATTACTGAATGTGTCGACACCATCTTACTTAGCCAATTTCTGTTTGTTCATAACAACTTATAAGTACAACAAAGTACTTTATACTACTTCAATGTGTCTTAATATCACTTGAATGTCTTGTTACCATTTCAACTTTATTGTTGATGATTTTGTGATTACACTAATCAATGGTTAACATACCTAATTCAATTTTGAATTTATTGAATTTTGTCTCATCTAGAGGCTTAGTAAACACATCTGCTATTTGATAATCTGTTTTCACAAATTCCAATGAGATGTCTTCTTTTTCTACATGTTCTCTAAGAAAATGGTATTTTATTTCTATATGCTTAGTTCTACTATGAGAAACAGGATTATTAACAATAGAAATTGCACTCTTAGAATCACACAAAAGAGGTGTTCTACTTACTTGAATACCATAATCCTTTAGCTGATGCTGCATCCATAATAGCTGTGCACAGCAGCTTCCAGCAGCAACATACTCTGACTCAGCTGTGGAAATTGCCACACTAGTCTGCTTCTTACTACTCCATGATATTAGTCTTCCTCCCAGGAATTGACAAGTACCTGTAGTACTCTTTCTATCCTCTCTACATCCTGCAAAATCTGCATCTGAATAGTCTGTTAGTTGAAAATCTCTATTCCTAGGGTACCAAAGACCTAGATTAGGTGTGCCCTTAAAATATCTCAGAATCCTTTTGACTGCAGTATAATGAGATTCTTTAGGACAGGCTTGGTACCTAGCACAGACACATGTAGCATACATAATATCTGGTCTACTAGCAGTGAGATATAGTAGTGAGCCAACTATTCCTCTATACAAAGTCTCATCAACAGGTTTACCTGCATCATCTTTGCATATAGGCATACTTGTTCCCATAGGAGTTCTCATGGTGGAGGATGACTCCATACCATATTTCTTAATCAATTCTTTGGTGAACTTAGACTGGGATATGGACAAGCCATCATCAGTCTGTCTTACTTGGAGTCCCAAGAAGAATTTCAGTTCCCCCATACTGCTCATCTCAAACTTCCCTTGCATAAGTTTGGCAAACTTTTTACAAAGGTTGTTTTCAGTAGATCCAAAGATTATGTCATCAACATAGATCTGAACTAAGATGATCTTGCCTTTGGATTCCCTAAGGAATAGAGTTTTGTCAATTTTTCCTCTTGAGAATTTATTCTCAATAAGGAAAGTAGACAGGGTTTCATACCAAGCCCTTGGGGCTTGCTTTAACCCATACAAAGCTTTCCTAAGCTTATAAACAAAATCAGGTTTAAGAGGATCTACAAAACCTGATGGCTGCTCTACATATACTTCTTCTTTAAGATCACCATTCAGAAATGCTGACTTCACATCCATCTGGTATACTTTGAAGTCTTGATAGGCTGCATAGGCAAGGAATATTCTGATTGCCTCCAGCCTTGCTACTAGAGCAAAGGTTTGATCAAAGTCAATCTCTTCTTCCTGCCTGTATCCTTTTGCAACCAATCTTGCTTTATTTTTTACTATTATTCCACTTTCATCTAGCTTGTTCCTATAGATCCATTTTGTGCCAATTATGTTGTGGCCTCTTGGTTTAGGAACAAGCTCCCAGACATTGCACCTTCTGAATTGATTCAGCTCCTCTTGCATAGCATCAATCCAGTGCTGGTCTTAGATAGCTTCTTCAAACTTCTTAGGCTCCAATTGTGATAGGAAACTTGAATGTAGAACTGTGTTTTGATTTCTGCTTCTAGTTTGCACCCCTTGTCTTGGATCACCTATTATCTGATCAGCTGGATGATCTCTTAAATGTCTTGTAGCTGGAGGAAGATTTCCTTCTGGTTGAACATCTCCAGCTCCTTCATTTAACTGATTCTCTTGATTTTCATCAGCTTCTATAGTGTCTTGTTCTCCCCCTGGACTGAAGCCTTCATTTTCCAATGCCCCATCTTCCTTTGATACTTCAGTAATGGAAAGCTTGTCCATACTTTTGCTTATACCTGTTGAGTCATTTGATCTACAAGACAACTCACAGTTGATTAATCTTGTTTCATCAAACACAACATGCACAGATTCTTCAACAACTTGAGTGGTCAAGTTGAAGACTCTATAGGCCTTACTATTTGTGCTGTACCCAACAAATATCTCATCCTGGGATTTGGCAGCAAACTTAGTCAAATATGACTTGCCATTGTTAAGTATATAACACTTGCAACCAAAGATCCTAAAGTAAGATAGATTTGGTTTTCTGTCTTTCACAATCTCATAGGGAGTCATTTTGTGGCTTTTGGTGATAGTAGCCCTATTGATTACATGACAAGCAGTGTTAACTGCCTCAACCCAAAAATATTCTGGGAGAGAGGTGTCACTCAATAGAGTTCTACCAGCTTCAATTAATGTTCTATTCTTTCTTTCAGCAATTCCATTTTGCTGAGGTGTTCTAGGTGAGGAGAACTCTTGGAAAATCCCAAAGTCTTTACACAAGTTTGTTATGCTTTCAGATTGAAACTCAGTACCATGGTCACTTCTGATTTTGACCACTGTACTATTCAGTTCATTCTGAATTTGCTTTACAAAATTAAGTAATACACTTGGGGTTTCAGATTTTTGTCTCAGAAAGAACACCCATGTAAATCTAGAATAGTCATCTACAACCACAAAAGTGTAGACTTTCCTACCTAGACTATGAACTGGCATATGACCAAAAAGATCCATATGCAAGAGGTATAAGCACCTCACAGAATCCTTGTTTTCAAGGCTTTGAAAGGAGGATTTTGTCTGCTTTCCCTTTTGACAAGCTGAGCATATCCCTTCCTTTATACACTTAATTTGAGGTCCATTCCTCACTAGCTCTTTGCTAAAGAGATGACCAATTGTCTTGTAGTTTATATGAGCCAATCTCTTGTGCCACTTAACACAATGAGAAGCATTGTCATCAGCTACAAGACAGATGGGAGAAGCCTTATTCTCACATTCAAAATTAAGACAATATACATTTCTCTTCCTATACCCAGTCAATATGATCTTTTGATCACTTGACCTCTTGATATGACATCCATCTTTAACAAATGAAATGTCATATCCTAAATCACTTAGCTGGCTTATGCTTATTAGATTATGTTTCAAACCTTTTACATAAGCCACTTGAGTGATAGTAATTAGGTTAGAAGAAATGTTACCAAACCCTTTGATGACTCCTTTTTCAGATCCACCAAAGATCACTTTAGTTCCATCTTTGACAGATGAATACTCCTTCAGCAGCCCCTTTGTTCCAGTCATGTGCCTGGAACAACCACTATCCAAGTACCATATAGGGGCATGGTTACTTGGATTCACCTGCAACACAGAATTACTTACCCTTAGAACCCAAGTAAGTCTTGGGTCCTTGGTTCAGGTTAGCATTAATAAAGCTATCATAACCTCTTCTAACAGGTAGACTATTATTCTTTATAACACTTGTGTTATACCAGCAGTCTAATGCAAAATGGCCTCTCTTGCCACAGCACCAACATTCAAACTTATTGTATTTAGATCTAGATACATCCTTGTCAGAAGAATTTCTGTTCATTGCTGGTGCTGTAGCAACTTCACCTACTGATTTCTTAAAACCATTGGGTTTATGACCATAGGTAGGCCTGCTTGCATTTACACCCTTGTTCTTCAGAACATTAGTCTTAATATGACCTTGAATGTCTTCATGATCATATTTGTTAGAAGGCACTTTCACCTTACTAAACTTTATGGGGACTGAAAGGTTTAGTGGCTGAACAGGAGCTTTGCCTTTCCTCTTGAATCTGCCAGTCCTGGAGTTACCTTTAAATCCTAATCCAGCCTTACCCTTTTGAGTGACAAATTCATCTATCAAGGGTAAGACAGATTTTGGCTTAGAGTAACTAGCCACTAAATCCCTTTCAATTCTAAGTCTGGCCTCCAGACTCTTCACTTGATCGTTAGTATAATTAATTGTGCCCATCTGAATAATAGTTATATTCTTCAGCTTGGCAATTTCATTTAATTTTTGATCAATAACTTTTTCTAACTCAGTTGTAGCAACCCTTAGTTCAGCAATTTCCTGAGCCTGAGATTTAACCAGGTTCTTGCTTTTCTTAAGGGCCTGCAACAGGTCCCCATACTTGTCTATCAATTGATAGACATCTCCTTCAGATTCAGATGCATCTATATCTGTTGATGCAGATGTAGCTGATTCTTCACTTGTACAACAAACAGATGTAATAGAAGGACATTGTACCTTATTATGACCAGACTAATTCTGGCATATGTCCTCTTCTGATCCTGCCATCAGCCCCATACACTGATGATCCTTTTGTTCATTGATGGAGTCTAGCAACTGCAGAAACTCCTCTTCTTCAGATGCAGCATATAGTCCAATATATGCTTCAGCTTCAGATTCTGACTCTGAAGTTGACTGGTCTGTTAGACTCTTATCTTTCTTTGCAACAAAGGATTTCTCCTTCTTGCCTTTCTGATATGTCTTCTTTTTGTCTGAAGATTCCTTTCTCTTATCAGGACAGTCAGCCACTACATGTCCAGGCTTATTGCAATAATTGCAGACAATCTTTGAAGTAGTGGATTTGCTGGGCTTTGATCTGCTCTTCTCTTTCCTTGATGACCTTTTCTTCTGATAATAGTCATCAACTTGCTGTGATGTGGAAGGCCTAGACTTCCATTGCTTCTTTTTCAAGAACCTTTGGAATTGCCTTGTGAATGCAGCAAAGTCTGCATCTGAATCACAGCTTTCTGAACCCTTATCTGAATTCTCAGAACTATCTTCTGCAACTTCCTTAGGAGGAGATGGTGATTTCCTCCTATTCTTTCTAGTGGCTTCTGTATTGAATGCCACAGTCTTTTCTCTATGCTCTCCTCTTGAATTCTTTTCCTCCTTCCTCACCATAAGTTGCATTTCATAGGATAGCAACTTTCCAAACAAGGTGGGAGGAGATATCTCTGCCAATTTAGTCACTTCTCTTATGGCACAGATCTTTGTGTCCCAATCCTTTGTTAAGGATCTCAAGAATTTGTCATTCAGTTCATAAGTACTGAAGACTCTTCCATAGGACATAAGCTCATTCACAATTCTATAGAATTTCTTATAGCACTCAGTTATGCTATCAGATTTTCCTTATCTAAAACTTTCATACTCCTGATTGAGCATAGATTTCCTGTCCTGCCTCACTTCTTCAGATCCCTCCATGTAGACAATCAATGTGTCCCACATCTTTTTGGAGGTCTTGCAGTGAATCAGATTCTGAAATGTTGAATCATCTATGACACTAACAATAATGTTCTGAGCTCTTTTATCCATGGTTGCCAAGATGATTTCATCCTTGGTCATTTCTGAATAACTCTTTGGAGTTTGGATATTTGCATCAAGAACTGATACCTTCATTGGAATGAAGGGGCCTTCCTGTACTGTGATGTAAATTCTTGGGTCAGATGCTTCCATAAACAGTCTGACTCTTTCTTTCCAAATTCCAAAAATTTCTTTCTTGCATATGGGTAATTTCATAGACCCTAGCTCCTTATGATTCTCACCAGAACCCATCTTTTTGAATCTTGATTCTGCCTATCAGATCTACCTCAGACTGTTAAGTCCTTTTTGAGGAACCTGGCTCTGATACCACTTGATAGTTTTACTTTCAAGATAACCTAAACACCTAGAGGGGGGGGGGTGAATAGGTTCTAATTTATTGTCTATAAATCTAGGCAGAATTCAATTACAATTTAAAACATCTAGCACAGCATTCACAGACAACTAAGCATCACAGATTGCACAATGTTTTATAGTGGTTCCCCAAGGTCTGGGTACATCCACTTTCCCCCTTCACCTATCTAGCAATATGCTAGATTCGGCCAAACTTCCACTGTACTCAGATCCTCAGATCTTACAGCTCAGAACCAGGATAGGTTCCTACAACTCAGGCTCAACAGCCCTACCTCAGCCTTGCCTCAAGGCCTACCACTCAGAGAATAACTTTCTCATACACTCAGGCAAATAGCCCTACCACTCAGAGATCACCTCTCCTACACTCAGCCTTTATAACACAGGCTTACAACTCAGATCTGTGTAAACAGATCCTACAGAAATTTAGAAAAAGGTATTTTGATGTCTTGCCTTTGTTGAGAGAGAAGAGGACAAGACACTTCTTGATCAGCTGATGAAATCAACTGAATCTGAGCTTTCTTCAAAGCTTCTTGAATCTGAACTTAGCTAAGTTGATTTCCAAACAGCTTCTTGAGAAACCACTGATGGCTTCCTTCTTCTTCTTCAAGATGACTGGATCTCCCTCTATCCAACACCTCTTTTGATACTTCAGACTTCTTCTTCTTAGACCTTCTGAAGAAGATCTTCTTTTTCACTTTCTTGAATTGAAACTTCAACAAGATCGTAATCCTTCTGTTTCTTCTTCTTAGATCTTCTTCTATAATTTTTCTTAGCTTTGCTGCTCTTTAATTCCTTCTGAATGTGTCTATTTATAGACTTTCTTCATGGTAACCGGCTGATCCGGTTTCTCACTGTTTTCTGACAGGTCTGACAGCTTCAGTTAAACGGTGGCAACCCACAGTTGTCAAATCTTCAAACAGTTCTTGTACCTTAGCCTTGGACAGCAAAATGTCGAGACAGTCAGTTAGAAAGTGTCGAGACCAATCTGTCTATCTGTGTCGACACAAGTGACTTTGGTGTCGACACAGTCTTTGATGATGTCGACTAAGTTGCCTTTAAATCGACACAGCTTCTTCAGAAAATAACTTGGTCTAGACTCTGCAGTGTGTCGACACAGTTGTTGTAGATTCAGAACTCAGCATGTGTCGACTCAGCCTTCAGGTGTCGACACAGCAATCTTCAATCCTGCCAAAATGTGTCGACTCAGTCTTCTGGTGTCGACACAAGCATAGTCGACTTCTGCCAATATGTGTCGACACAGTCTTCTGGTGTCGACACATCCACCCAGTGTCGACACAGTTGTGGTCGACTATCTTCTTCTGTGAGTCGACTATCTTTCTCTGGTCGACTATCTTTCACTAGTCGACTATCTTTCACAGTGTCGACTAACCTTCTCTTGTCGACTATCTTTCACAGTGTCGACTAACCTTCTCTGGTCGACTATCTTTCACGGTGTCGACTAACCTTCTCTGGTCGACTATCTTTCACGGTGTCGACTATCTTCTCTGGTCGACTATCTTTCACGGTGTCGACTAACCTTCTCTGTGCTGAGGTCGACGATTTTCTCTATGTGTCGACACTGCTTCCCAGTGTCGACATAAATGTGGTCGACAATCATTCTCTGTGTCGACACTGATATTCTGAAGTGTCGACACAAATATTCTGAAGTGTCGACACAATTTCTTCAGGTGTCGACATGTGGACTTAGAATATCTTTCTGCTTTCTTTAATACTTCTTCACCTGCACATGTCAACTCAAAACAACATCAAATACACCTTGATGTATATCATTGAGCTAAGTTGGGCTTCTTCAAATCAGGTACACATTTTCCAATGTACTCAACAGATTCCATCAGGAGGAAGGGCACGCAATGGCCACGTGCCCGGAGTTCCTCGAGATGAGGGGAAACATGGAGCAGCAATAGCGGTGAGATCGCCAAGGAGTGCGGATCGAGGAGGTCCTGCCTCGGGCGGAGGAGGAGAGGTGTGAAGACCGGGCAGATGTGGGGACCTAGGGAGGGATCAGAATGATCCACGAGGGGTGGGAGTCGAGGCTTCCCGAAAGGCAAGTCTCCACACCATGTACTGCAGAAGAGTTGACTCCACATCCCAGACCCCACCCCGGAAGAGAGAATCACCTTCTCAATCAAAGATATGTCGGGTCATGAGGATCCCTTTTGTGATGCGCTGGTCATCCAGACGGCCACCGAAAATTTCACCTTCTCTCGGATCCTCATGGACAACGGGAGCTCGGTCAACGTCGTCTTCAAGAAGGCGTTTGATGCGATGAAGGTGGAGGCCCGGAGGGTGCTGGTCTCGGACGAGCCCCTGTTTGGCTTCTCAAGGTAGAGGAAGGAAGTCGAAGGAGGAGTGGGATTTCGTGTCTCTCTAGGGGGGGGGGAAGTCCTGCACCTGCATGTACGTCATCGTGGACGCCCCCAGTAGCTACAACGCCATTTTCGGGAGGCCCCTCATCAACGCCTTCTGCTGCATCCCCTCGTCCTTCTACCAGTGCCTGAAGTTCAACGCCGAGGGGGTCCAGATCCGGGTTCGGGGAGATCCCAAGGTAGCGAGGGAGTACTACGTCACGACGGTGAACTCCCTCTCTTTGCAGGAGGGGGCTGAGGAGATGGGGCGGAGGATGGAGGAGGCGAAGCAGGAGGCCGACGGAGAGGAGATGGAGGTAGAGGAGAGCCGCACCCAGGTAGAGGTGGCAGAAGAAGTTCAGGGGTCGGCTGAGGTAATGGGTGTGGAGGAGGCTGGAGAGGAAATACTTGCCCTAGAAGGGGGGGGGGTGTTGAAGAATGGGGGGAGCAGTCCCGCGTCGAGGAAACAGAGGAGGTGGTGGAGATGGAGGTTCTCACCCTGGGAGGCAGGGTGGAGAAGGTTCACGTCAGTGGGGGGCTGACCCTGGAGGCTCAGAGCAGGATGCTGGAGTGCATCCAAAAGAACGTGGACATCTTCTCCTGAAGCGTCGCGGAGATGCCAGGGATTGACGCCGACGTATCCTGCCATCACCTCAACTTGGACCCGAAAGCTCTCCCCGTCCAGCAAAAGAAGAGATCTACAGCGGACAGGTTAGCCGAGCCGATCAGGGAGGAGGTAGTCAAGCTTCTCAAGGCTGGCTTTGTATCTGAGATCCAATACCCCGACTGAGTCTCCAATGTAGTAATGGTTAAAAAAGGAGACGGCCGGTGGCGTATGTGTGTTGAATTTTCTTTACTTAATAAATCATGTCCCAAGGATTGTTACCCCTTGCCTCGGATCGATGCGCTGGTTGATTCAGCCGTCGGTTTCCCTGTAATGAGTTTTCTAGATGCATTTTCAGGTTATCACCAGATCAGGAGGCACCCCCCTGATGTCAAAGATGTCTCTTTCATCACGGGGGATGGGTGCTACTGCTATAAAATGATGCCCTTTGGGCTGAAGAATGAAGGAGCAACCTACCAGAAGATGATGTACAGGGTCTTCAGAGAGCAAAGTGGGAGGAACTTGGAAGTGTATGTGGATGACCTCATGATCAAGAGCAGGGATGTCGACTCTCACCTCCGGGACTTGGAGGAAACCTTCGCCACCCTGCGCGAGTATAAAATGAGGTTGAACCCCCTGAAGTGTGTATTCGGGGCAAGTAAGGGCAAGTTCCTAGGCCATCTTCTCACCCTAGCAGGTGTAGAACCCAATCCTGATAAGGTCCGAGCAATCATGGAGTTGGGGTTGCCTCGGAATGCTAAAGAAGTGCAGCGGCTGACAGGGAAGGTGGCAGGGTTGAGCAAGTTCCTCTCCCGAGTTGGAGAGAAGTGCTTTCCCTTCTTCAAGACTTTGAGGGGAGGCCAGAAATTCGAGTGGACCTCGGAGTGTGAGGAGGCATTCCAGGCTTTGAAGAGGCAGTTGACTCAGGCTCCGCTGCTCCGAGGGCCGAAGGAGGGGGAAGATCTATACTTGTATCTCGGGGTCAGAGTGGAGGCCTTGAGCTATGTCCTGGTTCGAGAAGAGGGGAAGAAGCAACTCCCCATATACTATGTAAGCCGGGTATTGAGGAAGGCCGAGCTCCGTTATCCCATCTTGGAAAAGCTGGCCTTCGCTCTAATTATCTCGGCCCGGAGGCTCCGGCCTTACTTCCAGGCACACTCGATCCGGGTGGTGACTGACCACCCCCTCCACAACATCTTTGAGCAGGTGGAGCATTCGGGAAGATTGGCTAAGTGGTCGGTGGAGCTGAGCGAGTTCGACATCACCTTCGTCCCCCGTCTCTCGATCAAGGCCCAAGCAAGTGGTCGAGGTGACGAAGGAAGAGCTCACTCACCTGGTTCCTTGGAGGGTGATGGTAGATGGAGCTTCGGGAAAGGATTCCCTGGGAGTAGGGGTGATCTTAGAAAGTCCCCAAGGAACGAGAATCGAGCAAACGGTGGTGGTGCATTTTCCCATCACCAACAACCAAGCATTGTACGAGGCGGTGATTGTAGGACTCCGCCTGGCCAGGGAGCTGGGAGTGCATGATGTGGAGGTCTTCACTGACTCCATAGTGGTGGCCTCCCAGATCAACGGAGAATTTGAGGTAAGGGAGCCTACTTTGCAGCTGTACTTGGCGAAGGTGAAGGGGGTCATCGGTATGTTCCAGACTTTCTCCATCCGACAGGTGCCCAGGGAGGAGAATGAGCAGGTAGATCAACTGGCAAAGCACGATCCCCGGGTGGGGGTACCATCACCGACCCATTTCGCCCTTCCATCGAGGAGGGGGAGCTGATGGAAGTAGAGCAGCACCCCTCGTGGATGGGCCCATTCACGGCCTTCATTCCTTTCCACAGGGGAGTATCCGGAGGGGATGGACAAGAAGAAGTTCAAGTACAAGTCAACATATTACCTCTTACGAGACGGGCAGCTATACCGGAAGACCCTCTCAGGGATGTTGGCGCGTTGCATGGCTGAGAGAGAGGTCCCGAGGATCTTGGAGGAAGTCAACTCCGGAGAGTGTGGGAACCATTCTGGGAGTCGGACCCTGGAGGGAAGAATCGTCAGGCAAGGGTACTTCTTGCTAACCTTGAGCCATGACGCCACAGAGTTTGCAAGGAAGTGTAGCAAGTGCCAGCTATTTGCCCCCCTCCAACTACAGCCAGCTCAGCGCCTCAGGAGCATCACAACGCCCTGGCCCTTAACAATCTGGGGAATGGATCTGGTAGGGCCTTTCCCCCAGGCCAGTGGGCAGAGGAGATTATTGTTGGTCATGATTAACTATTTTTCCAAGTGGTTAGAAGTCAAGGCATTGACCAAAGTGACCTCCCAGGTCATCATGAACTTTGTGTGGGGGAAAATCATCTGCCGGCACGGGTTGCCCCAGGCCATTGTAACGGACAACGGGCCCCAGTTCGCTAGCGCCGAGTTCATCAGCTTTTGTGGGCAACTCGGGAAAGATCTCAGATTTGCTTCGGTTCATCACCCCAGGAGCAACGGGTAGGTGGAGGCGGCGAACAAGATCATCGCCAACCTCCTCAAGAAGAAGGTGGAGAACTTGAGGGGCAGCTGGGTGGAGCAACTCCCTTCGGTCCTCTGGGCTCTTAGGACCACACCCAACACCGCCACAGGAGAGACTCCCTTCAAACTCTCCCACGGGTGTGAGGCGGTACTCCCAGTAGAGTTCGAGGTCCGGACGCCTCGGGTGGTCGAGGCAGGGGAAGATAGGGAGGAGTGGAGAGCCGAGAATGAGGAGGAGCTGCGGCTCTCCCTTGACATGGTAGAGGAGGTATGCGACCTCTCGGCCATCCGCCAGGAGGAAGTGAAAAGAAGAATGGCTAAGTATTTCGACAAGCACGCCAGGGTAAAATAATTTGCAGAGGGGGACTTGGTCTTAAAGAAGGTGGATGCCGCAGGGAGGTTAGCCGCTGTGGGGAAGCTCAACCCCAACTGGGAAGGCCCATACATAGTACATTAAGCGCTGAAATTAGGAGGGTACCGCCTCCGGAATGTGGAGGGCGAGACCCTAGTCTCACCTGGAGTGGTGACGACTTAAAATTTTTTTTCCCTCGAGCATGTAAGTAGTGTTCCATTTTCTAATAAAGCCTCTTTTGATGAATAATGCGAGTGATAGTCTACCCAGACCCCGAGTCGATCCCACTGTCAGGCTCTCACCTAGCTGGCAAAGCTGGACGTCACTCGAAAGAGTCTGCCCCCAGACCCCGAGCAGATCCCGCTGTCAGGCTCTCACCTAGCTGACAGGGTTGGATGTCACTCGAGGGAGTCTTCCCCCAGACCCCAAGAAAATCCCGATGTCAGGATTTCACCTAGCTAGCAGGGTTGGATGTCACTCGAGGGAGTCTGCCTCCAAACCCCAAGCAGATCCCGCTGTCAGGCTCTCACCTAGCTGATAGGGCTGGATGTCACTCGAGGGAGTCTGCCCCTAGACCCCGAGCAGATCCCGCTGTCAGGCTCTCACCTAGCTGGCAGGGCCTGATGTCACTCAAGAGATTCTACCCCAGACCCCGAGAAGATCCCGCTGTCAGGCTCTCACCTAGCTGGCAGGGCTGGATGTCACTCGAGAGAGTCTGCCCCCAGACCCCGAGCAGATCCCGCTGTCAGGGTCTCACCTAGCTGACAGGGCTGGATGTCACTCGAGGGAGTCTGCCCCTAGAACCCAAATAGATCCCTCTGTCAGGCTCTCACATAGCTGGCAGGGCTGGATGTCACTCGAGGGATTCTGCCCCCGGACCCCGAGCAGATCCCTCTGTCAGGCTTTCACCTAGCTGGCAGGGCTGGATGTCACTCGAGAGAGTCTGCCCCCAGACCACGAGTAGATCCTGCTGTCAGGCTCTCACCTAGCTGGCAGGGCTGGATGTCACTCGAGAGAGTCTGCCCCCAGGCCCCGAGCAGATCCCGTTGTCAGGGTCTCACCTAGCTGACAGGGTTGGATGTCACTCGAGGGAGTCTGCCCCCAGACCCCAAGCAGATCCCTCTGTCAGGCTCTCACCTAGCAGGCAAGGCTGGATGTCACTTGAGGGAGTCTGCCTCCGGAAGCCAAACAGATCCCTCTGTCAGGCGCTCACCTAACTGACAGGGCTGGATGTCACTCGAGAGAGTCTGTCCCCGGACCCTGAGTAGATCCCGCTGTCAGGCTCTCACCTAGCTGGCAGGGCTGGATGTCACTCGAGAGAGTTTGTCCCCAAATCCCGAGTAGATCCCGTTGTCAGGCTCTCACCTAGTTGGCAGGGCTGGATGTCACTCGAGGGAGTCTACCCCCAGACCCCGAGCAGATCCCGCTGTCAGGCTCTCACCTAGCTGGCAGGGCTAGATGTCACTCGAGGGAGTCTGCCCTAGACCCCGAGCAGATCCCGCTATCAGGCTCTCACCTAGCTGGCAGGGCTGGATGTCACTCGAGGGAGTCTTCCCCCAGACCCCGAGCAGATCCCGCTGTTAGGATCTCACCTAGCTGGTAGGGCTGGATATCACTCGAGGGAGTCTGCCCCCAGACCCCGAGCAGATCCCGCTGTCAGGCTCTCACCTAGCTGGCAGGGCTGGATGTCACTCGAGGGAGTCTGCCCCCAGACCCCGAGCAGATCCCGCTGTCAGGCTCTCACCTAGCTAGCAAGGGTGGATGTCACTCGAGGGAGTCTGCCCCCAGACCCCGAGCAGATCCCGTTGTCAGGCTCTCACCTAGATGACAGGGCTAGATGTCACTCGAGGGATTCTGCCCCATGACCCAGAGCAGATCCCGCTGTCAGGCTCTCACCTAGCTGGCAGGGCTGAATGTCACTCGAGGGATTCTGCCCCAGACCCCAAGCAGATCCCGCTGTCAGGCTCTCACCTAGCTGGCAGGGTTGGATGTCACTCGTGGGAGTCTGCCCCCAGACCCCGAGCAGATCCCGCTGTCAGGCTCTCACCTAGCTGGCAGGGCTGGAGGTCACTCGAGGGAGTATGCCCCCAGACCCCGAGCTGATCCCGCTATCAGGCTCTCACCTAGCTGGTAGGGCTGGATGTCACTCGAGGGAGTCTGTCCCCAGACCCCGAGCAGATCCCGCTGTCAGGCTCTCACCTAGCTGGCAGAGCTGGATGTCACTCGAGGGAGTCCCACCCTCTCCTGAGATTATTTAGGAAGATTACTTTCCTAAGGTTGTAGGGGGGGAGAAGTTCCCTATGGGAGAGTTTGGACTCGCAGTCCCAGCTCGGCAAAGGGAGGACGAGCCCTGCCCAGTGCCTCCTATTGAGGAAGGCAAGCTCCAACAAGGCACTCCACCCCACTTCAGTTTTACTTGTAAAATATTTTGATAATTTTGACTCGACATCAACAAGAGAAGGGACAACTCGCGCGCGAGCTGGGTGGGTATGAATCCAACTCGGCAGGTCCATTCCTGGTTAACCTGGGGAGGGGAGAGCTCTCGGAATCCGCTCGCGGGTACGAGTCCTAAACATGCGCTCTAGCGGCAAATTCTGTACTAACGGGATCCAGCGAAGAGGAGGGCTCGCGGGCGAGTTCATCATAGAAGGAAAGTTCAAAGAAAAAGAAGATAGAAAAATTCACTTTTCTTTCAGTATAAAATGATTACAAAAGGAGAGCTCGCCTAGGCGAGGTTATAAAAAGAGGGGAGAGAGTTACATGAAAGAAAAAGAAAGGGGTGGGTCAGCTCTCGCCTCCTCCCCCAGATTGGCGATCTCCGCCCGCTTCGCCAGAAGGATTGTCCTTGAAGTCCTACCCAAAGAACATGTCGTGGTTTTCTTCTCGCTTGGCGGCGTGGGCGGGAATAGACTCGGCATGAGGTCTCGGACCTTGACCTCCTCGCAGCCCTCCACCAGCACCTGCATATCCTTCATAATTTGCAGGGTGCATTTGGCGGATTCGATTGAGTTGACCCGCAGTCTTTCAACGACCTCTGCCTCGCCAAAGATCCTCGGGCTCTTGTATGGGAAAGGGGGCTCGCTGCCACCTATAGGGAGGAAGGCCTGGAGGGCGATTTCGTCATGAAGCCCCTTATTTTCCTCGCTCAGCTTCGCGTTCCTCCCTTCCAGCTCAGCGGTGCGAGCCTCCAGCTCGGCGATGCGAGTTTCCAACCCAGTGGCGCGAGTCTCCTACTCAGCGAAGCGAGCACGAAGCTGATTATTCTCTTCCTCCAGCATGATGGCGAGAGTCCGCAGCTTCCTAGCGGCCTCGACATCCTGAGGCAAGAGCAGGTAAGTAAATCTGAAGCTAACATCCTAAGTAAAAAGAGGAAGGGATAACCAGTGCTCACCAGTCCGCCGG
The DNA here is from genome assembly GCA_039513925.1 of Platanthera zijinensis. NCBI lineage: Eukaryota > Viridiplantae > Streptophyta > Magnoliopsida > Asparagales > Orchidaceae > Platanthera > Platanthera zijinensis. The sequence goes on from CM077095.1 coordinate 164,862,738, forward strand.
CGCCCTTGTCGAGCAAGCCCTCGGCAATGCCGAGTCTCCTCTCCAGGTCAATGACCTTGTCCTGGGCTAGGTCGCGCTTCTGGTCGGCCTTCTGCAGGAGGTGGCTGAGGTTGAAGCCGCGACGAACCACCGTGTGGTGGAGCTCCAGTGCCCGCATGTGGGCCTGCAGGCCCTCATGGCCGAGTTGGCGCAGGGTCATGCGCTTGTAGGCCGCGGCATCCTCGCGCCCGTAGAGGCCGAAGTCGAGCGCATAGGCTTGACCTGAGGAGGGCTAGCGGTCGGCCCAGGAGGGTTGGAGGGTGGAGACAGAGATCTGGTGGGCGGACTCGTCCCATTGGACCACGGGCTCACCGGCCGAGTCGTTCCACCTCCACCCAAGGCCGAAGAGGGGGTGACCCTTCGGCGGGCCCGACTCGCGGGCTGGGGCCTTCTTGATAGCAGGAGCAGAGAGCTCGCCTCCCTCCAGCTCTTTGCTTGTTGTCTCCTTCAGCGGGCTCCCCGACAATCCGTCTGGGGTGGTCTCGGGCGAGCTCATATACTTGGGCTGTTGTTTTTGTTGCTTCGCCTGAGAAACCACCACCGCCTTCAGATTCTTCTGCGCTGGGTGGCGGCGAGGCGATCTAGACCCAGTAGGATCAGCCCGCTTCTTGCCAGAGGGCTTGGACGATGGCAGCTCGTCTCGACAGGCGGCTGCAACCACCTTCTCGCGAGCGAGAGGGTCGAGGAGTAGTCCCGGATTCACAAAAGGCGGGTTCTCAGGAATCAGTCGCTCCCCTACATAAATAACTTAGTGAAAATTCCGATGGATTTGGCGAGATCGAGAATGGAGAAAAGTTGAAAGGTATACCTTCGCCAGGAAGGACGGGGAGGAGCGAGTCAAGGCCCCTTCGGAGGAAGGCGAACTCGAAGTCCTTGTGAAGGAAAAATTTGGGGAGCTCGGCGTCGTTGCCGGAGACGGTGGGGGGTTGGTATACCTCCTCGCCCTTTTGCTGCGGCGAGTAGGGGACGTTGCCGAGATCGCCCTTGAGGAAGACGATCTTGGTCATCCAATTGTGGTGTTTGTTCGGAATCTCGCGAACCTTGATAAAGGAGCCCCCGAAGAAGGCGATATCATCAGGAGTCGCCTTGTAGGTGAAGAGTTTCCTGAACACAGTCAGGTTGAACTCGATTCGCTCCCGGCGGAGGAAGCTCGCGAATTCCACCATCATGGCGATGGAGTTCGGGTTCAGCTGCGCGTGCACTGCGCCAAAGTATTTGAGGATCTGGCGGATCTCCTGCCAGAGCTGAAGGAGTAACCCCACCTCGAAATGCGAGATGGGGAAGGCGAGCTCCTCAGGGTAGAAAGTGTTGATGGCCTCGCCTTCCCTTGGCCGACGCGCCTCGAAACCAGGGGGCTTGAAGTCGGCGTTGAACACGGCGAAATCCTCCTCCATCCTGTTCCCCTCAAACAAAGAATAGTCGGTGAAGTGTTGAGGGAACTTGGAGCGACCATCAGAGTCAGGATTGGACTTCCCCATGCTCGTGGAAGGTATAGGGAGCGAGTACAGGCAGGAAGGAGGCGAGCAGAGGAAGAAAGTACAGAAGCAATAAAAGCAGTAAGTCGGGGTAGGTGAGGGGGCCTATTTATAGGAAAAAGGATCAAGGGTCGAGCTGACCGATCGGTCCAGCTCGCCTAACCCAGCTCGCCGACTTCAAAAACCTGTCTCATCACGTGCCAAGCAAGAATATTATATTCAAACAACAAGCAATAAAATCTGAAAATATTTCTAAGTTATTACAGGCCCAAGAGGGATATCGTTCAGAGAATCGAATGAAAACAAAGCAGCGATCTCGGCACATGTGCGAGCTGAGGGGGCAGGAGGCGAGTCCCGGTAGGCCCGGTAGGGGGTCCGTTCTTTACCTCCCCCGGTCTCGCGTCTCCTTCCCTGTAGGTCGATGCGAGTCGCGGAGCTCGCGGATCTTCCTCAAGCATCCCCGGGCTGCCAGAAGGTTCTCGTCCAGCTCCTCCAGCAACGGTGAAAGGGACGTCGCCTCGCTCCCAAGGTCCTCCCTCGCCTCGCCTACTAGCCACGCGCACTCCCGCTGCAGCACATCATTGTCTTCCCACAACCGGTGGAGCCCGCGTACCATCTTTTTGAGGACCTCGATTCCTCGCTTCGTCAGCTCAGGGCCCCCAGCTCAGCGTCCAGGAAGGACTCCAAGGTCTTCGGGGAAGAAAGGGGCGAGTAGTGAGCTCGCTCCAGGGATTCATCGGCCTCCGACTGACTGAAGAAGGCTGCAAGAATAGTTGAGCAATAACGTGAAGGGTGAGCACCCTCCCTCGAGGTCTCAGCGAGCTGAGGAAAGGGAGCGGGGGCTGGCGAGTCCGACCTTTACGAGCTCAACCCCAGAGTCCCGAAGGGCGGGGACAGGTCATGTTGACGAGCCTCCGGAGGTTTAAAACCCGGGTCGGCAGGAAGAATATCTGCTCGCGGAGAGGTGGCCTCACCGTCCCCACCCCGACAATCCACGTCGGCACAGAGGTCGATGAAATTCCCCTCCTTCCGAGGGGCAGGAAGGGTGGAGGACCCGGTCTCAGGCTCCATGGTCATTTTCAGGTCTTGCCTGATGCGCTCGGACGCTTCCGCATCTGGCTTCTCCCTCTTGGCAGAATTAGACTCTATCGGGACGCTTCGCGGGACGTTAAAGGGAATGGAGGTCAGGTTGGCGACGCGGGCAGAGGAGACTCGCGAGCTTTCGCAAGCCTCTCTTGAAGCTCCTTAGGAAAAGGCATCTCGGCAAATTCAGAGTGAAGGGGAGTGACAAAGGACACATAGGTATGAAGGCACATATTTATAGCCGCTGTTGGACCCCGCTAAAAGATTCCCTGACTCCTGCCACACTCGCCAAATCTCGTGGGGTTGGATGTTTCTTTCCGAGCTTGTGCCAACCTCGCAAAGAACGGGGATTGTGTACAACCCCGTATCCGGCGAGCGGGTCAACAGGAGCCAGAATAGCCAAATCGGGTAGTATGAGTCCCTAGCCGAGCTCGTCGAGACCAGCTGGCCAAGCCCAGCTCGCCAAGCCCAGCTCGTCAAGATCAGCTCGCCAAGTCAAGTTCGTCGAGTTCCGGGCTGTTCGTCGAGCTTTGGGCTGTTTGTTGAGCTCTGAGCTGTTCGTCGAGCTCTGAGTCGCTCGCCGAATCCGAACCGTTCAACAAGCCCGCGACGTGCGAGTAGGGACAGGTCGGGCCTGTACTCGCCCAGGCTCGAAGATGGGCGGCGAGCGCCTACTCCATCGAGCACTCACCACCCTTGCCGAGTAGGGTTTGTTGAGGGCTACTCACCCAATTATCTGTGAGGTGTTTTTACCATTTTGCCCCCGCTGGCCTACCCATAGCCAGTTAGAACAGTGGAGTTACGTTGTTGGCAAACCTAGTTGGGCTGCACATAGCTGTTCAGAACAGCGGAGGTTTGGCTATTTGCAAGCCATTTTCGGAAATCTATAAATAGAACCCAAGGGGTATCTCAGAAGGCATGCTTACCTGTCTCCCAGTCTTCTAGCGCTTTCTGAGGTACCTTAGCCCGACATTTGGCTAAGAGGGAAAGCGCTCAGTGATCTTCCGGGTGTGTGGTGGGTCCTCCGCGTCGGGCCCTTGGTCCAGTCCTTTGTTCTTTTTTCCTTGTTGTTTTTCTTGCAGAAGAGAAGTAGGTGCGTGATCACCCCTTCCCCAAGGGTGAACTCCATCGAGACCGAATCTTTGGTTTCAACAGCCGTGAAGTGGTCCTGCTTTGGTTCCTCCATGTACTTGCTTACTACCCCAACAGTGTACATGATATCAGGTCTTGTGAAGGTTAAGTAGCGTAGGCTTCCCACCAAGCTCTTGAATAACGTGGAGTCGACTGCTCCCTCCTTCGAGTCTTTTCTCAACTTTAGTCCCAGATCAGCGGGGGTGGAGATAGCCTTGTTATCCTCCATCCTAAACTTCTTCAAGATCTCCTCAGCATACTTATTCTGCGAGATGAAGATACCATCTTCACTCTACTTCACCTCCACACCCAGGAAGTAGTTGAGCTCTCCCAGGTCGGTCATATATAACTCTCTCTTCATCATTCTCTTAAAGTCTTCAAACATAGTAGGGTTGTTTCCAGTGAATATCATATCGTCTACGTATAGACATATGATCATCAAGTCACCGTTCTTCTCAACCTTCGTGTAGAGGGCATACTCGTGAGGGCTCTTCATGTAGCTATACTTCTGGAGGTATGCATCTATCCTTCCGTTCCAAACACGTGCTCCTTGCTTCAGCCCAAACAATGCCTTGTCCTGCTTGCACACCTTCCTCTTTTGCCCTTTCACCACATATCTTGGAGGCTGCTCGACATACACATCTTCCTCCAGGTACCCGTTTAGGAAGGCCGACACTGCATCCATGTAACGACTCCACCCATTAAATAACATATAATAGAAGGTCCGGCTGGGGCCCCACACTATATGCCACAAACATATGGTGAGGTCACAGGTTAATACCAAAACACCATCGCACCCTAACTCAGAGCATGCTAGCATAATATTTTAACAATAAGTTGTACTCAAACCAGGAATGTCTACTATATATATAAACCACAGTTATATACAACCTCATGAAGGAATGTACAGCAAATACAAACAGGTTGGCCTTAAGGTTTTATAATTCCTCTTTTCACAGTATGAATTGCATACATCGGTGCGCAGGCCAGCCATACATGAGTAAAACACAACACATTTTGCTCAACCTTTAATGGCTAACAGCAACAGCAGCAGCATCAGCAGCAGCAGAGACTTCAGCCCTTAATTTTCCGCTCGGCTCTGCAGCACCTGCACAGAGACAGCCCACCTAGAAGGTGGCAAACAAGGTAACGGTCAGCATTCAGCTGACCAATTTATAACAATCCTACCCCTTTCCCGGTGCAGTGACATTTCTTCCCTGTAGAGCAATACATCAACATATATAGTATATTTTGTGCTCTCACGCACAATCAATCCATCACAACCGCCAGCCACCCAACCTGATAATCCGTGCACTCAGGGCACATTCTTGGTGCACCGGCGAACCAGGGTCAACACCAACATTTCAATGGTAATGAGCATTTAGTCTTAGTGGCGCGCAGGCCTAAGACTCTCATTATGTCGCTGACGAAAGCTCAATGCCTTGACGCTCTCTTGTACAGACGACATAATGCAGGTACGGATCAACCCCCCCCCCCCCATTACTCAAGTCGCCTTGCCATCACCGAGTATAGCGTACCCGAGGCTATAACTAAAAGCGCGGGTCGGTTTCACCTTTCCTGTTCGGCAAGAAGCCTTTTTAAGAGCTCACAGCTCACAATAGCCATAATGTCCGTCAAGGACTGACTTCACAATCCAGAAGGGGAGTTAATGCCAGTGTCCTTTGCGGTCGCTTGGCGGGTTCAGCAAAACTCTCTATCTGCACCCAAACTCAACCCAAACCCTGCAGTTCCTGTAGTGCCAGAAAACTGGTCTTTCATAGCATACAACACAAGCATTACAAGGGTGTTTTCTTGGAATTCCTCATTCCAGTACTTCCTGCTACTTCCCTTCATAGGCACAACTCATTGACTCCACAAACTACACGTTTATACTCAGAGTCTTCTCTGGCGCGCAATATGCAACATCACCAATCCAGACCAACATGTCCAAATGGGCTTCACACAGCATGCCTATCCCGTACTACACATTTCCGGGTCTAGATGTAGATTCAACTGGGGATAACAACTATCAACCCACTAGGATAACTTACTCTTCCACCTTTTGGTGGAGGATCTCATGCTCATGCATAAAGGAGGACTTCACTTGTCCAAGAAGGAATATCGTTACCCTTGACGATCTCTTGGGCGCCATATAAATTCTAGCTGGTTGAAAAGAACCGCAGCGGTCTTACCTCCACAGATCTGGCTTCGGATCTCGAATAGGAACTCTAAATCTCCCATGGTGGCCGGATCTTCTCCTCTTCCTTCTCCTTGCTCTCCCTTCTCTCTTCTCTTTTAGAAAGAGAATAGTCCAAGTATGAATGAATAGTTCATTCAAATCCTTGACTTAAACACGGCAGGGAGAAGCTTGAGCCATTGGATCCAGGATGAAGAGATCGAACGACCACAAATCGCCCTCAAAGTCTATTTTTTGGGCTGACATAGCCTGTAACATACCCGTGTCACAGGCCGTGTACTTCAAGCGGTACACGAACCGACTTATCCATACCAGAACACGAGCTTAGACATGCCCGTGGCAAGCCCCTGACATGCTAGTGTCAGTAAGTACACGCCCGTGTTGAGGGGTGTGTCCCTTAAACGACACATGATCAACATTCCCGAAAAGGACACGGCTGGGGCACACGCCCGTGTCCTTGTCCGTATGCCAAACACGCCCCTGTGACACGCCCGTGTCACAGGCCATGTGCCACACTCAACACTGCCCGGTTACCCACCCGAGCAGGACACGGCCTCGGACACGCCCGTGTCCCTGGCCGTTTCACCTCTCGACGATCGTCGACTGTCTTATGTCGATAACTTGACTCGACACACACAGTGAAGGACACGCCCTAAACACGCTCGTGTCCCAGGTCGTGTGCTGCTGGACATGCCCTGGGACACGCCCGTGTCCCAGGCCATGTCAGTCAGCCTGAACTCCAATTTGGATTTGGGGTGTTACAACCCTCCCCTTCTTACAATAAATTTCGTCCCGAAATTTGCTCACAGCAAGGAAACCCAGCAAGCATAATGCTATAACTTCAAAATGACTGTTTCAATGTAAGACGTACTTTACAACAGTTCAAACAAACAACTCGAAAAAATTAGCTCGCATGGTCTTCTCCCGCTCCCATGTTAGCTCCTCACGACCACAATTGTCCCACCGGACTTTGACCATCCCTATTATTTTGTTATGTAACTGTTTATCGGCTCTATCTTCGATCTGAATGGGTCTAACCTTTGTCGTTAGCCCATATTCGACCGGTACACGATCATTCTCAATCACTTGAGCTGCATCCTTGACGGCTTTTAGAAGCACTGAGATGTGAAATACATCAGACAAGCCACTCAATTCTGCCGAAAGAGCGCCAATAGACAGCTTCCACAACTCGATCCACCACTTCAAACAAACTAAGATATCTCGGACTTAGCTTTTTCAACCGCCGAATCCTGGACACGCCTTTGAAGGGTTTGATCTTCAAATATACCCAATCGCCCACCACAAACTCCACGTTCCGATGTTTGGCGTTATAGTATTTGGCTTGCCTATCTTGGGCTATCAATAGCCTCTCCCAAATAGAGCACATCATCGAAGTAGCTTCTTCGACATCCTTGTGCGGATATACTTTTGATTCGCTTGCTTCTGCTCAAGCTAGCGGTGTACGGCATTTCCGACCATACAAAGCTTTATCTGGAGTCATACCGATGCTCGTTGTTAGCTATTATTGTAGGCAAACTCCATCATATAGAAATGATCTTCTCATCTCTTACCAAAATCCAGGGCGCACATTCAGAGCATATCCTCCATCGTCCTGTTGGTCCGCTCAGTCTGGCCATCCTTTTGGGGTTGAAAGGCCGTACTGAATGCTAACTTTGATCCCAACGGCTGATGGATTAGCCTCCAATCATTCGACGTGAATCGCCCATCACGGTCACTGACGATGCTTCGGGGAACACTGTGCAATCGGACAATCTGCTCCACACAGAGCTTTGCCAAAGTTTCCACTGAATCGTCCCTCTTATTCAGTAAGAAGTGAGTCACCTTTGTCAATTGGTCTACAATCACCCAGATTGAATCATTCCCGCGTTGAGATCTCGGCAACCCGTGCACGAAATCCATTGAGATATCATCAAACTTCCACTTCGGAATAGGTAACGACTTCAGGAAACCGCCAGGCTTCTGACATTCTGCTTTGACCAACGCACAATTTTGACACTTAGCCACATAATGTGCTATGTCTTTCTTTAGTCCTGGCCACTAGACTAACTTCTTAAAATCCTTATATATCTTTGTGCTCCCAGGGTGAATTGAGTACTTTGCAAAGTGAGCTTCATATATCACTTCTTCCCTCAACTAATCCATACTTGGGACGCACAACCGACCATCTTTCTGTAACAAGCCGTCATCCCGGGAGAATTGTCCATCTAACCTATCCTTTGCATAGCGTTGGAGACTTTCATCAAGCTCCGTTGCTCGCCAAACCTTGTCCGCAAGGTCATACTGTACCTCCGTCCAGTTCAAGCATACATCAGCTATGGAACTCTTGTCAACACAAGAAATCTCTAGCGCTTCCAACTCCTAGATCAGATGCTCATCATGCATCTGCAACCAACTTGCCTGTACCAGAGTCCTACGACTTAACACATCAGTGACCATATTTCCCTTCCCGGGAGTATAATGAATATCAAAGGTATAGTCCCCAAGGAACTCCATCCACCTTCGTTGTCGCATATTCAGATCCTGCTGATCCAGCAGATACTTTAGGTTCTTATGATTTTTATAGATATCCACTTTAACGCCATATAAATAGTGCCGACACAATTTCAGCGCAAAGATCACCGCCGCCAACTCCAAGTCGTGGACGAGATAAATCCGTTCATGCACTTTCAACTGGCGTAAGCCATAAGCTCACTTTACCAAACTGCAGAAGAACGCAGCCTAAGCCGCTCCCTAAAGCATCACTATAGATCTCATAGCCGTCTGTACCACATGGCGATGTCAACACAGGCGTCGTGGTCAAACGAATTTTCAGCTCTTCAAAAGCTCGTGCGCACTCCGGCGTCCAAACGAACTTCTGATCCTTTCTCATCAACGTGGTCAGAGGCAAAGCAATCCATGAGAAGTTTTTCACAAACCATCTAGAGTAGCCTTCCTGTCCAAGGAAACTCCTGTCCTCGGCCACTGAATACATCACTGGCCACTCTTGGATGACACTTATCTTTGACGGATCCACTAATATACCCTCTCCACTTACCACGTGGCCAAGAAAAGCCACAGACGACAGCCAAAACTCACACTTTGAGAACTTAGCATAGAGCTTATTCCTCCGCAAGGTATGCAACACCAACTACAATGGTTTGCATGGTCATCTTCAGATTACGAGTACACTAAGCTATCATCGATGAAGACAATCACAAACAGATCCAAGTACTCTCGGAATGTTCAGTGCATTAGATCCGTAAATACCAAAGGCGCATTACATAAGCCAAACGGCATTACAATGATTTCATAATGCTCGTACCGTGTTCCAAATACTGTCTTGGGAATGTCACCTTCCCGAATCCTCAGCTGGTAATATCCAGATTTTAAATCCAATTTGGAATAGACAGATGATCCCACTATCTGATTGAACATGTCATCTATCCGTGGAATTGGATACTTGTTTTTCTCCGTCAACTTATTCAACTCACGATACTCACTACATAACAGTAAACTACCGTCCTTCTTTTTCACAAATAGAACAATCGCGCTCCAAGATGACATACTTGGGCGTATGTATCCATGTTCCAACAACTCTTGCAGTTGGACTTTCAATTCAACCATTTCTTTTGGCACTACGCAATATGACGAGCGGGCCACAGGTTTCACACTTAGCACCAACGCAATAGGGACTTCATCACTCATAAAGGTCATTAGGAAACACATCTGTATAAACCGACCACACAATAGAAGGGTCACTCAATCCGCCTTCGGCCTACAGACCGCTAGAGGCATGAAGACTCGCTTCAAGCATGACCGAACAAGTTTGACAATTTAGCAAGCATACAAGCAATCTTGGTCCCTCGTTCAGCACAGATGGTCCTACGGTCTGCGATAACCTCATAACGACCTCTACCCATATGCATTCGTTCCACTACAGCCATGCCGTTTCACTGGTATCTATGATACCCCGATAAATACATATGGTGGAAAAAACCGTAAACCAATGTTTTGATTATTCATCACAACAGAGTTATACATATACAAAACAAGTATTGGAGCCAGCATTACAAACGAGGATATGTACAGTACATAGTTACAATTATTTATGTACAGTCTATTCTTTCTCTTCTTGTTTCATCTCGTCTAAGGGCCAACTCTGCACTCTCGAGCTTTATGTCCTTCTTTACCACACGAGTAGCAATTGGGTGGAGTTCGCCCTGCCACTGCTCCAGCCTTAACTTTCATTGTCCTTGGTGCATTATCATGGCAGTCTCAGGCAAGATGTCCTACGTTTCTACACAAAAAACAAACACGCCTTTCCTTTGTTCCCATGGTGGTAGAAGAGGCCGACTCCTGCAAATGTCTCTTCTTCCACTTACGAGAACTTGATGTTGGCATCTTTGTAACGATGGGCATATTGGACCCGTACCTTGCCCGAAACTGATTTAAGTCCATTTCCAAAGACCGAGCTATCGTGACCAAGGCACAAAATCCAAGTAACTTTGGACCCACCAAGATACGTCGTAGTTCCTCGCGCAGACCATCATAAAATATGTTGGTCTTCGTCTTCTCACTTTCAACCACACACTATGCATGTTGTCTCAGCGCAACAAATGCATGAAAGTACTCCTGGACCGTATATGGTCCCTAGATCAGACGCATATTCAACTGCGGGGTTGATACTCTTTCCCTTGCAATCTGCTCAGGCACACCAACCGACATGAGAGGCACCATCGGAACAGAGGGTTGTACATGTCCCTCGTGGCGGGCGTTGATCATAGTAGAGACCACATCAGTGATAAATCAGACCGTCGCTACCGAAAGAGGAAGTGTTGGCACCGCAGATAGCTATTAATCCCCATTGAGTGCTGGGGTTCTTGCTGTCCCTCATTACTGTTAGTCGCCTTAAAGCGTGAAACACATAAGTAAGCAACTAAAATATTGCACAAAGTAGGATCAGGAACACACAAGGACCCCAAATAGAACACACATTAGCGCCCTCGCACAAGCAATAACAATAATTAGGAACGCGCAGGTTCCTCAAACATGTGTATTTGCATTCCTTAGTGGACATTCAAGAGTTCATTAATGTTACAGCGGTTCGCACTGACACGTGCTCGCCATCCCACAAAAGAATTCGACCATGAATTCGAAAGAGGAAGACCGAGACAAGCTGATACCAAAATGTAACGACTCCACCCATTAAATAACATATAATAGAAGGTCCGATCGGGGCTCCACACTATATGCCACAAACAGACGGTGAGGTCACAGGTTAATACCAAAACACCATCGCACCCTAACTCAGAGCATGCTAGCGGAATATTTTAACAATAACTTGAACTCAAACCAGTAATGTCCACTATATATAAACTACAATTATATACAACCTCATGAAGGAATGTACATCAAATACAAACAGGTTGGACTTAAGGCCTTATAGTTCCTCTTTTCATAGTATGGATTGCATACATCGGCGCGCAGGCCGACCATACATGAGTAAAACACAACACATTTTGCTTAGCCTTCAAGGGCTAGCAGCAACAACAGCAGCATCAACAGCAGCAGGGACTTCAACCTTTCATTTTTCGCTCGGCTCTCCAGCACCTGCACAGAGACAGCCCACCCAGAAGGTGGCAAACAAGGCAACAGTCACCATTCAGCTGACCAATTTATAACAATCCTACCCCTTTCCCGGGGCAGTGACATTCCTTCCCTGTAGAGCAATGTATCAACAGATATAGCATATTTTGTGCTCTCACGCACAATCAATCCATCACAACGTCAGCCACCCGACCTGACGATCAGTGCACTCAGGGCACATTATTAGTGCACCAGCGGACCAGGGTTACCACCACCGTTTCAACGGTAATGAGCATTTAGTCTTAGTGGCGCGTAGGCCTAAGACTCTCAGTATGTCGCTGACGAAAGCACCCGCAAAGTCTATTTTTTGGGTTGACACGCCTGTGACACGCTCATGTCACAGGACGTGTACTGCAAGCGGTACACAAACCGACTTATCCAGACCAGAACACGGGCTGAGACACGCCCGTGTCAAGCCCTTGACATGCCAGTGTCAGTAAGTACACACCCGTGTTGAGGGGCGTGTCCCTCAAACGGCACATGATCAACATTCCTGAAAAGGACACAGTTGGGGCACACGCCCGTGTCCTTGGCCGTATGCCAAACACGCCCCTGTGACACGCCCGTGTCATAGGCCGTGTGCCACACTCAACACTGCCCGGTTACCCACCCGAGCAGGACACGGCCTCGGACACGCCCGTGTCCCTGACAGTGTCACCTCTCGACCATTGTCGACTGTCCTGTGTCGAGAACTCGACTCGACACACACAGTGAAGGACACGCCCTGGGACACGCCTGTGTCCCAGGCCGTGTCAGTCAGCCTGAACTCCAATTTGGATTTGGGGTGTTACAATCCATCTATTGGATCTTCCATCCATAGTGAGCTGCCAATGCGATGATCATCCAGATGGTGTCAATCCTTGCCACTGGTGCAAAGACCTCGTCGTAGTCCACCCCTTGAACTTGCTTATAGCCCTTCATGACGAGCCTTGCCTTGTGCTTCTCCACTTCTCCATCCTTGTTCCGCTTTACCTTATATACCCACTTCACTCCAAGGGGTTTATGGCCAACAGGTAGATCAACCAACCTCCAGGTTTCATTCTTCTTTATGGATGCTATCTCCACATCCATGGCTTTCTTCCAAGTCTTTTCTTGGGCGGCTTCATCATATGAGTGCGGCTCACAATCTACAAAGAGGTAATATAAAGAAAAATTGTTAAGAGTCAGTGCCGTCTCCTCATAGATCTCCTCCAACCTCCTCATCATAGGTTGAGGATGATCATCTTTGCTTCCGCTGGTTCTAGCTACACCAGATATGTCTCCACTAGTACTTGCTCCACTTGAGTAGGGGGTGAGATCTCCCCCTGTCTCTCCACTAGGTGGTGATGGGTGCTCAGCTCCACCCATCTCAGCTTCGGCTTCCTGACCACCCTCCTCTTCATCATCATCAAAAAACATCCCCTTGATGCTCCTCATCTCTTCATCCCAGATCCAGCAAGTATCTTCCTCGAACACAACGTCCCTCGAGATTATAGCCTTCTCCTTCAAAGGGTTGTACAACTTGTAAGCCTTGCTCATCGGAGCATAGTCCACAAAAATGCACTTCTCACTCTTGTCGTCTAGCTTCTTCCTTCTCAGGTCCGGGACATGAGCATAAGCTACACATCTGAAGACCCTTAAATACTTCACGCTCGGCTTCTATCCACTCCATGCTTCAAACGGAGTCATGAACTTCACACTCTTCGTGAAGCATCGGTTTAGCAAGTACACAACCACCTGTACTGCTTCCGCCCAAAACTTCTTTGGCAACCCCTTGCCCTTCACCATGCTTCTTGCCATGTTCGTAATGGTCAAGTTCTTCATTTCCGCGACTCCATTCTGCTGAGGTGAGTACACCGTCATCAACTGATGTGAGATCCCCCATTCTTTGCAGAAATCATCAAACAACCTAGAGGTGTACTCCCCACCCCTATCTGTCCTCAACACCTTCAGTGGTTGACCACTTTCCTTCTCTTCCATCACCTTGAACTCCTTGAACCTGTCAAGGGCCTCAGCCTTCTCTCTTAAGAAATACACCCAACACTTTTGACTGAAGTCATCGATGAAGGTGATGTAGTACTTGCTCCCACCTACTGAGGTAGTCTCAAACGGACCAGCTATGTCCGAGTGAACTAGTTCAAGTTGCCTTCTCGCTCTTCAGGACTTGCCACCCTTGAACGTTTTCCTCTTCTATTTTCCCTTGGTGCATGCCTCACAGACCTTCTGTGGAGGCGAGATCATGGGTAGACCTTCCACCATCTTGGAATGAGATAGTATTTTCAAGCCTGTGAACCCCAGATGGCCCATCCTGTGGTGCCACAACCATGCTTCCTCTTCTTCCTTAGTCCTTGCTAGGCACACCGTCTCCTTTGCATCCATCCTCAGCGTGAAGAGATGATTTGTCATCATTTTTACCTTCACTACCTCCCTTCCTTCATGGTCCTTCATGTCCAAGAACCCATCCTTCAACTACACGCAGTACCCTTTCTCCACCAGCTGTCCAAGGCTTAAGATGTTACTCTTCAAGCCTGGCACATATAATACATCATTGAGGTGCACCTCCTTGCCATTTAAGGTGACCACAATCATTCCTCTTCCTTCCACTGATATCTTTGAAGTATCACCAAAACTGACCTCACCACTATTTGGTTCGAGGTTGGTGAACAGTTCCTTCTCTCCACACATGTGGTTGCTTGCACCTGTATCCAAGTACCATACTTCATTCCTTACACCTTCAGCTCCTGTATAGGTTAGGAACATCATCGGATCGCCACCGGTGTTGCTTGCTTCTGCGTAATGGTTGGCTTCTTCTCTATTCCTCGGAGCCCAACAATCATAGCTCATATGTCCAAACTTGTTGCAGTTGTAACACTGTATTTGAGACATATCATCTCTGCCTCTTCCTTGACCTTTTCCTTGGCCTCTACCTTGACCTCTTCCTCTTCCTCCTGCATCTTGCCTCCAACCTTGAGGTTGCTCCACCTCCCTCTGGTGGTACTAGTTCCTTCCTTGATCTCTTCCTCCTCTTTTTTCTCTACCTCTTCCTTGGTAGCCACGGCCATGCTGGCCTCCTCTTCCAGATCTCTCTCCAAAGTTCAACTGAGTCTGGAGCGTTTTACCCAAGCTGCTTGACTCTTCATCGTCTTGCAGCATGCAGTACTCATGAGCTTGTAGGGAGCCAACGAGCTCATCCACGACCATCAGGGTGAGATATTTTGACTCTTCGATCGCCACCACCACATACCGGAACTTCTTTGACATAGAGCGCAGAGCTTCTCCATGAAGCTTACGTCATCTATAGTCTCTCCATTCCTCTTCACCTCATTCGTGAGCGTCCGTAGACGGGTCACATAATCTCCAACCTTCTCTGAACTCTGCATCTTCATCACTTCATACTGAGCTCGAATGGATTGCAGCTTCACCTTCTTAGCTTTATCAACTCCTTGCATGGAGCGTTGCAACACTTCCCATGCCTCCTTCGAACTAGTCGCATCTGAGATCTTCTCAAAGGTCGCCTCATCGACGTCTTGGTATAGTAAGAAAAGAGCCTTCTTGTCCCTCTTCTTGGACTCCCTTAACGCTGTCCTTTGTGCGTTTGTCAACGCTGCTTTCGCTTCGGTAGTGAGCTCCTCATAGCCTTCTTCTACAATCTCCCACAACTCCTTTGAGGCGAGTAGCACTCGCATCTGGATACTCCAGTTCCCATAATTGGTTTTTGTCAACTTGGGGACTTGCCCTGACATGGTACTTCCCATCTCCATCTCCTTTAGTCACTAACTCTTCCAAACAACTTCCAGGGGGTCGCAACCTCGCTCTGATACCACTTGTTGGAAACGTGAATGGGTTCCCGCATAACCTCAACTCTACAAATCAATCCACTTAACACCAAATATCACAAAATGTAGCTGGCGAGATCCACTCGGCGAGACCGCCTAATCGCGCGACAAGGGGCCCGACGAAAACTTCTTCTCACACGCGAGACCACACCCACTTGGCGAGAGCACCACCGACGAGACTACCCCTCACTCGCGGATAGACCCCCACTGCGATCACACAGTCCGAGCGACCACAACACCACCTCGGCGATATAACTCCTGCGAGATCACCACGCCAGCGAGTTCCTTCTCGCGCGGCGAGATCAATAACTCCTGCGGGATCACCACGCCAGCGAGATCCCTCTCGCGGGGCGAGATCAACAACTCACACAACAAACTACCCGCTCGGCAAGCCACCAGCAGGAGCAATCACAACCTCTCTAGCGCTGCAACGCTCCTCACTCAGAAAACCGAAAGATGGGAGGTTTTTTCACTCTATTTCAACAACGATAAAAGTAACACTTGCATGCCTTTATATAGGCCAGCCCAACACATAAAAAACTGACACGTGACGCACATTAAATGTCACTCTCCTAACCACTATCTCCCTTCATTAATCATAAAACAACTCAAAATAATAATATCAAAATATCTAAGACTTGTTGACCCAGTCAACAAAGTCAAAGTCCAACAAACTGATGTTTCTCCAAAACCTTGAGCACGGCGCGCAAGTGAGAAAAGTGATCCGCTCTATTTTTGCTGAATACTAAGATGTCGTCAAAGTAGACCACCATAAATTGTCCCAAGAACGGTCGTAAGACCTGTGTCATTATACGCATAAAAGTACTTGGAGCATTAGATAATCCAAAAGGCATTACCTTCCACTCGAATAGACCGTTTGGTGTCTTGAACGCGGTCTTCCATTCATCCCCCGGCCAGATCTGGATTTGATGATACCCACTTCGAAGGTAAATCTTTGAAAAAATCTGCGATCCGTCCAACATGTCCAGCATATCATCAAAACGCGGTATGGGGGAAACAATACTTGATTGTGATTCTGTCTATTGCGCGGCTGTCCACGCACATCCTCCAGGAGCCATCTTTTTTTGGGACAAGAAGAGTCGGGACACCATAAGGGCTGAGGTTCTCACAGATGAAACCCTTCTTCAAAAGCTCCTCGATCTTCTCGCGTAGTATTTTGTGCTCCTTGGGGCTCATACGAAAATGAGGAAGGTTTGGGAGACTAGCTCCGGGCATCAAATCGATTTGGTGTTGAACGTCCCGCAATGTGGGCGGGTGGTCGGGGAGGTCTTCCGTGGTGATGATTTGAAACTATTGTAATAGCTCACGCATGTCCGGGGACACCTCACCCGCTGCATGCTTGCTAGTGGCGTGTAGCTAGTAAGGAACAAGGGTCACAACCTCCTGCGCTTTAGCCATGTCTCGCTCAAACAGTATAGGATCCGTGTGTGTCACCAATAGGCTATGCCCTTTGTCCTAGGGCGGGCTTGCCTCGGGTTTACTCCTGACTCGGGCGACGATTTGAATCTTATTGCCGACCCAAGTGAAAGTGTTGGAGTTGGTGACCGGGCGGTCTGGCGGTCTGTCTTGGCGGGTTGAAGACCGTGCGGTCTGGCGATTTCCCTTCAGTGGTTTGGTTGCTGGGTTGTTGCTGTCTGTAGTCTGAGCGGTCTAGCGGTTTGTCACAGAGGACTTGGAGACTGAGCGGTCTAGCGGTCTCCCATGGCGACTTCTCTCTCTCTCTCTCTGATGGTAGCCGAGTGGTTAGCCCTTCTCATCTAACCGCGCGGCTTGTGCGGGTTGTTTTTTGTATAGTCGCTTAGTCCTGTAATTTTTTAGTCTCGCATCTCTAGTTTGTATTCTCTTCCTTCTCCTCCATTCTATAAAATGGAGGTCATACCTTTGTAATAGATACATTTTTTGGATAATAAAATTTCTGTTAATCCACTTTCGGTTTGTTCTTGTTCGTTTCTAACTTGGTATCAGAGGACTCGATCTTTTCTGCCTGATTCGGTTCCTCTTTCCGTCCGCGCGGCTTATTCCTCTCTGGTTGTCTGTTCACGCGATCTCTTTTCTCTTCTTCTTGTTGATGCCCTCTATGTGCGCGACCTCTTTGTGCGACCCCTGCTCTGCTCGCATGCCCTGTTCGTTTTCCCGCGGACTCCTTTCTGTTCGCGCGGTCTTCTCTCCCTTCTGTTCGTGCGGGCTACTTTCTAGCCGCTCGACTTCTTTCCCTTTGCTCTAACTGTGTCCGCACCGGCCATACTGTGGATCGCTGCTGGATGAAGCATCCCCATCTTCGCCCCTCGGGTGACTCTTCCGCCTCCTCTTCCAAGCAGTCTGCCTCCGTGGTCACATCATCAGGTAGTGCCCACGTGGTGACTCAAGGTAAATGGCTTATCGAATCTGGTGCGACTAATCACATGATGGACAATCCTTAGTGCTTCTCTCTCCTCGAACAACATGATCGGTTGCCCCCGGTCCTCGATACAGACGGTTCTCCCTCCCCAGTTCATGGGTCAGGAGTGGTTCATGTTACTCCATCTCTTCGCCAAGCGGGCACTCTCTATGTGCCCAAGTTTCTGTGCAATTTATTGTCGGTTACCTCTTTATGCAAGCAACTTCAGTGCTCTGTGACGTTTACTCCGACTTCTTGTTCTTTTCAGGATCCGAGCTCCCAACGGACGATTGCTACTGGGACTGAGAGTGGCGCCTCTACTTTCTTGACAATGTTTCCGCCTTGTCCGCCTTCTCCTCTTCTTGTACGGATCTTCTCCAGTGGCATCTCTGCCTCGGTCATCCTCCTCCACGGCTTCTACATCAGCTTCTGCCCCACCTCCCTCCTTCTAGTACTCCTCTCAACTGCGAAGCTTGTCAGCTTGGCAAGCATCACCGTTCCTCCTTCCCGCCGAAGCAAGGTCGGGGTTCTACCCGTCCGTTTGATCTAGTCCACTCTGATGTCTGGGGACCTGCTCCTACCCTCACCATTGGCCATGGTAGTTCTTATTTTGTTACCTTTATTGATGATCTTTCTAGATGCACTTGGGTGTATCTCTTACGAGATCGCTCTGAACTTTTTGATGTATGACTCTCTTTTTATCAATTAATTAAAACTCAATTTGGTGTTTGTATTAAAACCTTTCGCTCAGATAATGCTAAAGAATATTTGAGTCATGCTTTTACCTCTTTCTGTGTGCACCATGGCATTATTCATCAGACTAGCTGCGTTTATACCTCCCAGCAAAATGGGGTGGCGAAACGCAAACACTGTCACCTCCTCGATGTCGCTCGCACCTTGATGACCCAAATGCATGTTCCTCACTTCTATTGGGGCTATGTTGTTCTCCTTGCATGCTACCTCATCAATCGCATTCCCTCCACGGTCCTCCACGGGCATACCCCATTCTCCATTCTGTATCCGGGAAAGGAGCCATTTCCTCTCCCTCTCCGGATCTTTGGGTGCACTGCCTTTGTGCATGCTCCATCTACCACCTGTGATAAGCTCTCCCCTCTCTCCACCAAATGCGTCTTTCTGGGGTACTCCAACACTCAGAAAGGCTATTATTGCTTTGACCCCGTTCTTCGTAAGCAGTTCGTCTCCGCTGACGTCACCTTCTTCGAGAATGCCTCCTACTTCTCGGATGACTCCTCTCTTCTTCCTCTGACTTCTGATACTCCTGCTGTCCCCTTCGTCCCCTTGTATCCTACTGCGGTCTCACCTCCTACACCGTCTCCGTCCACTCCTCTCCCTCCACCTCTCTCTCCCTCTTCTCCGCCACCGTCTCCCTCCTCTCTGATGTCGTCGCCCTCTACTCCCGGGCCAGCTCTCTTCGCCACAGATGCTCCGGATGACGAGGGACCGCCGACCTGGATCTTCCTGTTGCTCTTCGCAAAGGGGTGTAGACGTGTACCCTACACCCCCTTGCTGTTGTTGTTTCATATGATCGTCTTACCTCTTCTCGTATGGCCTTTGCATTGGCTATCTCTGTCACTGCCACACCCCGTTCCTACCAAGAGGATCTTGTTATTCCTCATTGGAAGACGGTCATGGATGAGGAAATGACGACCCTCACTGTGCGGGGTACCTGGAATCTTGTTCCTCCTCCCTTCTACACAGATGTTGTAGGCTGCCACTGGGTCTTTGTGGTCAAATTTGGCCTGGACGGCCATGTGGATCGTTATAAGGCCCGCCTTGTTGCTAAGGGATTTACTCAGACCTATGAGGTTGATTACTTTGACACCTTCTCTCTCGTGGCTCGTCTCAGTACTATCCGGGTTCTCCTCTCTGTGGAGGTCAATAGAGATTGGCCTATTTCCCAGCTGGATGTCAAGAATGCATTCCTTTATGGTGATCTTCAGGAGGTCGTCGACATGGAGCAACCTCCTGGGTATGTTGCTCAGGGGGATACACGAGTATATCGGCTGAAGAAATCTATGGCCTCAAGCAGAGCCCTCGAGCTTGGTTTGACAAGTTCAGCGGCATCGTGGCGGCCGTGGGTTTTGCGCGAAGCTCTGCCGATCACTCGCTATTCATTCGCAAAACCTCCTCGGGACTGGTGGTTCTTGCTGTGTGCGTCGATGATATTCTTCTCACTGGCGATGACCAGGAAGGGGTAGCCTTGACAAAGCGGCATCTTCGTCAACATCTGGTCACGAAAGATATGGGCCCTCCGAAGTACTTGCTGGAGATCGAAATCTCTCGGAAGCCCAACTCCTTAGTCCTCTCCCAACATAAGTATGCTCTTGATCTATTAAAAGAGGCAGGGTTGACTAGAGCAAAACCTGTCTGATGCCCCATGACAACTGGAGAAGACAAAACCTGGACAGATGATTCGCCTCCTCTTTCAGATATTACGCGATACTGGCGTCTGTTTGGTAAGCTCATATATCTCACAGTGACCAGGCCCGACATTTCCTATGAGGTGGGCAAGGTGAGTCAATTCATGCAAGCTCCTAGGGAGTGTCATCTACAGTCCGTCTTGCGGATCTTGGAGTATGTCAAAGCAGCGCCTGTGAAAAGATTACTCTTTTAGAAGAATGGTTATCTGAGGGTTGAAGCATACTCAGATGCGAGTTATGCTGATAACAAAGGGGATCGCAAGTCCACCTCGGGTTTTTGCACTTTTGTTAAGGGAAATCTTGTGAGCTAAAAGAGCAAGAAGCAGTCTGTTGTTTCCTGGTCCAGTGCAGAAGCGGAGTATCGTAGTATGTCGTTGACCACTTGTGAGTTAAAGTGGTTACGAGCTCTCATGCTGGATTTAGGATAGGTCTACAACCATCCTCTACTTATGTTATGTGAT
The DNA here is from genome assembly GCA_039513925.1 of Platanthera zijinensis. Lineage (NCBI taxonomy): Eukaryota > Viridiplantae > Streptophyta > Magnoliopsida > Asparagales > Orchidaceae > Platanthera > Platanthera zijinensis. The sequence goes on from CM077095.1 coordinate 164,883,424, forward strand.
AACAACGCTGTCATATACATCTCCAAAAATCTGGTCTTCCATGAAAGAACCAAGCACATTGAGGTCGACTGTCATTTCATTCGTGAAGAGATTTTGAAAGAACAAATTTGAACTCCCTTCGTCACTTCTGATAAAGAGCTGACTGACATCTTCACCAAGCCAGTATCTGCCTCGTTTCTTCATTGCGACAAGCTGGGCATGATCAATATATATGCTCCAGCTTGAGGGGGAGTGTTGGAGTTGGTGACCGGGCGGTCTGGCGGTCTGTCTTGGCGGGTTGAAGACCGCGCGGTCTGGCGGTTTTCCTTCAGCGGTTTGATTGCTGGGTTGTTGCTGTCTGGAGTCTGAGCGGTCTAGCGGTTTGTCACAGGCGACTTGGAGACTGGGCGGTCTCCCATGACGACTTCTATCTCTCTCTGATGGTAGCCGAGCGGTTAGCCCTTCTCATCTAACCGCGTGGCTTGTGCGAGTTGTTTTTTGTATAGTCGCTTAGTCCTGTAATTTTTTTAGTCTCACATCTCTAGTTTGTATTTTCTTCCTTCTCCTCCATTCTATAAAAACGAGGTCATACCTTTGTAATAGATACATTTTTTGGATAATAAAATTTCGGTTAATCCACTTCCGGTTTGTTCTTGTTCGTTTCTAACTGAAAGAATAAATATTCTCGCGGCCCTTGTAGGACACATCGATGTCATATTGCCACGGTCGCCCCAAAAGGAGGTAGCTCGCATCCATCACCACGACATCGCACCAAACGTCGGCCTTATAATGCTTCTCAATGGTAACGGGGACGTGTGAGCGATTAGTTACACGAACCGAAGGGCCTCGCTCAATCCACCCAATAGAGTAGAGCGCGGATGCAGTTCGGTGGGCAATTGCAAATAGGAGACCAGCCGGGTTGCTATGAAGTTCTCACAGTTGTCATTGTCGATCAACACGTCACAAATTTTTCCTTTAATGTCGCAGTAGCTTTTGAACATGTTGCAGTGTTGGACATGTTCATCTAGGAACGGTGTAAGTAGTAGGCGATGAACCACGCATGCGGCAAAATAATCCTCTTCGTCGTAACCGTCTATCACTTCATCCGCCTCCCCAAAGTCCTTCGCTCCCTCGTCTTCCTGCACGACGGCATGGATGGGTTGGCACAGCAGCAGGCATCGGGAAGCGAAATAGCCCGGTTGTTGACATTTGTAACAGTTGTCGGTGGACAAATTATCAGGAGGCCGCCCTTAAACGCCGAGGAGGAGGCCGACATCCGGTCAGTAGAATCTTTGCCCGAAGTGTTCCTATTGCCGGCAGACGAGGAGTCCCCCCAAGGCCACCGCCCTCCCGAACGGCCGGAAGGCTTTTCCAATTGTTCGACCTTGAGAGCCATGTTATACGCCTCCTCCACAGTGCGCAACACATGAAGTCCAATTTTCTCGCATAGAGATGGTCGCAGACCATGCATGAATCGAGTGACATGTTGTCCATCTATCTCGTTTAACCCGTTGCGGTCCGCAAGGCGGCTTATCTCTGTCAAGTACTCGGTCACCGTACAGGTGCCTTGGGAGCAGCTTTGGTAATATTGGAACAGATGTTGATCGTAGTCTGGCGGAAGGAACCGATGGCGCAATAACTTCTTCATTTTGTTCCTAGTCCGCACCTGGGTCTTACCCTGGCGGTTTCAGTTGAGCAGCAGCTGATCCCACCAAACTGTCTTGCCAGATTTGAGGCGGTAAGCAACCATTTTGACTTGGCTGCGGTCGTCCACCTCGGCCATCTCGAAAAATTGTTCAAACTCCGAGATCCAATCAAGGAACTCATCAATGCCCAAATTTCCGTGAAAATGCGGGATATCCGGCCGCAAGCGGCACCCCTGAGGTCGATAAGGTTGTTCAATCCATGGTGGTGGATCGGTGGCGTCGGATAGCTTATCATGTGAACTGGAATCTGAGGGTGGTGCATGCTGGTAGCCGGCCGGACGCGGTGGTGGCGGCCGGTTCCACATCCGGTGGTATTGTCGCCCAAAGAATCGATCGTCTGGTGCGGCGGCGGCGCTTGGCATCCGTGGTGGGTTGCAATCAGGGCGGAGGCCGGTGAGAGTGGCGTTGAGAGTTGCCAACTGAGTAGTGATGCCTTCAATCTCCGCCCAGAGGTCGGTGTTTTCCCGAGGGTTGTCTGCCATGCGCGAGAATCAGCAACGGGCGGGAGAAGTCGGAGCAAGGGCAGTCGAGCGTGGAAGTCGAGCGCACTCCTATGATACCAACTGACGTAGTTAACTGCAGGACCTTCCTGTCCAAAACTCCTCCTCACGAGAAGAGGCGGCGAGGGAGGCGAAGACCTTCCGGTCCAGATCTTTTCTCGCGAAAAAGGGGGAGTCGGCAGTAGGGTTTCCAAACAAGAACTCTTTTCATTCAATCCAAAAGTGCATGATAAAACAAGAGCACATCCTCTTATACTATGAGGAGGTGGGGTACAAATCACTAACAGCACACCAAAAGATAAAGTTCAACCATGAAATAAACATTACACATAGACTTAAATAGAACTTATGCAGCCCGCAACACCCATAGCGGGTCGTTCCGCTCCAACCAAGCAATCCCGAGACGCCAGGCCTTGCCGTGATCACCACCGGTGGCATGGCCTCTGTCCGTAGTAGCTTGGCCTCCATCAACAAACCTACCCGTGTATAGTTGTTTCAAATTTTACTCCCAAGGTTGACACTCCATCATGGGGTAATTTTAATATTGATAATTCTAATTCTTTTTTAGTAGACTACATAGTTTTTTGTAGTTATTTTAACTGCAGATCTCGTAACAATTACAACATGACTTTGAGTTCACACATGAGAATATCTCCTAGAGAGTTGATATATGCAGGTTTAGTATCTTTTAGAGTTATATTTGTAGTTTAAAACAAACGATATCCATGTTTGGTGCACTCGCAACTGCTGGGATATAGAGCATAGTAGTTTCCACGAAAAGTGCTAAAAAGACTGACCAACACAAAGTGGCATGGGGCAAAAACAACCCTAGGCTTTGTTTATTTTGATGTTTTTGCTCCATCTCCATTGGGGGGAAACGCTAACGCTAAAAAAGTTGTTTGGTAACCCACCAATTTTCACTGACACCGCTCCAAAACGTCATTTTTGACCTTTTTTTTGAGACCACAACCATCTCACTTCCTTGCCAACACTCTCATTCTCAGTGCTCTAACTCTCACCACCGAAACAAATGGACTCAACTCTTCCTATAGATAGTAACAAAGATGAAATTATGTAAATAGTAACAAAGATGAATGCCAAACACACTTTTGTAGCTTTGCCCTCAACTCTTCCTATACTATACAAGATTACATCAACTTGGCAAATTCTAAACCACAAAAACACCTAAATAATTAAGTAAAAAACATCAATCTTTCTTACAACAGTTTCTAACTCCACAACATTTCCTTCCTACCACACAAAAATGCAAGATTTGATCTTCCTTGTCATGCTTATAAGCTACCTGGCGAGATCTCGATCTAGCCGAAGACCAGGCCGAGTACAAGTTCTCTATTGCCTCATTTGAGAAATCATTGCTGCTTAAATCAAGCAACTGAAGCAGTTTTGCTGCGGATATCCCGGCAGATAGCTCGTGTATCAGCCGAGGTAATGCCGATGAATTTCGCTCGCCGGCTCCATCCCTTGGGGCCTCTTCATCTTCGCTGTCGGCGACCTCAAGCTGGCCGCGCGTTCCATTACCACCATCAGATACTGCAGCAGGTTCTATTGTGGAGTGGTATTCTAAAGCTCTCTCCTTGGAAATATTAGAGTTTCCAGCGAGATGGAGCTCTTCCAAAGATTCATTACCTGCAAATTACAAAAAAAAGTACTTTTAGGAGAGAGTAGATTCATTGTTCTTCAGTGTTGCAAGAGACTGCAATTCCACTATGCTTTTCTTAAAGATCAATGATGAGGCACAAAAAGATACGCCAAAGCATGTTTAATAACAAATTTTTAAAAACAATCATCAGTGTAATCATTCACTCGAAGATATTTCTAACATTAATCAAAAAAGAAATAAATAAAAACTCAAATGGTTGTAGTATTGTACCAAAATACCAAAATTTTCAAACCTAAGGCAGGGCAGCCCGGTGCACAAAGCACCTTACCCTGGGAAAGATCCCAACCCCAAGGGTGAAATGTAGGCAAACCTTACCTTGCATTTTTGCAAGAGATTGCTTCCAGAACTCGAACTCGTGACATCAAGGCCACACAACAACACCTTAACCGGTTCGCCAAGGCTCTAAATTTTTTAAACCTTAATAGGAAAAAAACTACAAATGTGTTTTTTTAACATTGTATAGATAAGGACTAGAAGGGTTGATCAAACAACTTCAACTAGGTTACTAGGGTGATTAAAAGAAGAGTAAAAAAGATACATTATTCAAAAAAGAGGGTCAATTAAACACAAAATTCTACTATTACTTAAAATAAGCCCCCCAACTATCCATGTGCCCCCCAATACTCAACTCCCACCACCTCTCACAAACTTCCTTCCTCCACACGCATAAGCCCAAAATTCTTAGGAGTCCCAAATTTTGAACTGCCGCACCAACCTTCTCCAGTTTACCCTTTTGCAGGCAAGGCATTGCTGGAGCTCAAGGATGGGTGGAATGACACTAAGAGGATGCTTAGAAGCTGGAGGGCGGGAATCACCTGCCATTCGCCGAGCTTCAAGTTAGAACAATGTCGGTGTTTAAAAATCCTTTTTGCAAATTTCCCTTCTCAAATTTCTATTTGGCTGACCATTTCTCATTACTAGGCAGAAATCTTCCATGCATGTCACTCGGCAGCATCATTTCTCCCAGCATCAGCAAGCTTGCCTGGCTTCATAGGCTGCAAGGGTTGCTAATCTAAGGAGAAATTGAGACAATGGCAGCAAAATCTCTTTTTTTTTACTGTTTTATGGTAGATTCATCTGATGTAGGAGTGCCTAAAAACCTAGAGATAGAAATTCTTTAGCTATCCCATTTTGTTCGGTGGTTTAAACTTTAAACACGCAAATTTGTATGTAATGTCACAACAAATTAAAATTTTGTGAAAATGTTTACTGAGATACTCCTAAGCATTGTAAGACCTCAGAACGTGTCTTAACATTGAATTGAATGAGAATTTAATGAGAACATCTTGAACACTTCAGAGCGATTAAAATAGTGAAGTTATATGAAAAAAATCATCCATAAAGATAATTTTTTAAACGGAAGTATAAATGAGAATCAATAAAGAACCCACACATCATAAATTCATAATGTACTAGCATAGAATAAGAAAAGATTCTATTGTGATCTCCTAATTCACACACCCATAGAAGATCTTTAACTTCAAAAGGATAACAAAAATCATATGTTAAGGATTGGAGAAAAAGAGATGACAAAATTGACTGTGCCACAAGTTCAAAATAGTGAAAGAAACTTGGGTATATACATCAAGACAATTCAACAAATATCGACCAATATATTCACGACCGTCGCCAGTTAACTTCTTAAAGCCCTACAAAAAATGAGTTCCATAGGAAGCCATAAATCACTTGAAGATTTTTTAATTTATGCTAAAAAGGAGTGGGAAGCCCTGGATAATGAATGTTTAAGAATATAATAATATCATGAGTTAAAGACCCCATACCAAAACCCATAACAAATGAACCATTAGAAATTGTAACTAATTTCTCAATATAAGGGATATACGGCATTAAGAATTTCTCAATATAAGGGATATAAGGCATAAGATCAGTTACATGGGTCATATAGTAGGAGACCCAAGAATCAATAATTCATAGTGGATGCAGACAAAAAAAGGTATAGGATAAAGTGAGAGCAGTGGTTGAATCTGAAAGAAGATACTTAAACTGATTGTACTCGATTAATGACAGTTACAGAAACAAGGAGGTAGCCCCTCTTCTGCAGTTCCTCAACTTGTTGAAAGCCAATTGATTTGACAAGAGAATCGAAGCAAGTGCTTCCAAATAACTTGAAAAGAGCATCGAAGCAGTTCATCCAAATGATTTGACAAGATCTAATCCGGGGGTGAGATCGATCAATCAGGACGGGATCAATGGGATTAAAAAGCAACTAGGGACATCTAGAGCGGCAAACGACAATTTTTCATCGAGAGAATCGATCTGGAAGGGAGATTGTCATCCTCAAAGTAGCAACCACACGGATTTGCATTGTAATAGCAAGAGACGAGATCGAGTGATCTCAATATGGATTCCTCCATCGTTGTCAATTTGGAGCAGCTAGACGGGATCAAAGAGATACAATACCAAGAGATCGTTGAGAATTACCTGAACTGGAGCAGTGAGATCGTAAAGGTCAGAAGTTGTTTCTTCCGCTCGACGGGAACTGCGAAGGGCTCGACGTTGATAGTCTAAGGCCACAGGATCTACGTCGATGGCATGGATCTGAGAGCAACCAGGACGTGAAGTCGATGCGTCTCGATGAGATCTGGAGCATCAAGAGCGTGAAGGTAATGGAATCTGGAGTGGCGACTTGACCATCGTCAATGTCGACTGGACGTGTCTAGGGAGCAACAACGGGATCTGGAAGGAGATTGTCGAGGCCAGAATATGCCACGGGACTGTCGACTAAATATGCTTTGATGAAACTAGGTTGTCGATCGGATCATAACGAAAGAGGGCTCAGGGGCTTCGACAATGAATCACGGGAGCAAGAAGAAACCAGGCGGGCTGCGATCGATGCAAAAAGCGGGATCTTGACCCAGAAGCAAAGCCTTCTTGCACGACACTCGCAAAAGTCTAAGCAGGCTCACAGGATGAGAGAAAAATATCAGGGAGGAAACTATTTAGCTCTGATATCATGTTGAAATGTTGAGAAGATACAAAAGTAAATATAGCCCATATAGGACTAAACTCACACAGACATACTGTTGAAGGATGAAGAATCAAAGCCACATGAGTTCCTTATTCTTGCTCTTTATATTTGGCTCATGTCAAGACCCATATTGTATTCTTCTCTATTAGTCCAACATTGTGTATTGAGAGTTTGTGTGTAGTGTCTCCCTATATATAGGGCATAGTTGTACATTGAATAAATAATGGAAAAATATTTAAATATTTAAAACTTGATTCTCTTTTTCATCCTTTCTAACATGGTATCAGAGGCATTAAATCCTAAATTTTCGGACAAGTCTTGGGTTGCCCATTCCCGGTTATCCCATCTCTACGGTTAACAAAAATTTAACCGCAGCCTTCTCATCAAAAATTCCTCTTTGCTCTTTGTCTTGCCCATCCCCGCCTTTTATAGGCTCTCTGTTAACAATTAGGCACTTCCCGACATCTTTTGCCGCTTGTCGGCGCTTGCTCATTGAGTTCCTGCTCGCCTGATCGTCGCTTCTCCTTGCTCCTACTCATGCTGAGGCTTCTTCCGTGCCGGCTTGCCACCTGTTCTTGCCGTCTGTTCTTGCCGCAAGATCTTGCTCGCACCTTGCCGCATCTTGCTGCGTGATCCTCTTGTTGTCGTGCTTGCCTCCTGTTCTTACCGCAACATCTTGATCATGCCTTGTCGCACTGCAGCAAGTTATTGTCCCTGATCTCCTGCTGGAAGTCCCAGACCGCAGCTTGTCAGTCAGCAAGTCCGCTTGGTCTACTGGTCGCCAAGTTCTTTGTTTCTCTTTATCGCCAGTCTGATTGATCTCCTCATCTGAGCTCCTTGTAGCACAAGCTCTTTTGTCGATACACCTGCTCGCCAGCTCCTTGTTTGATTGTCGTGACCGCTGAAAGTCCACCTAGTGCCAACTACCTTCACCTATGGGGGGGGGGGGGGGAATAGGTGTCTTGCAGCGTTTTTGCGGAATTAAAATTGTACCTGCACAAATAAACAAAACAGCACAGCACAGAAAGACACAGGCAATTTATAGTGGTTCCCCGATTTGGGTACGTCCACTCTCCCCCTTCGACCTATATCCCAACAAGGGACGACTCGGTCACTTCACCAACAGGATTGAAAGCCAATCCTCACACTAAGGAAGAAACGCTTCCACACGAAGGAGTCACCACTCCTCCACCACGGGTTGCACCCAACCCTTACACAGCGGAACCAACGTTCCTTTACAACAAAAGAAAAACTTGAATGTATAAAATACAAACTACTTATGGAGAGCTAAGTGTCCCTCTTCGTTCGATGACACGTTCTTGAATAAGACGAAGAGTCCGCGACCTTAGCTCTCACTTGGAAAGGATCTCCTCTAGATCGGCGGCAACAAAGAATGAGGCGGCGATGCTATGTAGATCCAAACTTCGTAGCTTATCCGACAAGGTCTACCAACGGTCTTTCTTGGATCAATCGTCTCGATCGATTCGGATAGGGAAGGTATTCCCGATCTACAAATCAAGAGACAAGGGTTCTCAAGAAGGACTCGTGAGACGCGTTGCGAGACAGAGCTTCTGTCGCCGGGAGATCAGGAAGAAACCACGATCAGCGGCGGCGACCAACTAACACGAGCGGCGACGGCGACGGAGCGAGATTCGCGATCTAGGTCACGTCGGCGGCTCGGCTTTCCTTCTTCTCAGTTCGTCCTTTTTACTGTTCAACATACCGATGTATTTATACAATAGCATGATCCAATATGACTGTTGTGGGCCCCACAAGTAATAACCCTAAGTCCGGCTCCAAACAGCGCGTGTTAACTTGGACCGGTCCAGAGAATAGCAGAAATTTGCCTAAGTCAAATTCGGCGAAAATCGTAAGTGATTCTCGACGAATCGGCGAGAATCACCTACGATTCTCGCCGAATTCCTCTTAGCAGAATTCTAGCTACATAGAAATAGCAAGCCGGAGAGAATCGGCGAGAATCACAATTGATTCTCGCCGAATCGTCGAGAATGCAAAGTCATTCTCGACGAATCGGCGAGAATCACTTCGTGATTCTCGACGATTCTGCCTTAGTAGAATTCAGGGCGGCGTCGAGACAGCCGGCAGCATTCGGCGAGAATCAGCGAGTGATTCTCGTCGATTCGGCGAGAATCACTAGTCGAATCGGCGAGAATCACTTAGTGATTCTCGACGATTTCTACTTAGACGATTTTCGCCTTTCCACCCGTGAGCTGCTCTTTGGCCCATCCTTGCTCCTTGTCTGCTCTTGATCTTTCTCAGCCCTGTACTTGAAAGTAAGTACACTCCAATAGAGAGAGTACACGTAGGCCAACACACTGATCTGCTCAGCGAGGGATTACGTTGCGCAGACCCGTGTATATTGACTCACTGCACCCTGACATTGGTGTGTACTTAGCGTGGAATAACTGCAAGCACAACTTGAACACAAATGATCAAATACAATGTCAATTCACCTTAACTGGTCCAGGGGCTTCTTCAAATCAGGTACATTGTGGATACAATACCCAACAACCGCCCAGAACGTTTTTCAGCAAGGAATCCTGTCTTCCTAGGCTTCTCCCTACGTAGGTTTTCTCCCGCGAGCTCTCTTGATCGCGTGGTCCTCCTCCTGCTTGCCTGACCGCTCAAGTCACTGTTCTCCTGCCAGGCTACTTCTTCTGCCCCACCCTTAACTTGTGGTCTGTCAGTCATGCGACCTACTGGGGCTCATTCTAGCACTGGTTCCCGCTTGAAAATCGCTATGTTTCAGGATGAATTCCGCCACCTGCAGGAGAAAATTGTCCGCACCTCTGATCCCGTAGCCACTTCCTTCCATACCAGCCTTGCGTCATACCCCCATTGGCTCCTCTAGGATTATAGACTCTGGGGCTACCAATCATATCTCTCCACAAAAACCCTCTCGCTACACCGATGTTCTTGTTCCAAAATTTATCATTGTTGTGAAGTGCTACCACCCCTGTCTATGGGTGCAGAGATCTTGTTGTAACTCCATCCCTTTTGTTACGATCAGTTGTTCATGCCCCTGACTTTGCCTTTAATCTGCTCTCTGTCAGTCGCCTTACTCGGGAGCATGATTGTTTCGTTACTTTTACCTCACCTTCTTTTGTGGTGCAGGATCAACGAACGTGGCGTGTCATTGGTACCGGTCGACTATCAAATAGGCTCTACATTTTGGACATTCCTGTTTCCATGCTATCCTTTGTTACTTCCATTGACTGGCATCATCGGCTTGGTCATGCTCCTCTCTCTATCCTTTGCAAAGCTTTTCTTGACTTTCCGTTTGTTGAGTTTCAACGTGAAACTTCTATTTACGACAAGCAACACCGAACTACCTTCCCCCCTCATTGCTCCAGGAGCTCCACTCCCATTGACTTGGTCCACTCAAATATCTAGGGTCCGTATAAAACTGCTAGTCTACTTTTATTGATGATCATTCTCGCGTCGTCTGGTTATACCTACTGTGTGATCGCTCTAAGGTGTTGTGATGCTTCCGCTCCATTCTCGCTGAAACTCGTACTAGTTTCACGTACCATTAAAATTATTCGTACTGATAATGCTCAAGAGTATATCATCCACGAATTTCAGGACACTTGTAATCTCCTCGACATTCTCCATCAGACATCTTGTGTCTATACACCACAACAAAATGGTGTTGCGGAGCAAAAGAACCGTCACCTTTTGGAGGTTGTTCGCTCCATTATGTTCCAGATGAACGTTCCAACCCATTATTGGCACTTTGTTGTTTCCACCGCATGTTAATTAATTGAATGTCATTGACCATCCGCAACTTTGCAACTCCATTTTCCATTTTGAATCCTTCGGCACCACCATTCTCCCTTCCTCCTCGGATTTTAGGATGTGTCTGTTTTGTTCACCATCTCAGACCTTCTGTCGATAAGTTGGCTCCTCGTGCAACCAAATACATCTTTGTTGGATACTCTCGCACACATAAAGGTTATGTTTGTCATTCTCCTACTACTGGAAAAACAATCACCTCTGCGGATCTTACCTTCTTTGAGGATCAACCATTTTACCCAACTCCTCCTGATGGTCAACCTCCCGCGGCTCTCCCACACTCGGTTGTTAATACTCACACTACTACCCTGCTCCTAATCCTGCGCCACATATTCCCCACCCATTCCCTACACCTCCTCTTGTGCTCTCATCTCCTCTACAAGTGTACACTCGTCGTCGTCCTCGGTCTGACGCCCTACGACAGTTACTGCCTACTGATGCTGCTCCACAGCCCAATGATCCGCCTAAGACTGCCTCCCACGATGTGGTCGCTTTTACCGCTCACCCTTTATTTGATTATGTTTCCTTGCATCGCATCTCCCCCCCCCCCCATCGCAGGTTTGTGACATCTTTATTTTCTATTTCCACCCCGTCTTTCATGCAAGAGGCTCTTCAACATCCGGGTAAAAGGCGACAATGGATGAGGAAATTACCGCTCTTTGGGCTAATCACACATGGGACCTTATTCCCCTTCCTCCTAGGCATTCTCCAGTTGGTTGTAAATGGGTATTTGCCATCAAGCACCACTCTGATGGGACGATCGAGCATCTCAAAGCTCGTCTTGTCGCTCGGGACTTTACTCAACAACACGATCTTGATTATGAAGAGACGTTCTCTCAAGTTGCCAAGCTCAATATTGTTCGCGTTGTTATCTCTTTAGCTGTCCATTGACATTGGACATTACGCCAACTCGATATTAAGAATGTCTTTTTCAATGGCGATCTTATGGAAATGGTGTACATGCAACAACCTCCTGGTTAAGCAACCACGGGGGAGTCTCTGGTAAGTCACCTAAAAAAATCTTTTTACGGTCTCAAACAGTCACCACGGGCATGGTTTGACAAGTTCAGTCGAGTTGTTCGTGACATTGGTTTTACTCGGAGCTCTGCTGACTTCTCCTTTTTCATACGTCACAGTTCAACAGACAGTTGTTCTTCTTGTCTATGTTGATGAAATTCTTCTAACAAGAGATGACATATCTGGCATCACTTTAGTCAAGAAGCATTTGACCTCACAGTTACAAACTAAAGATTTGGGTTCTCTACGGTAGTTCTTGGGTATCGAGGTTGCTCATCGTCCTGATGGCCTTGTATTATCTCAACGAAAGTACTGTCTCAATCTTCTTCGTGATGCATACTAATCCGGATGTAAATCCGCAGACACGCCTATGGATGTCAATCACAAATTACGCGCTCATGCATCCGACAATGATTTACTTCTTCAAAATCCAGAGTAATATCGTCGTTTGGTTGACAAACTCATTTATCTCACTGTCACTAGACCGAATATATCCTTTGTTGTCGGAGTTGTCAGCCGGTTTATGAATGCACCTCAGAACTCTCATCTCCAGGCCATGGAACGGATCATCAGGTATCTGAAGAATGCCCATGGACAAGGCCTTGTATATCAGCCATCTCCTTCTCTATCACTCATTGCCTACTCTTACGCTGATTATGTCGGCTCTCTCGATGATTGTCGTTCTACGAGTGGATTCTGCACATATTTTGGTGGGCACCTGGTCACCTAGCGAAGCAAAAAGCAAAATGTTGTTGCTCACTCCTCTGCTGAGACTGAATATTGCTTAATGGCTTCTGTTGTTTATGAACTTACACGGCTAGAGAGTCTTCTCTCTGATTTGGGCGTCAAACTTCCTTCCCCAGTAATACTTTTTTGCGATAATCAAGTCGTCATCAACATAGCTGAGAATCTTGTATTTCATGAGCGTACGAAACACATCGAAGTTGATTGTCATTTTGTCCGAGAAAATGTTCAAACTCTGAAGTTGTTTTTACGACATGTTCCTGCAGTCGAACAAGTGTCAGACATCATGACAAAGGCCATACATCGTCCCCTATATTGCAAATTCCTTTTCCAAACTGAGTGTCTATGACTTGTACGCTCCAACTTGTGGGGGAGTGTTGAAGGATGAAAAATCAAAGCCCCCCACGAGTTCCTTGAGCTCTTTATATTTGGCCCATGCCAAGGCCCATATTGTATTCTTCTCTATTAGTCCCACATTGTGTATTGAGAGTTTGTGTGTAATGTGTCTCCCTATATATAGGGCATAGTTGTACATTGAATAAATAATGGAAAAATATTTAAATATTTAGAATTTGTTTCTCTTTTTTGTCCTTTTTCACACGTACCCAAAGACTCCAATACATAGACTAAAATATAATATTAACTCAATGCGATGACTCCAACACAAACTCCTTATATGGTATATATGTATATGAGAATTTAGATTTAACTTTTTTTTGAAGATTTCACTGAACAAATATGTCAAGTAAACATAAAAAACATTTTAAGCAGAAAAAACAAAAACAACAAAACTTATCCGTTGATGATTTGATATGAGGATCAAAAAAATATGCTGCAAATTTTAGATGTTATATCTAATTTAGGAATGTGAAGCTAATGAAATCAATCAGACAATGAATTATATATATTATTTGTCTTAAGTATAAATTAACTGAAACTAATTTAATAAGTTCTACTAACTTCAAATAAGCAGGGATGGTGATTGAACATTTCATTTAGAGCACTATGGCCTACAATATGCAAGATGCATGTGCTTGGATAATGAAAGCTCTTGTACAGACCTCCTAAAGCAGCCACAATTCGAAGTATTCCACCAAGTCCAAGTTGGCATCTGTCTAGAATGAGAGATTTGAGACTGCATTGTTGATCAGAAAGTATGCGTTCCAATGCATAACAACCCTATTACAATTTAACCTCAAAAAATAAGTTCATGACTACAAAATAGGTATAACATAAGAAATAAAATTGGCTCTTGGAAAGAAAAAACAAAACCTCATCAGCAATGGAATTTCCTCCAAGATTCAGCTCCACAATACCATCAATTCGAGCAATATTTGCAAAAACTTTGGTAACAACATCTGAGGTAATGCCACAAGAAGCCAGATCCAACTTCACAAACTCTTGTGGTCCACATCTTAATGCTTCAGTTAAACTAACTGCCCCATCCTACATTTTACAAAGGACAAGTTTTTTATGTTTTGCTTCAGAAATTCCAGCTATTACATATTTGACAAGGGAAACGTGCTTACATCTCCTATATAGGTCCCACCAAGAAACAATGCAGAAAGGCTTGATAATTTAGCAAGTTGGCAAAGACCATCTACCATAGGCTTGTTTAATCGTATACCGGTCACACTTAGTTCTGAAAATCTGCAAACCAAAGGAGTGTTAAAAGATCTCAGCTTGCATCAACTGAAAAGATGTGTAATTATCTGCAGAGGCAATTTTGATATTATACCGTTTAAGAGATGAAAGTTTAGACAGCAGGTTCACCATTGCATTTCCAGAGATAGGATTATTATTTCCTGTGAGACAGCCAAGAATTTCAGTTAGTAGACAAAATGAATTGAACATAAATATGATTGTTTCTCAAGAGAAAAGTTTAAGAAGTACCTATTGAAAGATGTGAAAGGATAGATTCATCATGCAAGGAGTCGGCGAGCTTCTGAATTGTTCTAGATGTGATGGAGCATTGTTCTATTTTTAAGCTGTAGAGTGCTACAAAATAATACATGAAACTAATAAGATACTTTACAAGAAAGATACTTGTCAAAGAGTTGTTGTACAAACTGACCAGAAGTCAATACATATTCATATTAATGAGATTAATTCAGAGATATACTTTGACTTCTGACCGCATTGGAGTTTATCAATTAGATACTAGAGCAAAGCAAAAGTAATCATAAACATAAAAGACAAATGGCCAAAAACAAACAGTCAGTGGATATCATATGAAGCTAAGTGAAGCTTTAATAGATCACTGAACCAAAAACAAGTCTATTTGCATGTAAAGAGTATAACAGATCATTTAGCAAACAAGAATAATGATCAGGGTAAGGTTAAGAGTGCAGTGAAGACTTACCTGAACCTAATGAGTAAAATGACGGGTGGGGACATGATTAACAAATCTAAACTGCTGTAATTCGATGTGAGACGAACAATATCAATATCCGACAATAAGTTGCAAATATTAATAAAATTATTCAACTAACACAAGACAATTGCAATCAATAGCAATAGTTTAGAAAAATTAGCAAGCTTAAATTGTACGCCGCAAGGGTGCTTTGATTTAATTTGCCGTGAATCAGGCCCAGCAACTCTCAGAATTCAATGAAAAAAAAACTGAACTAACAATATGATATTCAATTGTACAATGATAAGAAAATACATAACTCCTAAGCATGGAGGAACCTGTGGTATGTGGTGTGGAATGGGGGAAGGAATCAGTTGCGTGAAGGGGTATTGGTAGAAGCACTCAATGGAGGTGTTAGGAAGGAGTTGGAGAGTCTGTTATGTGGTGGATGGGAAGAGAATGGCTGAGGTGGAATGATGATGGGGAGATAGAAGAGGGTGTGGAGAGGATGGAGGTGCGGCTGCATGTGAGAAGTAGGAGGTCCGGAAGTGGTGAGCGAGTGGTTGTGGGGTCTTTGGTAAGTAGGAGGGAAGAGGGGTGGCGGCCCCCACGGTGCTCGATTGAGGGATTGAAAGGAAGCGGTTGGTTGGAATAATCAACAATGGGAAGAGGGTGAGGCAACTGTGACAAAACCTAGCATCGACATCTGAGGTTCACCGTTACCGTACTATGGATTGATCGATCAGCTCCACAAGAATACTCCAAACCATTACTCACGTCTAAATGAGCACCTACGTGAGCGGGAGAGCGTGCGCCGTGCACGCACACACACACATATGTATATAAGATATAGGGCAAACATTATGAACAACTTCGATCATAATATCATCTAAATTCTAAAGTACAAATATAAACAAATAAAGATGATTACATAGAATTATCTAAATGTCGCTCCGGACGTGAGCACAGACTCTGATCATCCAAATGAAGATCCTAATTTTAAATACAGCGTGAATAGACCAGCAATAACCTCGGTTGATGATGATCTACTCCTAAACAATGATTCCCATCATATAATGCAATGTCCACAATTAAATGCCCTGATCCAGAAGGCACTATCTAGACTCTGTCATCCTTAGTTTTATCATGAAACAGACATTAGAGAAAGAGTTCCAAATATCATCTCACAACAATTTAGACATTTCAATATAAATTCAAGCATTAAAACAAACTAAAGCTGGAAAGATTATTTATTCAAACCTTTGCAATTTTCTAGTATAGTAGAAAGATATGAACTGCAGGCATCTGTGAGACGGTTGTGAGAAAGATTAAGCACTTCAAGACGTTTGAACATGACTGGGCATTCACATATCTGTAAATGGAGGCAAAAAATTTCTCAAGAGAAGGAAAAAGAATTTAATTCAAGCAATGTAAATTTTAACCAATAGTTAGAGATTTGTTATGAAATAAGTACAAAATCATTAAATGATAGATATTAATTAACTTGTTAACCTTTGCAGTTATGCAAATGTCATAGGTATCAGCAGAACATGTCCAAAAGAAAATAAATGTTGAAATGAGAAACATAAAAACCTGGAATAAAGCAGTTGGACCGAACCGATTGCAATGCAAATCTAGAGTTAGACCACCATATTTTTGGTTTGATGAAGTAAATATTTGTTGGATTTTCTCCATTGTCTCATTTCCTGTAAGCAACTTAGTAAGGAACTGCAGCAGCATAACAAAAAGTCATGGCAAAGCTCGCATGTAGAAAGGTATTATGAAACCCATCATGAAATTTAGTACAATTAGTAAAGCTACCTTAAAGAATCATACCTAAGGAATTATGAGATATGTCCAACAGTGCAACTGTTTTGTGGACCTCAAGTGCATGTAAGAAGGGCGTTACTGATACATCCTGTAATGCACAATCTGATACAATGATTTCATCCTCTGAAACCTAGTTAAAGACAAACAAGACAAGAGAATCAAATCCTTTGTCATGATAGTTGTTTCAGCTTAAAAACAAATCTAAAGGAAACTAACCTCCAAACTGTACAACCACTTCAGCAATTTATGACTAGGAGATTCAGTTGACTTTTCACAGAAGTCCGTATACAATTTCATAAGGCGTTTTGGCACCCATTCTATAAAAGAAAAAAATTGAACATTATACAAACTAGGAAGCATACAATTAGGAATCATTTATTTAAATAGAATCTAGCTATTACTATTTGTTAAAGAAGCCCACTTAAATAGGCCCATTTATGTGTTTTATATTGTGTTCTCTCTCTCTTCTTTAGTCCCACATTGTGTATAGGACCTAGCTCTCTCTATCTCTCATCTATATATTTGTACTCATTCTTTGTATTCTATACAAGTGAACATATATACAAGTGGATTTTTCCCTTCTCTACATGGTATCAGAGCCACCGGTCCGGTCTACGCGGATAGCCTCCTCTTAACCGCCTTTATTCCCGAGTTCTCAAGTCGGCAAGCGGCTAGCTGCGGACAGCCTGCACTATCCGCTTCTCGCTCGGTCTCGGGCGGTCTGATTCTGGCTATCCGCTTCTCCTCCCTTCTCTCCCTTCCATCTTCTTCCCTCCGTGGTTCCACTCCTCCCCTTCCGCCTCTTATAGCATTCGTGTGGGGCCCGCCTGTCTTTCTTCTCGCGCGGTCTCACCTGTGCTATTCGCCGCGGCCTCTCCTCTATCCGCGACCTTGTCCACCTGACCGTGCGGACTTCCCTCCGCATTTTTTTTGGTCGTGATCCTCTGATCGCTGGTGTGACCGCGCGGACTAAGTCTTTTTCTCGCAGCGGCTTGCCTCTTGCCGCTGCCTCTTCTCGCTGCGGCCTGCTCTCTTCTCGCTGCGGCTTGGTTCTCGCTGCGGCTGCCTCTTCTCGCAGCGGTCTGCCGTCTTCTCGCAGCTGCCTGCCTCTTCTCGCCGCGGCTTCCTTCCCGGCCTCTCCGCTTGAGTGTCTCTACTCGCGGTCTCTTCGCTCTTCCCGCTAGTCGCTCCTCCTTTGACCGCTGCCCTGCTCATCCTGACCGTGCGGACTGTTGCCTCCCGCATTTAGGTCGCGGTCTTCCTCTCTTGCTATCCGTGCAACCTGTCTCTGTCCGCTGGTTCTTCTCCGCCTCTGGTCGCGGTTTCCTCCTGCCGCTGGTGTGTCTCTTACATCGTGACCGGGCGGACTGTCTCTGCCCGCCTGCTAGCCGCGCGGGTTGTTCCTCTCTTGCCGGTCTGCTTTCCTAGCCGCTTCTCCTCTATGGGTTCTTCTGCCGATTCCACCGGCACGGCTATTCCTCCTGCAGACTGCCCGCCTTCTCTTCCAGAAGTGCGGGATGAACTTCGTATTACGACTATCTCTCTGACTGGTAAGAAGAATTTCGTGGAATGGGCACATTCTGTTCGCCGGGTCTTGCAATCCAAGGGGTTTCTTCATCACTTGACCCAGGGTGTTACCGGTACTTCTACTGATGATTGGTCACGCAATGATGGTCGGGTCCAGACCTGGATTCTTAATTCTCTTGATAGTGAATCCTATCGCTTGACCATGTATCATGAGACGGCCAAAGGAATGTGGGACGAGGTCCATACTCTCTACTCCGGCAAAAATAGTCTTCACCATCTGTATGACATTATCACTGCTCTCCAAGACCTCGATAGCAGTGGTACGACCGATCTGACATCCTTTGTTGCTCAGGCTCGATCTTTGGTCGAGGCATGGATCCAACATCAGCCTCCTACTGGCGACCTTGCTGCCCAACGTGTCCAAAAGGAAGCTGTGGGGATCGCCATGATGATGGCTCGGCTACCCCATCACCTTCACAGTGTCCGGGCTCACATCCTCTCCTCTGTTGTTACTCCATCATTCTCAGATGTGTGCTCCATGCTTCTCAAAGTCACTCCGCCTCCTGATGTGTCTGGACCTCCTTCACCGGTTCTTCTCCAGCAGGTACCTCCACCGTTACTGCCTCCTCCCTCCTCCGTCCGTGGAGGCCGCTCTGATTCTCGGGGACGTGGTCGCGGAGGACGGCCTCGGCCTAAGTGCTCGTTCTGCGGCAAAGATAGGCATTTTGAAGCCACATGTTATCGCAAGCATGGTCGCCCTCCTCGTCCGCAGGCTTCTGTTGCTGCCACCGACGCTTCTCCTGCTCCTTCTGGCCTCGACGAGGTTCGCCTCCAGCTTCAGCATCTTCATGGGCTGCTCAGCCGTCCGCCTGCCTCGGTTGCCTCCGCTGCCTCCTTTCCCCCTGAAGGTATCACCTGCCTTTCCTCTGGTCCGCGATGGATCCTCGACTCGGGTGCCACTCACCACATCACCTCTGATCGGCCACCTCAGTACTTGTCTACATCGCACCCGCAGTCCATTACCGTTGCCAATGGCGCCTCCGTCCCTGTGGCTGGATGTGCCGATATCTCTCTCACCCCGTTTCTCCATCTCCGCTCGGCTCTTCATGTTCCGGGCTCTCCGTTCAATTTACTTTCTGTTGGTCGTCTTACTTCTGATTTACAATGCTCCATAACCTTTACTTCTTTTTCTTGTGTGATACAGGATCAACAGACGCGGACTATCATTGGTAAGGGGCAACTGCAGAACGGGCTTTACCTTCTTGACGATTCTCCTACTCTCCTCGCATCTGTCTCCTCTTCCGATTGGCATCGACGTCTTGGTCATGCTCCTCTACCGGTCCTCCAGAAGGCTCTCCCGAATGTATCTCTTCCTGTTTTTCAATGTGAAACATGTATTTTTGGCAAACAGCCACGTACATCTTTTCCCTCTCATTGTACTCGGAGCTCTGCTCCTTTTATCTTAGTTCACTCCGATATATGGGGTCCGTACAAAGTCACTAGTATCTCTGGTTTTCGGTATTTCGTTACCTTTATTGATGATTATTCGTGCATGAGGTGGTTGTATCTCCTTCGCGATCGGTCTGAGCTCCCTCGTGTCTTCCGGGCATTCATCCTTGAGACTGGTACTCAATTCTCTGTACCCATTCGTATTATTCGTATAGACAATGCGCGAGAATACACTGGTCATGACTTTGCGACCCTCTGCTCTGAGTTCGGCATTATCCACCAAACCTCATGTGACTATACTCCGCAACAAAATGGTGTCGCCGAGCGCAAGAATCGACACCTTCTGGATGTGGCTCGGTCCCTTATGCTTCAAATGCAGGTTCCCAAACCATACTAGCACTTTGCGCTCTCCACTGCCTGTTTTCTTATCAACCGTCTACCGTCCTCCGTTCTTCAGCATGCCACTCCGTTCAGCCTCATGTTTCCGTCCACTCCGGCCTTTCCTGTAACTCCTCGTATCTTTGGATGTACTTGCTACGTTCACCATCTCGGCCCTCCTACCGACAAGTTGGCACCCCGTGCGGCCAAACATATATTCGTCGGTTACTCTCGCACTCAGAAGGGGTATATGTGCTATTCACCTACTACCCGCAAGGTTACCGTTTCTGCGGACGTTACTTTCCGGGAAGATCTTCCCTTCTTTTCTGCTCCAGATATAGTTCCCCTCTCTTCTGCTCCGGATGTGGTTCGTCCTATCATCCCGGTTCCCTGCTCCTCCTCATCTCCTCCTCCTCTTGATCAGGTTCCGGTCCGTCCAACTCCACCTATTATTCGGGTCTACTCTCGTCGCTCTTCTACTACCGATGCCCCAATGCAGTTGGCCCCGTCCTCTGATGCTCCGCCACCTGTTGCTCCGGTTCCTGCCTCCACCGCTCACCCGATGGCGCACTATGTCTCTCTCCATCGTCTCTCACCACCGCTTCGCCGCTTTGCCACCTCATTATCTTCTATTTCTCTTCCTAACTCTCTGCATGAGGCGCAACAACATCCTGGCTGGCGGGCTGCCATGGAGGATGAAATGAAAGCCCTTTGGGCCAACCAGACCTGGACCCTGGTCCCGTTGCCTCCCGGTCAGCACCCGGTTGGATGTAAATGGGTGTTTGTCATCAAACATGCCCCGGATGGCACTATTGCCCGTCTGAAGGCCCGATTAGTGGCCCGGGGTTTCACTCAACAGCAGGGCCTTGATTATAGGGAAACCTTCTCTCCGGTCGCCAAGCTCAACTCAGTTCGTGTGCTTCTCTCCGTCGCTGTGCACCGCCACTGGCCCCTTCATCAGCTCGATATCAAGAATGCCTTTCTGAATGGCGATCTTCACGAAACTGTCTACATGCGCCAACCGCCCGGGTTTGAGACCACGGGGGAGTCTCATGTGTGTCTTCTCAAGAAGTCTATCTATGGTCTCAAACAATCCCCCCGGGCGTGGTTTGACAAATTCAGCAAGGTGGTTCAAGACATGGGTTTCACTCGGAGCTCTGCTGACTTCTCCCTCTTCACCCGACACCGGGCAACAGGAACTGTCGTTTTGTTGGTCTATGTTGACGATATCCTACTTACTGGGGATGACTTACAAGGGATCCAAGCAGTCAAACAACATCTCAGCACCGTTTTTCAGACCAAAGACCTCGGGCATCTTCGCTACTTTCTCGGTCTTGAGATCGCACGACGACCCGATGGGCTTGTACTCTCCCAAAGAAAGTACTGTCTCGATCTCCTCAAAGATGCTGGCCAGTCAGGTTGTAAGCCAGCTAATACACCGATGGAGGTAAATCATAAGCTCTGTGCTCATTCCTCTGATAGTGATCTGCTTCTCCAGAACCCGGAGTACTATAGACGCCTTGTCGGAAAGTTGATCTACCTAACCGTCACGAGGCCTGACATATCATTGTTGTTGGGGTGGTCAGTCGTTTCATGCATGCTCCCCGGGTTTCTCATCTGCAAGTTGTTGAACGGATTCTTCGATACCTTAAGGCAGCTCCGGGTCAAGGGCTTGTTTACAAAACCTCCACCTCGGCTCCCGCATTGATTGCTTATTCCGATGCCGATTACGCTGGTTCCCTGGACGATCGGCGATCGACCAGTGGGTTCTGTACTTACTATGGAGGTCATCTCATTACTTGGAAAAGTAAAAAGCAAGCCGTGGTTGCTAGATCCTCCGCAGAAGCTGAATATCGATCTATGGCATCAGTTGTTTCTGAACTCACATGGCTTGAAAGCCTTCTTGCTGACTTGGGAGTAAAACTTCCTTCATCTGCTGTTCTCTTTTGTGATAGTCAAGCGGCCATACACATAGCAAAGAATCCGGTGTTTCATGAGCGTACGAAGCATATTGAGGTCGACTGTCACTTCATACGAGAGAAAGTTCAAATGAAGAAACTTGAATTGAAACATGTTCCGGGCACTGATCAGGTTGCTGATATTCTCACGAAGGCCCTATCAAGCACCTTGTTCTATCAGTGTTTGTCCAAGCTGGGTGCATATGATTTATACGCTCCAGCTTGCGGGGGAGTGTTAAAGAAGCCCACTTAAATAGGCCCATTTATGTGTTTTATATTGTGTTCTCTCTCTCTCTTCTTTAGTCCCACATTGTGTATAGGACCTAGCTCTCTCTATCTCTCATCTATATATTTGTACTCATTCTTTGTATTCTATACAAGTGAACATATATACAAGGTGGATTTTTCCCTTCTCTACACTATTAATAAGGGAGGCCATGTACCATCACAATAATCAGTACCGTCTGATATAATCTTGAAATAAAGTAAAAAGGGAGAAAAGAAAATAAAGTAATATAAAAATATAAGGCAAAGGAAAAAAATAAACATTAAGAATAAATAAATAATATATATACAAAACTTCAAACAATAAAATTATGTAACGATCATATGCACTCTCTCCATCGAACTATGATGCACGGATACTTAAAAATGGGCAACGTATCGACTCGAACGCGTACCGGATACGGGAAACGCCCGGAAATTCGCGGAAACGCGTTTCCGAAACTTCAGGAAACACACTTAAAAATAAAAAATAAAAAATATTTAGGATTCGCGTATCCCGCTGGGGGGATACGCGAATCCCGCTATTTCAATCCCGCTAATCTACGCAAATCCCGCTAGGTTTGCAATCCTGCGCTGCTCCCCGATCCCGATCCCTCTCCCGATCCCGGCGCTGCGCCCCTCTCCCTCTCCCTCTCCCGATCCCGGCCCTGCTCCCCTCTGCTGATCGACGTTGCTCCCCTAAGCTTCTTCTTCTTCTTCTTGGAGTCCTAATGGTGGATGACAAATCAGATTTACTGTAGAGTTCTATCACTCTTATGTTCTGCACACTGCATATTCAAAGATAAATGAGAACTTTTGTTGTTCACTGGATTGTTGCACATTGTTTAATACCATTCTATTTAAATGTAATTTTATTCATTTCCAGAACACGTGAATTTTAAAACTAGTTGTGATAGAGGAGACAGCTAGCCTCACATTGTATTCAATTAGATAACTACTTTTTGCTTATAAGGTTGATCGTTATGCTTTTTCTGTTAACTGTATGTAGAACATATGTAGAGCATTTCATTAGTTAACGTTGCTCTAGTAGCTTTTTTCTGTATGTAGTATAAGCTAATTAACGTTGCTCTAGTAGCTTTTTTCTGCATGTGAATAACAAACCAATGATCAATTGATGTAATGATATATTGATGTGGACATGTGATAGAATGTTTAATTTATCGCTTATATGTACAAATAGTTCATTAGTTGTCTTATTCTAATATTAATTAGTACTTATATTAAAATAATTAAAAATAATTAAAAACGTTTCCCGTATCCTTATTTTTTTAAAAATCACGTTTCTCGTATCCGTTTCGTATCGTATCCCGTATCCCGTTTCCGTCCCCGTGCATCATAGCCATCGAACACCAAACAAGTTGAACACTTGTTATAGTAGGCTTGATATTGTGCACGGAGACCGTGTGAAACAGGGTAAGGCCCTAAGAGAACTTAAGGATAAATGCAAACGCAACTCCCGATGAAGCCAAACTTGTAATAAGATATTTTATAAACAATATGATTTTGATTTACCGCAAAATTAATGCTTTTAAACAAAGGAAGCAAGGGATAAAATATAAGCACAAGAGCACACAAAAATAAAAGACTGGACAAATAGAAAATTACAAAGATTTGAAGATTTGGGAACAGTGATTACAAACCAACATCACGCAAGTAGAGAATTAAACAAATATTCAACTAAAAAATAAACAAACGAACCTTGAATACCAAAACTATATTGGGAAAGGGATGGGGGACTATTCGGAGATCCATGGAGGAGCTGGAAGGGCCTCCTGGGACTGGATTGAAGCCCCCGAGCAGGAGTAGACCTGCTGGGCAGCACCAGAATTGTTGGAATGGAACCCTCTCTGGACTGGAGAAGACGGGCTGCAGCTGGAATTGATATCCACGGCTCTGGACAGATTTCTGGAAGCAAGCAGCAGGCTGGAATTGATATCCAGGGCTCTCTGGACAGATTTCTGGAAGCAAGCAGCAGGCTGGAATTGATATCCAGGGCTCTCTGGACAGATTTCTGAAGGCTAGCAGCAGGATTGAAGGTGGTTCCATGAAAGGAGAAGGGGGCTGGGAAAAGAGGGAGGGGTGGATTGGAGAGGGGGCTTGCTGACTGAATGTGTGGGTGAGGAAAAATAGGGGCTAATGGGGGGGAGAGGGAAAGAAGGGGAAAAGAAGGGGGGAGAGGGAAAAAAAAGAGGGGGAAGAGAAGGAAAGGGGGAGAATGGGAGATTAATATTTACAATTTTTTGACCTGTCCCTAAAGATTTGACTCAACATTGACCTCAAATTCCATTCAGATTTAACTTCAAAGAACGCCCAATTCAGTCATTACCGCACCTTGCCGTCGGCGTCCCCTTCCCCTAACTTTCCCCGGAGCTCCGGCCACCGTGCGGCAACTAGAAGCTTAACCGTTACACACTAACTATGCCCAACATTAAATCCCGTATTAAAAAGCTTAAAAAAAAACATAAACAGCGCCCAACATTCCTCTGCTCTTCAATGCATGTCTCTCTCTCTCTCAATGCTCATAAAACTCTCCGGCCACCACCTTCGCCCTCAGCTCCCCAATTCCCATCCTATCTTCTCTCTCTCTCTATCTCATCTCCCTTCTCATTCTCTCTATAAACCATCCCCCTCCCTCCTCCCCTGTCACTTTCTCTCTCTAAGCCATCCCTTTCATGCCATGGAATTTGACTACTTCCAAAACGCCATATCCAACAATGAACTCCCCGCCAATCATCTTCTTCATCCTCTCAACCACTCGTTCGAAGTATTCGCCGCCGGCGATTCCCCGGAAAACAAGCATCGAATTATGCGGCGAAGGGCATCGCGCACGGCCTCGACGATGTTGTCGGTGCCGGCCTCGCCCTTGGTTCGGATCATGGTGGCGCCCTCGCGAATGCGACGAAGGGCCTCACCGAGATCGGGGCAGCCGCAGACGAAGGGGACTCGGAAGTTGTGCTTGTTAATGTGGAGGTGCTCGTCGGCAGGGGTGAGGACCTCGCTCTCGTCGACATAGTCAACGCCGATTGCTTCAAGGATCTGGGCCTCGACAAAGTGGCCGATTCGAGCTTTGGCCATGACAGGGATGGTGACGGCCTGCTTGATCTCTTTAATCAGCGTCGGATCGGTCATTCTAGCAACGCCACCCTGCGCGTGAATGTCGGCAGGACGCGTTCCAGGGTTATGACGGCGCAGGCCTCCTCGGCGAAGCGGCATCGACGACGTCCATGATGACCCAGCCGCAAAGCATCTAGGCGAGGCCTGCCTTCACAGAGAACGTGGTCGTCTTCTTTGGAGGCTCGGTGAGGATGGCGTTGTTGTCGTACACCGTTACTACACCGCTTTCGGCCATGGCTTGCCGATCGGGAAATTAGGGTCGGGATTGGAGGAGAAGGGATTGAGAGAAGAAAGGGGTATGGGGGAAGAGCGATGCTTACAAACGCAAAATGAGATGCGTGTTTTTTAAAATATTTTAATTAAATTCAGTCAGGCTCGACCGGCGGGGGGGAGTTACGGGAAATATGAGATTAGTGGGTCATAAAATTTAGGAACATATCCTAAATTCAATGAATTAGTGGGGTAGTGAAGGAGTCGGCTGGCTGGAGGATGGCCGGATGTGGCGGAAATGGACACCAATGGTGGTTGCCAAATAGGTTTTTGGCGATCGCTGAAAAACAAAATATGAAAGAATTTGAGAAGGAACGGGGAAGACCACCGAGGGTGTCCGGAGAATGATTTTGGTGATCAACGGAGTTGAACTTAAAGAGATTTAAGGGAGTGGGGGATTGGGCTGATTTGTAGATTTTGTGTGGAGGGGGGGGGGGGGGGGGGCTATTAGAGACGTGGTCCCACTGGACGAAGGAGAAGGTGGGTGGTCGGCGGTGGGGTGGGGAAGGAGAAATGAAGGTTGGCTGCTA
Organism: Platanthera zijinensis; assembly: GCA_039513925.1. Lineage (NCBI taxonomy): Eukaryota > Viridiplantae > Streptophyta > Magnoliopsida > Asparagales > Orchidaceae > Platanthera > Platanthera zijinensis. The sequence continues at coordinate 164,909,550 of CM077095.1, forward strand.
ATATGGAGAAGGGTTGAAATGGGATGTGGGGTGGAGAGGGGGAAAAGGGTGGTCGGTTGTTTTGGAGAGGGACTGGAATGGATGTGGGGGGTCATCAGTGGGATGGGAAGAGGGGAAAGGGTGACCGGATGCTTTGGAGAGGGACTGGAATGGGCGTGGGGGCGTGGGGGTGTGTGGGGGGGGGGGGGATGGAGAAAGAGGATGGGGACTCACGACAAGGGAGAAAAGGAGGGGTTCCAAGCTTCATGCCCCCACCCGGGCTCGGCTTCGGCAGCAAAATGGTCAAAGACAAGACTTCACACTCAAATCTTTAATACCCCTAAATGAGAACTCTCACCCTCAATATACAAACACTAGGTGGAACAACGAACGACCATGATTCGACGTTCATTGTGATCCCCAAAATAAAACAAAATACAACGCGAAAAAACACACAAAGAACAACTAATGCTAAGATCGGTGATCTGCTCATTATGAGCGGTCCCGATCGTCACTATGCCCGTCGGCACGAGTACACCCGAACGGATTGGGCAGGTTGCTCCCCATCAACTCCTCCATCTCGGAATCATTCATCTCCGTAGAATGAAGAAGATCATAGTGTTGTCGTAAGGCGGGGGCGAGTCTCTCGAGCTCTACTGCGAAAATCCATGTATCATAATTTATAAGTAAAAGGGTGGCCCTGCCAATGGACCAAGTATCGGACTCTGCCTGGTGCGGGTACGAACTCATGAGCCACGATCACTGTGATGATGTCGAACGGACTAGCGGTTGAAGACGGTGGAACTAGCAGCGAAGGAGGTAGTACAAAAACAGAAATAATTGTAGGATCAATCAGTGTTGACGACTCGGGCTGTGCCAGAAACTAAGTGGTAGACGAAGGCTGCAGATGAAGCTATTATGGATCTGTTACGGATCCCCCATCAGTTATCTATTATTATATGTATTGAGTCGAGTGTAATATTAGCGTCATATGAGTTTAGTCGTAGTCGTTATGTTTTAATATTTTAGCATATATTGATGTATTTACAGTTGTGTGAATGGGGGTCCTATTTATTGGCCCGTCTTGTATTAAGTATGAATGAATAAAATTTTAATTTACTAACCCTTGAAGGAGATCTTGGAAGCTCTCTCTCTTGAGCATGCCCCGCTTAGGCAGCCGCAATCAAGGCTACGTAGTATCACTGCCACTGTCATCTCCACCTTCGCCCACTCCTACGGGAACCTCTGAGTAGGCCTATAACAACTTGGTATCAGAGATAATCGATCCTTTTCCACATGTCATCGCTTGGTTCTCTTCATTCCAGCAGCCCCGAGCCTTTCTTTTCATGTTCCAGCCACGACATCAAGCTCCACAGCCCTTCACCATATCACGTCACTGCCTTCAACCGTTGTGAGACATCAACCTTCGTCTACATCCTTCCGCGCCGCCAGCCACATTGGCCCGCATATTGCTCCTAACACTAGTTGCCTTCCTCTGGTTCGACACGAATCTAGCCATCTTCTTCTTGCTTCACGCACACTGACGTCCATCCACGTCTATCACCTGCGCCTCTTCGTCGACGCGCCTACAGGTCAATTTCCTTGTTCTTCTTTGATCTTTCTCAGGCTCCTAGCGCTAGAAGCCAACCTGTGACCTCTGCTTCCTTCCAACAGCTTCTTTTTGCAAAATCCAACCCGTTCTGCATCCATCTTCTTGAGCCAGCTCCGACTTTCATTTTCCTCAAGCCATATACATCGTCCCTCGAGCAGCATACAACCCTCACATCTCTTACGTCTCTTTCGAGCCCTATGCTTAATCCAACCAGTGCTTTTAACTTTATCATTATTATTATTATTTTCCTTACATCATCGAGTCACATTTTAATAAATTAATCGATTATGTGATTAATTACTCAAGCACATTTTATTTCCAACATGAAAGACTTCATTAGCTTCCATGCTCTTGGCGCGCGTATTATTGAGCTTCTAATGCTGGTTGAGGAATTCTATAACAAATAACTTCAGGCCTCCAAGGCGCAGTCATCGCTTCCGCCGCCACCTCCAGAACCTCATGCCACATCATCGCTTGAACTGTCGGTCTTTGCTCCACCGACCCCGGCAGACCAGTTCTTATTGTCGGTCGTCGTTCCTCCGACAACTGCCACTCCGCCGGATCCATTCCTTTCGCTAGCCCTGGCCCCTCTAGGCGTCTTACCAAAGTTGCACGTCATCGCTCCGCCAGCCCTGCCAGACCCACTCCTTCCACCGCCAACCTTGTCGACGGCACCGCAGCTTCTCACCGATGCCCCAGCCGCCGTGGCCCAATATCGAGAGTTGTTCTGGCATGAAATCAAGGAGCCAGATGATCTGGTAGCCACATAGAGTTCGATCTTGAGGGCAAACTCGATTTCAAGGGCAGGGGAGATGTTATGGATTTGATACTGATCCTCCGTCAGTTATCCATTATTATATGTGTTGAAGAAAGTATAAAGAAAATCCATCATAGAGGCCCGTATATAGCCCTCTTGGGAGTTAGGATTTAGTCTCACATCTTGGGATTAAGTTTAGGCTCTCCCCTCTTCTCCTATATATATGTACCAACAAATATGTTACGCAATCAATTTTTATTGAGAAATTAATAAAATCATTCCTTTATTTCTTTCAATTTCATGCTTGTCTACATGGTATCAGAGCCAAAAATCGCTCCTACCTGTGCTTTGGTCTGTCCTGCTACCTGCTCTGGGCGGTTAGCTTTGATCTAACCACACGTTTTCCTTTGCTCATTGCCTTGTGCGGTAAGGATTTTCCTAACCGCAAGCTCCCACTCCCCTCTGGCTTGTCCACCCCCCCACCACCACTTAATATTGTTTTTCTTTGGGGCCCACTTGGCGTTTGCTTCTCCGCTTCTGGTTGCAGGTCGCCTCTAACCGCGACTTTCTTTACGCAGGTTCTGGTCGCAGCAAGTTGTTGCTTTCTTGTCGCTGCGAGTTGCTGCTCGCTTCTGTCTTCCAAAGGTTTTGGTGGAGACCCCGATCTGGACGTTGCAAAAATACCCGACGCCACACCTGACCGGATATCTATCGGCCTTGATTGCTGCAATATGTTATTTTGTAATTTATGTAATGATTTTTATATTTTTGTAATATATATATATATATATATATATATATATATATATATATATAAATATATATATATATAACTCAAAATTAAATATATAAATATATATATACATACATATCAATATATATGTATATTTATATATTCATTAGGGTAAGATGAGATCGGTCCCGATCACTGCACATCTTCCCGATCCAGCGCCAGGAATTTCCGCCTCCCGATCCAAGCCGCAGGAAGCGGTAATGGCGGAAGCACGTACGACCACGGCGCCTCCTCCGGAACTCCAATTGCCGGCCACGATTCACGCAGGACCACTCGCCCCTTGCCGCTCCTCAAAGTTGTAAGCCACCACGTCTCTTGCAACCGCAGAGCACGACTATTGCAATTTTTGCTTCCGCCATGGCCATTCCTTCACGCATCCGGCGGTTCGGGACTACCTCATGGAGGTTATTTGCTCTCTTTTTGATACCCTATAAAGGGGGAATGTTGTAATTTTTTGTTTAGGTGATTGGTGAAAATTGTTGAAATTGAAATTGTTGTGATTGTGCTTCCGTTTGAAGTTGTTGTGTGCTTCCTGTTAGAAGTTAAGCGTGATTAAAACTTTGTGCGAGAGCTGTAGGAGATAGTGTAGAGTTATTTTGCTATTGCTGTTCATGGAAATTTCCCGTAGAGGTTGCTGGTTTAGGGAGATGATGAACAGTACTAATTAGATGTATTATCTGGTGATGGTGAATAGTGGAATTAAATCTGATTTCACTGTTTCAAATATAGTTCCCTGTGGTTGTTTGAGGTTGAGTACTGTTGTGCCTTGCTTCCGCATGAGTGAAGATGAACGGCGAATGGAAAACTTTGTTGTTAGTAATTAGCTTGTTGCCCGTGTGCTGTAGGAGATAAGGTTTGATTAATGAACCGTAACATTAAATTGTTTACTGTTGGAAGGATTGCCTCCGTGGGAGAAATTTAATTAAGGTTGTTGTTCGCTTCCTGGAAAGGAGAAGGTCAAACGGTTAGAGTGTTTAGAGATTTCGTGGAGCCTCTTTGTAAACAAGTGTGAAATTTATCTCTTGTAGAGATTACGTGGAAACACTCTTATTTGAGAGTTAATTTTCGGTTGTTAGGTTTGTGGCTTCTCTAGAGTGAGTGACTCCATGAAACCACTTCGTGTGAGAGAGCGGTTTAATTCTGTGGTGCCCGTGTGCGATAGCGGCCAACCTCGGAGCGGGAAATCGAAGGTGACGAAGAGTTCCTCGCGTGATCGCCATCGACTTCGAATACGGAAGACGCCTCTTCTATTGGGTAATTGTTTCTATCTTTTCCTTTGTGTGTGTGTCTATATTTTCTCGTAAATAATAGATTCATTGCTGGGTTTACGCCCGAGTTTTGTCAGCAAACGCTGCGTCGAAAACTCCAAACGGAAGCGTGTTTGGAATTCACGATTTCCGTTTTGCTATGGCAAGGGGAACGGAACAAAAGTTGCGAACTTTCTTCCCCGGATTTAAAATTGAACCATTTTATTAAGAAAAATCACTTTAAAACAAAATAGCGAATTTGTGTTTTACAAAGAATTTAGTTGCTTCATTTTTTTAAGTTCGTGTAAATTTAGCTCAATTTTCATTGCGCACATTTCATCGAATATTACATGCATTAGGGTTTCCTAGAAAAAACCGACAGGCGCGCAAACCCTACGCGCCGTCCTGCATCAGATTTTCTCGTCGTTGCTGGCCCTCAAGCAGCAGAAAGTTCTGTCCGCTGCTTTGACCGCAAGTTCCAAGCCGCAGAAAGTTTATCCCAATCCACTGTTCATGTTCTGTCAGCTACTAATCCTCAAGCCGCAGATCTTCCTCAGGCCGCAGATCTTCCGGCCACCGCAATTCCTCTCTCAAGCCGCAGTTCTTCCTCAGGCCGTCGCCGCTCCTTCAGGTCGTTGTTCCTCAGGTCGTCGTCCTGTCTCAGCCCGCAGTATCTTTGCTTGGGAGTTGTTCCTCTAGTCACCAGGCCGCCGTCACTTCTCTGGTCGTCAGGGCCTCAGTGAATTGTCCTTGCACCCAGGTCGATCTTTTCTCCAGTCTGCCGCAGCAACTTCTCCAGGCCGCCCGTTCCTGTTCGCAGCTTCATCAATCTGCCGCAACAGATTCTCCAGTCTGTCGCAGCAGCTTCTCCAGGCCGCTTCTCCTCCCCAACCCGCTTCTCCACGTTGCTTCTTGTTCGCACAGTGGTCTGCTTATCTCTTGCAGTCGTGGCTACCTCCTTACCGTTGTTATCTTCGTCGTTGCTTGACTCCTGCCTGCTTTGCTTGCCCTGTTCTTTGTTGTGTGCCTAGCTGCTCCTTGTCGCACGGGTCTTCTGCTCTTGTTTGCGGCTTTTTCCGCAAGGTCGCCTCCAATGGCCCGTCATGCTTCCCCATATCCTTTGTCTCAGCAATCACCTCCAAACAACTTTCAAGCTGACATCAATTCCTTGAGCACCCAAATCCAGTAACTTCAAGGGATGATCGGTCGTTCTCCTGCTTATGTTGTGTCTATTTCCGATGGTGGTGTTTCATGTCTTGCACACAGTTCCTCCGGGGTTATGGACTATGGGGCAACACATCATATTACCACAACAAAACCTTCAAGATACTTGAACTCTGCGCATCCCAAGTTTATTACGGTTGTTAATGGGGATTTTACTACAGTCGTTGGATCAGCCGACGTGTCCCTTACCTCATCCCTCACTCTTCATTCGGTTCTACATGTTCCGGGTTCTCCTTTTAATCTCTTATTTATTAGCCGTCTTACACAAGACCTTGATTGTTATGTGACTTTCTCTTCTACTTCTTGTGTTGTGCAGGACCGTCGAACGCAGACTGTCATTAGTAAAGGAAAATTGGTTAATGGACTTAACTTGGACCTCCACCACCTGATTCTCTCCATTATTAGTTATGTCGATTGGCATCGACGTCTTGGAAATGCCCCTCTTCGCATCCTCCAAAAGCTCTTCTCGATTTGTCCCTCACTGAATTCACATGCGAGTCATGTATCTATGGCAAACACCATCGTTGTTCCTTTTCACCACATTGTACTCGGAGCAGTGTTCCCCTTGTTTTGGTTCATTAAAATATTTGGGGACCCTATAAAACTGCCAGTATTTTTGATTATCGTTACTTTGTTACCTTCATTGATGATTACTCTCGTATGACATGGTTTTATTTTCTTCATGACCGATATGAACTGCCTCGTGTCTTTCGTGACTTTATCCTTGAGACTCGCAACCAATTCTCTACTATCATTAAAATACTTCGCACTGATAATACTCGGGGATACACAGGTCATGTGTTTACCGACTTGTGTACTGAGTTTGGCATCATCCATCAAACCTCTTGTGTTCATACTCCTCAACAAAACAGTGTCGTCGAATGCAGGAATCGTCACCTTTTTGAGGTCGCAAGCACCCTTATGTTTCAAATGAACGTTCCCACCATATGCTGGAATTTCGTCGTTTCTACAGCATGTCACCTCATTAACCGTCTTCCCTCCTCTATTCTTAATTTTCAAGCTCCTTTTCACCTTCTTTTTCCCTCCACACCTCCATTTGCAGGCACTCCTCGTGTTTTCGGATGTGTCTGTTATGTTCACAACCTTGCTCCATCTACTAACAAGCGTGTCTCACGTGCCATAAAATATATGTTTGTTGGGTACTCTTTCAATCAGAAAGATTATGGCTGCTATTCTCCCACTGATCAGAAGATTATTATATCGGCCGATGTCACCTTTCTTGAAAACCAGTCGTATCATTCTCAACCTCTTGACCCTCCACTATTATTATTGTCTCCTCCTTTGCGGCCAACTGTTCATGTTACTTCACCACTACCACCTCTCCTACCCACACCACTCCCAACCCAACCGCTCAAACCTCCTCTGATTCGTGTGTACGCTCGTCGTGTTTCTCCTTCTGATGTCCCGAGCCCATTACCTTCTACTACTGACATTTTGTGTTCCAATGATCTGGATCTGCCTTCTACAGCTCACCCAATGGTGAATTATGTCTCCCTACACCGTGTTTCTCCGGAACTCCGGCGAACTGCTCTTTTTTTATCTTCTCCTTCTACCCCTAACTCTCTGCAGGAGGCTTTCCAACATCCGGGGTGTCGAGCGGCTATGGAGGAGGAAATATCTGCTCTTTGGGCAAATCAAACTTAGGATCTTGTCCCTCTTCCTCCCGACCAAAGTTGTGTGGGTTGTAAGTGAGTATTTGCCATCAAACATGGTCCGGATGGACAATCCAGTGTCTGAAGGCTCGCTTTGTGCCTCGTGGCTTTACTCAACAACAAGGCCTGGATTATGATAAGACCTTCTCTCTGGTCGTCAAACTGAATACTGTTTGTGTTTTGATCTTCCTCGTTGTACATCGTCACTGGCCATTGCATCAACTGGATATCAAAAATGTCTTCCGCAATGGCGATTTACAAGAAACTGTCTACATGAATCAACCTCCCGGGTTTGAGACCACGGGGAAGTCTCTTGTCTGTCATATCAAGAAATTCATTTATGGTCTCAAACAGTCTCCTCGTGCGTGGTTTAACAAGTTCAGTAAAGTTATTTGTGGTGTTGGATTCACCCGGAGCTCTGCTGACTTCTCTTTATTTGTTCGTCATCAACTGACAGGTACCGTGATACTCTTGGTTTTTGTTGATGATATCTTAATTACTGAAGATGATTCGAAAGGCATTCATTTGATCAAGGAACATTTGTCCTCTGTATTCCAGACCAAAGATTTGGGGAATCTTTGATACTTTCTTAGCATCGAGGTAGCCCGTCGACCTGACAGTCTTGTCATATCTCAAAGAAAGTATTGTCTCGATCTTTTTCATGACGCGGGCTACTCTGGTTGCAAACCAACTGACACACTCATGGATGTCAACCAAAAGCTATGTGCATGCTCCCCCGACTCCGATACACTCCTACCAAACCCAGAATATTATCGTCGTCTTGTGGGAAAATTGATCCATCTGACAGTTACAAGACCTGATATATCGTTTGTCGTTGGGGTTGTTAGTAGGTTTATGCATACTCCTCGAACTTTTCATCTTCAGACAGTTGAGCGCATTCTCTGATACCTGAAGTAGGCTCCCGGACAAGGGCTCGTATATAAGTCATCCTCGTCTCTATCTCTCATTGTTTACTCTGATGCTGATTATGCTGGATCCATTGATGATCATCGCCCCACAAGTAGTTTCTGCACATATTTTGGTGGACATCTTGTTACCTGGCGAAGCAAGAAGCAATTTGTCGTCGCACGTTCATCTGCAGAAGTAGAGTATCGATCAATGGTCTCTGTCATCTTGGAACTTACATGGCTAGAAAGTCTTCTCAAAGACCTGGGTGTCAAATTCTCTTCTCCTGCCACCTTGTTCTGCGATAGTCAAGTTGTCATTCATATTGCCAAGAATCCTGTGTTCCATGAACGTACCAAGCATATAGAGGTTGATTATCACTTTATTCGGGAAAAGGTACAACACAGGAAATTGGACTTAAAACATGTTCCAGTTGCAAAACAAGTCGCTGACATTCTTACAAAAGAATTTATATTCTCAGTTCTTTCCAAGTTTGCCTCCTACGACTTGTATGCTCCAGCTTGCGGGGGAGTGTTGAAGAAAGTATAAAGAAAGCCCATTATAGAGGCCCGTGTATAGCCCTCTTGGGAGTAAGGATTTAATCCCACATCTTGGGAATGAGTTTAGGCTCCCCCCTCTTCTCCTATATATATGTACCAACACATATGTTATGTAATCAATTTTTATTGAGAAATTAATAAAATCATTCCTGTATTTCTCTCAATTTCATGTTTGTCTACAATATGTATTGAGTCGAGCATAGTGTATTATTAGGGTAATATGAGTTTAGTTGTAGTCGTCGTTATATATTAATATTTTAGTGTTTATTGGTGTATTTACCAGTTGTGTCATTGGGGGTTATATATATTGACCCTTACAATCTTATATCAAGTATAAATGAATGAAATTCTAATTACCTAAGCCCTAAAAGAGATATTGGAAGCTCTCTTTCTCTCTCTCTCTCTCTCTCTCTCTCTCTGAGCACGTCCCGCTTAGGCAGCCGCGACCAAGGCTCCATAATATCTTTGTCGCCGACATATCCACCTACGACTACTCCTTCGGTGACCTCTGAGTAGACCCATAACAGAAGCGCTGAAGTGGAAGGGGAAATTGGTGATAATTAGGACTGTGGTGGAGTGATGGGCGAAAACGGGGGCTAAGTTGTGGTAATAGAAAGCAAAGAGGTCATGTAATTATGGAGCTCCAAGAATGGTGTTAAATCTTCTGCGTTGAATACAGGTGAAATTCTCATACTCTATAGGATATCCAACTCATAAGCATGTGTTACATTCTTTTAAGCACAGTGCAAATACTTATTCGTTTAACATTTAACTTTCGAGTAATTCCCCTTGGGAACCTCTCAGCGCGTATACAAATCATCATTAGTTCTCCTTTTTAAAAGCATTGCATTCTCGTGTGGATATCAACATATGATTTATAAATGTCATTATTGCAAAAAATTCAATCGGATAGGCTCATCCATGTTATGTAGATGCATAACAAAAGACTCGACAGACTCGCTAGGACGGGATTCTACGGGTAGGGGAATGAGATCTATAGGTTTCCTAGGTTCATAAGACATAACCTAAGACAACCTGAAATGGACTCAACCCTGTCGTCCTATTGACCGATCTATTAAATGTGAACTCTACTGTGAGTAACATAGAATCCTAAGAGGTGTTGTCCCCAACAAGACATCGCAAGAGATTTCCTAAACTCATGTTTACTATCTCAGTTTGGTCATTCGTCTGATCATGGTAGAAGAATAAGAATTGCAGTGTAGTGTCAGTTTTCTTCCACAAGATTTTCCAGAAATAGCTTATGAATCAGATATCTCGATCAGATACGATAGTTTTAGGTAGACTGCGAAGTCTAAAGTTGTCCCGAATGAATATTGATACGGCGTAAGACGCACCAGTAGTCTTGTTGCATGTAATGAAATGAGTCATTTTGGAAAATCGGTCAACAACGAGAAGAATAAAGTCGTGTTTGCGCAGGGTGCGAGATAACCGGGGCACAAAATACATATTAATGTCCACCCAAGGCTAGTGTGATACCGGTGGTGTCGTGGTGGTGTATATAACATGTGTTCTGTTGTGACCCCTTAGCCATCTGGCAAATCTAGCAATGTCAAACGACTCGAGCAACGTCTCTTTTAAGTGTGAACCAGTAGAAACGATCTTCAACAAGTGCGGTGGTTTTTGTTAGATACTGTATATGGTAGATATAGCTTAGAGTCATCTCGGATGTTGGGATCACCCTCTCATATATATATATATATATATATATATATATATATATATATATATATATATATATATATATACACACACACACACACACTATTATTTAGAATTATTATTGAATCTCTAATTTCTATCATGGTATCAAAGGGAAGGAAAACCTTACCCTAGCCGCTCTTCCCGAAAGCGCGTTGTCTCCCGTTTCTGATCGATCTTCGCTGCTATCAATCTCGTATCTGGTCGTTGTTATGTCGTCTCCCGCCGAACAAGATCATCACAGTTATCCACTTATCCCGTCTCCTGTCGAACGGGATCGTCGCTTAAAGTCGACTATTTTTGCTCCTATTCCCCCACTCAAGCTCATCTCTCATCCCAGTTCTCGCGACTTCCGCTCACCACAGTTGATTCGGCGATCAACTCGCGCCTATTTCCGCGACTATTTCAGATCCCTCACGTCGCGTCGCACGTCCTGCCCCTTGGTGGCTTCTGATCACGTTTTGGTGATCCCGCTCTTCTTTTGTTTCCTGTTTCTTCCTCGGTGCGTGCTTCCGATCACATTTCGGTGATTCTTGCGCCGTCATTGTTCGAGGAGGAATTCTTATTGTTGTGCGCCTCTCAGAAAGAAGTCCAGTCGTGTTCTCTTGGTATCGCCTATACGCGGCCCAGTGCAAACTTCTGTAAGCTTCTGCAGCCTGCTCGGTGCATCCATGAGGATGCTTCGCAAACAGCCCTGTCGTGTCTTCTGATTCCGTTTTCAGCAGCGCATCTGCAGCATCCCAGACATCCAGCCGCTTCCGCCGCTATTTCCGATCCAGCAGTGTCGTCAGTCGCTGATTCAGAGTCTTCCTCGGCTGATCCAGCATTTTTCTGCCGCCAATCTTCAGATCTACCGCTCTGAGCTTCTTCTTCGGCTAATCCCGCAGCCCGAACCTTCTACTTTGGTTAATCTCGCAGCCCCTACCTCCTCGATTGATCCTTTTGATGGCATCTGATGCTCGTCCTCTTACGACATCTAATGCAGCTCAGACTAGTGCTTCTCATCGCCCGCATGTCCACTGCCACTACTGTCAGTATTTTGTTCATGTCAAATTTGAGTGTCGCAAGCTTCAGAGGGTCAGCAGTCTGGTCAGCAGCGTGCTCCTGGTGCTCCTTCCGCTCACTTTCCGGCTCCCGCGCAGTCTTTCTCTTTATTTGAGCTTGCACAGTTGATTGCCTAGCAGGCTTCATTGTATCGCTCCTCTCAGTCGGTTGTCTCCCCCTTGCAGGTATCTCCCCCTCCGACTGGTTGATTGATTCTAGAGCCTCCTTTCACATGACATATGATGTCACCCACCTCCTGTCCTGTCAGTCCGTCTCTTCTGCCTTCAGTATCATGGTAGCAGATGGTACCAGCCACCACATCACCAGTCGTGACCTCCTGCATACTAGTCATTTACATGTTCCTGATGTTGCCTACATACTCAAGTTATCTATGAACCTTATATCCGTCAGTCAACTCACATCCCACGGTTGTCTTGTTATTTTTGATGAGTTTACAAGCAGTGTGCAGGATCGTCTGACTGGGACACTCCTTGGAGCTGGTCGTCATCGTAGCGGGGTGTACGTCCTTGATCATCTCCACCTTTCATCCACTTCATCGTCATCGGCAGCTTCCTCCCTTTGTCTTCCTTCGGTGAGTTTCTCTCAGTAGCATCACCTTTTGGTCATCCCAGTGGTTCACATCTAGCTTCTCTTATTAGTCATGGTTTCTTTGGTCATGTTTCTATTGATCGGTCTCACTCTTGTTCGGGCTGTAAGCTTGGTAAATAACTACAACTCTCATATCTGTCTAGTGAGTCCAAGTCTCAACGTCCTTTTGATTTAGTTCATTCTGATGTATGGGGACCCGCACCTTTTGTATCCAAAGGCGGACACCGGTATTATGTTCTTTTTATTGATGACTATTCTCGTTATTGTTGGGTCTACTTTATGCATTCTCGAACTAAATTTTTTCATATCAATGTTACTTTTTCTGATATGGTGCACACAATTTTCTGCTTCCATATGCATTTCGTTCTGACTCGGGGGGAGTATCTCTCTCATGCTTTTTGAGATCTGCTAACCACCCATGACACTCTCACTCAGCTTGTCTGTCCCGGTACACACGCTCAGAATGGCACCGCTGAAAGGAAGCATCGCAACATTATTGAGACAGCCCGCGCCCTTCTTATCTCCTCCCACACTCCTCATTTTTGGGCTGAGGTTATTTCCACTGTGGTCTATCTTATTAACATGTAGCCCTCCAATTTCCTTCAGGGTCAATGTTTTGGTGAGTGTATATACTCTCGACCCCCACGTTACACTCATCTTCGTGTTTTGGCTATCGGTGTTATGTTCTACTCCCTCCACGTGAGTGTGCTAAGCTCTTTGCTCAGTTTGTTCCTTGTGCTTTCTTGGATACAGTACTGAGCTCAAGGGCTATTGATGTTATGACCATGTTGCACGTCGACTTCGCATCTCATGTGATGTTACTTTTGACGAATCTCACCCTTTCTTCGTGTCCCCGGTTCACTCGACCTCACACTAATCTGTTACTCCCTCTGACGTGCAATTTCTCATTATTCTCATCTCTTCATCTCATGTATCCTCTCCTCTGGTATGTCCACCTACTCTTCCCTTGCCGCAATCTACTCTATTACCTCCTCTTCCCTTGTACCAGTCTACTTCGTCATCTTCCCACTCCTCCCCTTTGCCACCTACCTATCCCTTTGATGTGCTCGTCGCCCCCCTTCCATATCAATATACTCGTCGCCCCCCTTCTGTTCCCTCGCCTCCAGTGCCCCAGAATCAATGTATATCTCCTCCAGCGAGTGTCATGTGGATGATCCTCTTGTGCATCGCAAGGCCCGCAACCCACCATGTGAGCGACGTACTCCCGACCGTCTTAGCCAAGATACACTACCGCTAAACCTACCTGCCCTTCCTGCTACTGTCTGTGGTACTCCAAAGCCAACTTCCTACCGTGAGGCCGTCCAGATACCTTAGTGGAAGGTCACCATGTCTGCTGAGTTAGCAGCACTCGAGCACACTCGTACCTGGGAGTTTGTCCCACTTCCACCCGGTGTTGTGTCTATTACTTGCAAGTGGGTCTTTGATGTGATCCCGCCTACGGCTCGCTAGAACCGCTTCGGTTCTATAATTTTACCGTTTTAATTATCGTGTATTTTTATGTCCTGAACATTTTAATGCTTTTAATTTCATATAACGGCGCGTGAGATCGACCACCTCGCGTGACCCTGAATGGATTGGTCCGGTTTGGTGTGATCGGGTCGAGTCGGCACGTGACATTGGGTTCAAGATGTTGCTGAATTTAATCTAATTATTTTATGAAAAAACAAAAAAAAAAACAAAGAGGAGTGGGCTATATATAGTTGGCTGGTTGCCCTAAGTGGAAGGAGGAAAAAGAGTTAAAACCGGGATTGATTTCTCAATCTTCCGGTTCAGCTCTTTCCGCCGCACAGTAGCAGCAGCACGACCCGCGACTTCCGCAGCAACGCCGCGCCTCCCTCCGCTCCCGCTCGACGGCCTGGCCAGCGCCTCCGGTCACCGTCTCCAGCTCCATCCCGGCAACACGTTCCTCGGTCCACCGCCCCAGCCTCTTCCCGTGCCCTAACGCCTCCGCCGATCCACCCGCAAGCCCGCCTACTCCATTCCGTTTCCCAGCTCCACCGCAAGCCAGCCTACTCCCTCTTCCCCAGCTCCACCGCCAGCCCGCCTACCCTATTTCGTTTTCCCCAGCTCCACCGCAAGCCCGCCTACCCTGTTTCGTCTTCCCAGCTCCATCGCAAGCCAGCCCTACCCCCTCTTCCCCCAACTCCACCGCAAGCCAACCCTATTTCCTCTTCCCCAGCTCCACCGCAAGCCGCCAGCCCTATCTCGTCCTCCACAGCTCCATTGGGAGGTTCGGCGCCCATCCGCTACGACATCGGAAGCATCGAAAACGGGCAAGTCCCTTGGTGAGATCTTTTCTTTCCCACTCCTCCTGAAAGTTAACTGCATTTCTTTTTATTGGATTAAATTCAGCAAAGTATTTTCACCGTTCAACCCAATGGCTCATGCGCTTGTCCCAATCATGCCTCGCCGTTCGTTTTACTCCGTGTGTTAGGATTTCGTTCGTGAGTGTGCCTTAGTTAGTTTGCTACGTTGTCGACTTCGACTAAATTTAGGAGTTAATTCCATCAATTTGGTGTGGCTGCTGGGATATCTCACTTCCATTGTGGGATAGCCGAGCGATTGCTTGTACGTAATTCCTAAATTTATTAGCGTTAAGTTGCCTATGGACTCACGAGTGGAGCACCTAGAGGGTACTGTGGGAGACATAGGAAAACGAATGGAAGAACTTATGACTGCCATCACGACACTCACCCTCTCTGTGAGGGACACCAACCAAGTTATGATCGGATTGCGTACCACGGTCAATAATTTGGAAGCCCAGTATCACTTAGGGGGGCTTGCTGCTCAGCCCCCTACCCCCCCTGCACGCCCTCCCACACACCACCACCCGAACCTCAACTAGCACACCACGATAATAGGAATCCCCCTAGATGGGACGCCGGTTGTTAAATTGGACGTTGGGGATTTTGAGGGCACCCTAGAGCCTGAGGTGTGTCTTGATTGGTGTGAGCGGCTTGAGCGATTCCTCAGCTGGAAGCGCACGCCCGCCCACCAGCAGGTGGAGTATGCTACCCTGAAGTTGAAGGGCCCCGCACTCACATGGTGGGGGCAAGTCGAACGGATGCGTTTCACGATGGACAACCACCTATCACCACCTGGGTTGAGTTCAAAACTCAACTCAAGAGGAGGTACGTCCCCGCTGATTTCTTACAGACATTGTACCGTAGGTATCAAAACCTACGACAAGATAAACAGACCATTGACGAGTACACCACGAGTTCCTGGTCCTCCAGTCACGTTTGGATTTAAGGGAGGAAGACCACATGATTGTGGCCCGTTATCTGAACGGGGCTACGGTACGCGATACGTGACCAGCTAGAGTTACATGATTTTCGGGACCTTGGAGAGATCTCTAGCCGGGCACGACGAGTGGAGGCCCTCCAGAGGAGGACATCCGGTCAGAGAAAACTACCGACAGGACCCACTATTCCTCGTCATCGACATCGGCCACTAGGACGAGTGCATCTCCTACTCCGGGCCTACCTCCTACGGGTAGACCGGCACTGCCAGCTCCTGTCCCTGCAGGACCTTCTTCGACTTCCTTGAAGGGAAGGAGATTGCCACCTCTAGGCCTGTGTTCCGGTGTTATAAGTGCATGGAGCCGGGACACAAATCGTCGATCGTCCGAGTGTCCAAAGGCGTCTCCAGTTTAGCCGCGGTTGTTGAGGTTGACGATGGGAGAGATCCCGAGTATGGAATTGGGAGAGCGAGTTGGTTAGAGATACTGAGGACCCCTTTGAGGAGAGTGTGAAGTAGAGGGTGAGCAGCACAGATCAGTTGATTTGTGTCCTACAGCATAGTCTGCTTGCCCGAGAGCTACCACCGATGATGCGTGGGTAAGACACAGCATCTTTCGCACACACTGCGCGCATCCACGAGCACTACTGTTCTATTATCATTGACAGTGGGAGCATGGAGAATTTTGTCTCCCAACGCATGGTAGAGAAGTTAAGCCTTCAGACTCAGAAGCTGGAGAGCGTACCTATGAGCTATCCTGGGTGACTAGTGGCACCACGATGGTTATATCACAGCGATGTCTTGTGGCGTTTACCATTGGACCTACCTACTCTGACTCAGTATGGTGTGACGTCGCACCCCCGATGTGTGCCACATTCTCTTGGGGCGTCCGTGGCATATGATCAAACACATTGTCCATGACGTTCGGAGAATTCTTACTCTTTCGAACAAGGGGTCGCAAGATAGTCCTTCTTCCCCAGAAGAACGGTCTTATTCCGCACGCAGCGAACACCCCCCGGAGACTATTCCGACCGGGGCCCTATTGCCCCGACCACGCTCACCACCGTGGCGTATCCGTCCATCCGAATGCTGTTGACGAGCGTCAGTTTAGCCATGAGATGCGAGAGGGGAACGTCACCTATGTATTAGTTGGTCTGGAGTCTCCTATTGCCTCTGTGGAGATCCCTACGGCCGTTTGGCCCCTGATTTCCGAGTTTGGAGATCTCACCCCGGACGAGTTACCAGACGAGCTCCCACCGTTGAGGGAATCCAACATTGCATTGACTTAGTCCCAGGCGCAAGCCTACCCCATTTACCACATTACCGTATGAGCCCGCGGGAGCATGAGGAGCTCAGGAGACAGGTATCCGAGCTTCTCCAGAAGGGACACGTAAAGGAAAGCCTTAGCCCCTGCGCTGTCCCTGCCCTTCTTGTCCCCAAGAAGGACGGAACTTGGCGTATGTGTGTTGATAGCCGCGCTAATCAACAAGATTACCGTCAAGTACCGATTCCCGATTCCACGATTAGACGACATGCTCGACATGCTGAGTGCGAGCGAAGTTTTTTCGAAAATTGATCTCCGGGAGTGGCTACCATCAGATCGGATTCGACGGGGGGATGAATGGAAGACGACCTTAAACACGGGAGGGATTGTAGAGTGGTTGGTCATGCTTTTGGTTTGTCCAACGCTCCGAGCACCTTCATGAGATGATGACTCAAGTCCTCAGACCTCTGATGGGACTTGCGTTGTTGTCTACTTGACGACATCCTATCTCCAGCCTCGACCCTGATCTACATCTTACACATCTACGGCAGGTCCTGCAGATCTTAAGGGAACACCGCTTGATCATCAATAAAAAAAATGCACATTTCTCACTAGTAGTCTCACCTTCTTGGGTTATATCGTCATCCGAGGGCATCAAGGTGGACCCGGAAAAGATCCACGCGATTGAGTCCTGGCCAACCCCAGGAATTTCACTGAGGCACGAGGGTTTCATGGCCTTGCTTCGTTCTATCGTCGCTTTATACGCAACTTCAGCACCCACATTGCGCCCATCACAGACTGCCTCCGCAAGGGGCAATTCGTATGGACGGCGAGGCGGAGCAGGCCTTCCTCCTTATGAAGGCAAAGATGTCTAGTGCTCTGTCTGGCCCTCCTGATTTTGAAAAAGGTGTTCGAGGTAGACTGCGACGCGTCACACGTAGGTATTGGGGCAGTACTTAGCCAGGAGGGCCGACCAGTAGCGTTTTATAGTGAGAAGTTGAACGATGCGAAAACCAGGTATTCCACCTACGATCTTGAGTTTTCGCCATCGTACAGGCTCTCCGTCACTGGCGACATTACTTGATTCAGCGCGAGTTCGTTCTGAATACGGATCATGAGGCGTTACGTTACCTGAACTCCCAGAAGGAGGTTCGGCGGCATGCCAAAAGGGCCGCCTTCCTGCAGGAGTACACCTTTCACATCCGTCACAAGCCAGGGGTCACAATAGAGTCGCTGACGCCCTTAGCCGACGAGCCCACCTGTTAGGATCCCTACACCTTCGGTTGACAGACTTAGATTCTCAAAAGGAATTATACGCCACTGATCAGATTTTAGTATCATTTGGGCAGAGTGTCAGCCGCATGGGGCCGACCGACGGGGCATTTCTGCGTACACGGGGGGTTTTTGTTTAGGGGCACCAGGTTATGCATCTGCCAAGGCCTATGCGTGAGACCTTGCTAGCCGAGTTACACTCGGCTGGTCTAGGTGGACATGTCGGACAGGCCAAGATGATGGATCTCGCGACCTCCCGTTATTATTGGCCGCACATAAGGCAAGATATAATCAGCCACGTCCGCATCTGCCCGACGTGCCAACTATACAAAGGGCAATCCCAGAACACTGGGTTGTACACGCCCTTGCCGATTCCCGAGCGGCCATGGGACGAAGTGTCCATGGATTTTGTTAGTGGTTTCCCTACTGCGGCGCGGGGAATCGATTCTGTATTCGTCATCGTGGATAGATTTTCAAGATGGCGCACTTTATACCCTGCCGGAAACCTCTGATGCGGCACACGTGGCCCACCTCTTCTTTCGAGAGGTGGTTCGACTCCATGGTGTGCCCCGTACTTCACTTCGACAGGGACACGCGATTCATGGGCTACTTTTGGAAGACTTTGTGGCGCAAATTGGGCACAAAATTAAACTTTTGCAGCGCGTACCACCCCCAGTCTGATGGGCAAACCGAGGTGGTAACCGAAGTCTGGGTAATTTGTTAGATGCCTAGCGGGAGAGCAACCCAAACAGTGGGATTTGGCGTTAGCCAAGCCGAATTTGCTTACAATAGTACCGTGAACGTTCCCAAACAAGTCGCCTTTTGAGATTGTGTATGGTTTTCTCCATTTCCCCATTACCTTGACCGTCACTCCCTACCCTCGTTCGAGCGGCACTTCTTTTGATGCTACTACTTGGGTTGAAAATTTAAAAACTTTGCATGAATTTATTCATAATAAGCTGCAGGTAACATCGAAAAAACAAGGCCAACGCCGATGACCATCGGCGCGACCTGTCTTTTTCGGAAGGAGATTTGGTGCTGGTACATTTTAGAAAAGAAAGGTTTCCCAGTGGGACTTATCACAGCTCCGTCAGCGGCGTTTCGGTCCTTTTCCGGTAAGGAAGCGTTTGGGTGAGAATGCCTACTTGTGGATCTACCTTTGGAATTCGGCACCTCACCCATCTTCAATGTGGCGGACCTATACCCATTCCATGGCACCCACCAGCTACACCTGTACCACCACCCATCTTGGAGCCCGGGGCGGACCGCGGGATTTCAGCCGGCTTCACCCTACCACGGAAGAGATCGACCAGGTGCTTGATGTACGGGAGTTCCAGACTCGTGCGGGAGCTTATCAGCGTTATTTGGTTACTTGAAGGGCAGGGACATCTTGGACAGCAGTTGGGTCAGTGCCCGGGGAGCTTCAGCGTCGGCGTCCAGACCTCTCCGTTGGACCATCCGCTTAGTCTCGCCGGAGTCGAGTTCTCTCAACCCGGGGGAATGATGTGATCCCGCCTACGGCTCGAGAACCGCTTCGGTTCTATAATTTTACCGTTTTAATTATCGTGTATTTTTATGTCCTGAACATTTTAATGCTTTTAATTTCATATAACGGCGCGTGAGATCGACCACCTCGCGTGACTCGAATGGATTGGTCCGGTTTGGTGTGCTCGGGGTCGAGTCGGCACGTGACATTGGGTTCAAGATGTTGCTGAATTTAATCTAATTATTTTATGAAAAAACAAAAAAAAAAAACAAAGAGGAGTGGGTATATATAGTTGGCTGGTTGCCCTAAGTGGAAGGAGGAAAAAGAGTTAAAACCGGGATTGATTTCTATCTTCCGAGTTCAGCTCTTTCGCCGCACAGTAGCAGCAGCAAGACCCGCGACTTCGCAGAGCAACGCCGGCACTCCCTCGCTCCCGCTCGACGGCCTGGCCAGCGCCTCGGTCACCGTCTCCAGCTTGCAACACGTTCCTCGGTCCAGGCCAGCCTCTTCCCGTGCCCTAACGCTCCGCGATCCCACCGCAAGGCCGACTACTCCATTCCGTTCCCAGCTCCACGCAA